>JALPQD010000008.1:53677-406177 GCA_023101885.1 Typhlomys cinereus | reverse complement strand
GCCTTCTAAGGTCCCCCCTCCCATCCCCAAGATAGTTCTATGTCCTGCAAGACACTCCTGCCCCCATTTAAGAAGTCTTCCTCCCTCTGGGGTCGTGAACTCTTCCCGGAACTTACAGCATCAGCCAGAGGCAGCAGAAAACCAGGATGGCAGAGTGGCAATGAGAGCCCCCAGCTCCCATTCCCCCCTACACCCGATCCTTGCCATCGTGGTGTTTCCTGTGATATTCCAGCCAGCTGACCCAGCTCACCCAGCCTCCCTCCCTGCTCGTACTGTTTCTTCTGCTTGGAGCTGCGCTGTGCAAGGTGAAGCTGAGTTAGATAAGATGTATTGTGTTAGTCGAGGTAAGCAACGTTCCTTGGTTAGGGTTGGACAGAGGTGTGTGTGTGTGTGTGATCTGAATATGGCTGCATTGGGTTAGCTTGAACTAAGCTAGAGGAATGCAAGCTAAATAGAGCAACAGTTGCAAAGAGATCCCTTAACACTTCTACTAGTGGCTATGGGCAAAATTTGAGACCCCCAGGAATCCCAACTCTGAAAAGCAAGATGCTAAGAATGAAGAGTCCCAATGGCAGGTTGGGAGATAAGAGGGAGGAAGGGCTTCCACTGTACCCACCATGTGCTGTTGGCAAGACTCTTTGTGGGTTGGTCTTAAGGACAGTTTCCTTGCTTCTGGAAGAGCCCCCTGCTGGTCAGAAGCAAACTGTCACGATGCCCCACCCATATCAACAGACATCTTTGGCTGCGCTGCTCATAATTGACAGACCCACACCAGTCAGATCCTCCTACGAGAAAGCGGCCAAGGACTTGGTCACCATGTCTGACATTGACTCCAAAGTCAGGGCCCCTCCTCATCCCCTGAAACACCTACCAGCCCCTTCACGGGCTCCCAGACACTTAGGGGAGGGAGGTTCCAGCTGGGGGCAAAGACGGCCCCTTCTGGCAGTCACACTCTATGGCTTCCTAACACTACAGCCTGAGATAATGACTATTCCTTTATAGAGGGTACAAGAAAGCTATTTGTTGATATGGGCAAACATAGAGAATAGTTTAGGACCCTAGGACTCCATTTGGTTCAGAATAAAGCATTCCCACATCCATGCTCTGATAATACACTTGGCAGATTAGATTAGCTCTTTTACCTGCAATTACTATGTTTACACATCCCTCTCCTAACAAGGCAACTAGCAACCCCAGACCTTCTATCTGCATGACACTATAGGACCATCCCTATCTGGACAATGAACAATCAGTTCTTTTTCAGATGTATTCCCAATGATCTGCGTACAAAGACTAGAAAGGCTGAACTGGCCTGAACTAGTATGGGGTGCATACACATTAAGGCTAAAATGTGCCCTCAATAACCTTTTAGGAAAAATCCATTATCGATCATACTATATCTATTCATAACTGGGCTTGTATATGATTAAAATCAGATGCATTGTGAGAAATCACATGAGCAATAGGAAAAATAGCTGACCTAATCTATCAATCAAACTAGAGAGCCACCCAATCATATCTCTTAGCAACCAGTCCCTCCTTCCTTCAAACTTCATAAAAAGAGATCCCAGGCAGCAACCCGGGACCTCAAGTCTCTTCAGTCATGGGACCCATTACTTTCTTGCAGGGTATCCTGACTATCACTTTGTTTTAAATAAAAGTTTGCTTCACTATTTTTGCAAATCTATGTAGACTTTTATTTAATTCTTGAATAAAAGACCAAGAACCTGGGAACCCTGGGCCTAATCCTAACCACTGGTGATACACCCAACACCATAAGACCAGCAAGACCATCATCAAAGGCAGTTCTCATTCCTGAAGACAGTTGCCCCATCTCCCACCCCCACCCACAGGGACCCATACCAAATATTCCAAACCTTCCACATGTTACACATGCTCAACTCAGACCCAGGCGACATGTTCGCGAGCACACAGTTTAGGGTATTTCAAAAGTACTGCATAACTACTTGTGAACCCATGTCCTTAGGCAAGTTAAAGGGCATCGCAACAGGGCTATGAACAGAATAAAAACAAAATTCAGCTCTTGATTTTGGGTTTCCTGACTTCAGGGGCAGACTCTATCTCTGTCAACTGCCTTCCCATCCAAAGCACAGTAACTGAAGAGCAGTTGTATACCAGGCACTGCTGGTCACTAGGAGTTAACAAGGTAAGAAGAACTTGATCCACAATACTGAGGAATTTCAAAGACGGTCCAGATGGCTAGAGAGCTGGCTCAGGGGTTAAGCCTCGCAGGCAGAAGCACCTGAATTTAGACCCCAGATCCCATGTAAAAACATGGGGCAACCACCTGCACTTTTGACCCTGAAAGGCAGAGCTTGGGAAATCCAAAACAAATCCAAAGACAGGTAGAACAATCCCAGATGATGATTCCCATAGTCACCTGTGGACCTCCACAGCTCATACACAGTGTCCTCTGATACACACAGATACATATATCACACACACGCATGTATGTATGTATGTACGTACGTATGTGCATGCAAAAAAAATTTAAAAGAATTATTGGTAAGTCAACTGTCGTTCAACATGCGTGTAACTGCCTACTTCGGCCAGGTCAAAAAACCAGTTTGGACCCCCCAAACCAGTCTCTACTTCTCTGGCAGCCTGGCTGCTGTGGTGGGGATGAGGCATGGTGTAAGGCAGGCCACCCACCTCCTCCTGAAGGGACCTACAGGCATGAGCTCATGTCTGGGGGTGTTGAAGCTCTGCACACAAGGCCTCCTTGTGATTCTGAGAGATGTGGTGGGGGGCTACCAGCCTTGAAGCCCTGGACGCTATGGGCTGTCAGCAGACAACTCCCTCAGCCGAGGGTGCTGGGCTTTGATATGGCATTAATGCGCTAATATCTTAATCCCACCACCACCCGCCAGCTGCCTGGCCACACAGTGGGGCCCTGGAGACAGGGTTTCCAAATTACATTATTGAATGTTTACCTAGTGAGCGATCCAAAGAGTGTTTAACACCAGCTGAGGGCAGCGCATGTGCATAGGACATGCCCCACACCACAGCCACACACACACACACACACACACACACACACACACACACACACACCACCTACGCTCATTTCCTCCCCTGCAGAGACATATGTGGGCACAGAACAGGTCACACGGCATGTCCCTCAGAAACACGCAGGCTCATTCACACAAACCTCACCCTTGCATGTTCACTTGCACATGCTAAGCCCTGGAAGGGTGGTTGGTGGCAGAAGATGTCCCTAAGAGCGCTCTGGAACACAGTGCTGTGAGCTCCATGAACCTCACTGCTAAGGTCAGGGCCATTCCCAGCTCTCCCTGAAGGTACCACTAATGTACCCAGGAGAAGCACCACACCCCGACCTGGCTGCTGCCCTGCAGCCCTGACCAAGCAGTCTCTCCTCTTCCCAACCTGACCTGCCATTCTGGCTACCTGGATCACCCGCTTCAACTCCCATCCTCCAGTCTACTGTTCGGATCAATGTTCCTCTGCCACAGAAAGGCAGCTCTGCTCCAAGGTTCCCCCACACTCTCCCTGACTAACACTAGAACAGATCCGCATGGGAATAGCAGTGCTGTGAGATGCTAGGCGAATGATTCGCCCTTTCTGTGCCTGTTTCTCCATAAATCTGGGATGCCAGTAGCACCCCTCCCTAGGGTTCTTTCCCAAGCTATGCTCCTAAAGGTCTTAAAAGAGTGCCTGGCATGAAGGAGTCGTTGAGAAAAATGAGCAGGCGCTGCTAAGTGTTGTCCACTCTACTTGTGGCTGCAGCTGTCTCCTTGCTGTGTTTGCTGGGAAATGCAGTCTTGTCACCAGAATTCTGGCTTTCGCCAATATGGGCTCCAGAACTGTCTCTTACACTTGGTAACTGCATGGCTTTCAAGTTGTCATTTAGTACCAAAATTATCCTGCCCTGCCCGGGCCCTAGGTGTAAAACACACACTAAGCCCAACGATTCCATGTGGGGCAGAATAGGCAATCACCTCTCCTTGGGCAACATTCACAGGGTGATCCTCAGAGCAAGCAGCTCCTTGAGAGTTGTGGTGCTGAGGCCACATTCCCTTGCTGGATCATCCCTAGACACGGGAGCAAGCTTGACTCTTGTTATTGCTCGAATATGAAGTATCTTCTGGAAGGGCTCAGATATTGAAGTGGAGCCCCAGCTGGAACCCCGGTTTGGAGGTCCCAGAAACTTAAGAGGTGAACAAAGGAGATCACTAGTGGTGTGTGCTTGGGACGGAAGTATACGTTTTCCCAGGCCCCTCTCTATCTTTCTGTTTCCTGTCTACCACGGCCACACATTCCACTGTCGAATCAATGAAGTCGAGGACTGTGGGCTGAACCAGTGAAACCAGGAGCTACAATAAATCTGTTTCTCCTGTTAAGTTGTTTACTTCAGGTACAAAAATCTACCATTGTCCTTGGGGAATAATGACAACAGTGGCTAAAACACATCCCTCTGGTGTGAGGCCTTTGCAAGATGCTGTGACATCCCATGGTCTCTGTGGACTGACAGCCGCTTGGCCCCGCTGGGTCCTGGGAATGAGGACCTCTGGAGTCCTGAAGTGCCCATAGTCTGTAAGGTCAACCACAAGGCATGGACCAGGAGCTCCAGCGGCCGGCTGAAGTCCTTCCCCAGCATCTCCGCTAGGAGGTCCTCACTTGCCCACCCTGTGAGGCGCCTCCATCCCATCCTGTTCTTTCCCCTCTGTTGGCCCCTCACCTCCCCGTTGTAAGACGCAGACCTGGATTTCCTCCAGGTCTCTGTTCCTCTGCCACAGAAAGGCAGCTCTCCATCAGGCTTCCTACGCCCCTTCTCATGGTCGCCCCTCCAGGCTCAGTCTCCCTCTGAGCCTCTCCCCAGCTCCCCACAATGGCCCCTCACTGGCATCTGCTTCTCAACTCTGTCAGACTCAGATAATTCATTCCTTTGGGAAGAGAAAGTCAAAAAACAATCAGAAAAAGAAAAACATTTTCCCTACCCCTAACCACAGCGTTTCAGAAACCCCCCGCCCCAAACCATCCCTAGCCTATAAGCAACTGATATGTTGACTGTTTTACAAGCAACTTGCCCTTAAAACAGATGAGAAAAGATGAGGCATAAAAGGGTCCCTCAAGAAGCCAAATCCCCCAAAGCAGGATAAAGATCACCAGGACTCCCCTCCTGTCTTTTTCCGCCCAGAACACCCAGACTGAGGGGGAAAGATGCCAACAATAGAGTTCTGGCCTGATATAGGAAGACCCTCCAGCCATAGCCCTCAGTTTCCCATATACTGGGGGGGGGGTGACAGATGATTGTCGAAGTCTTACTCTACAGGACATGACACTTGGAGTTAGGACTGAGGTCACATGAGAAGATCAATGAGAGAGCATTTGTGCTAGACACAGGAGTGAAAATAAAACACGGCGCTGTCAGGAGGGAAGATGGCAAACTGTTCTTGCTTAGAATCCTTCTTGCAACTCAAGACTGCCCTTGGATAGAAGAACAGCAATCTCTTCCCAAACTTCCCCAAGCTAGGGGGATGTAATTCCAAGGTCCCCCCCCACACACACACCCTCCACCCACTCCCCCCCACAATGCCTTTTATGGGCCTGAAACATCAGAACACCTGGCTTCATTCCCGCATGGTTCCTCGCTCTACTGTCACCACCTGAACCCTACTTCTTCCTCTCCGGGATCTGGTCAGGCATCCCCACCCTCCCAGGAAGAGACAAGCAGAGAGAGAGAGAGAGAACCCCATCCATGGTGGGGAGGTAGAAGCCAGAGAAGCGAAGTGAATCGCCCATCACACCGCACAGGAGGCCAGAGGGCAGCATATAAAGGAAGAGGAATGCTTTAAAATAATACTGTCTTCTAAAAATAGTGCTCAGCTTGGCCCGACCGACTCGGAGGGGTCACGTTTTATGGCTGCCCCCATCTGCTTTTCTGGGATGGTGCAGCTCGGCCCTCTCTGGTTATAGATTTTCCATGAGCTCGGCTCAGGTTTCCCTGTCCCGCTGCAAGGCCTGCAGGTCAATGGCTAATTTTCCAACGTTTATCTTTCCCCTTTACAATGTCCCCATGGAAACAGCCTGTGTATTCAGCCCCCAGGATTTCTCAGTCTGAGGCTGGAATTGGGGGTAACTAGACAAGCAGAACTCCAGGCGTCTCAGAAAGACCCAGAACCATTTAGAAAGATAAGATATTCTTCATGCCCGCTGGCTATGTGGGTTCAGTCTTTCTTACCTTGGAAGACAAGGTAGAGTTGCCACCCTCCCTGCCTCCAGCGGACAAGTGCCCTGGAAAAAGAAATGGCATCATCTACTAGCTCACTGTGTAGTGTGAGGAGGAAGGCGCACTCCTGGGGCAGTGATAACTTAGAAGTTCTCTTGCTGGAGGAGATACTTGCTCTGCGGCTGGGATGGAAGTGCAGGTTTAGGGCCAAAAGAGAGGTTAGGGTTTATGCTCCTATCCACACGGACCACTCACTGTTTCTCCGATCCCTAACCACACTCAGCATTGAGTCCTGTTCCCAACGCCTTCTCGCGGGATCATTTCATCTCCCAGAGCCCACTGTGAGGTCTGCCCGGAGCAAGTACAGGGACAAGAAAAATTAGCTCGGTCTCTCTGACCAATTCATCTGTACTTACAGGAAGGAAGACAAAGGAGTAAAGAGAAAGGGAAGCCCCTGGGTGGAGGTTTGGCATTGCAGTGTGAAAGATGATAGACCGGACAGTGGCTCTGTAAGCGGCTCCATCCCTAGGCGAGGGCGGCATGGAGCTGCTCAGGCCTCAAGTGCTTCCACCTTAATAATCAAATGAGCGCCATCCCTCAGCCCCCTTCTTCCTTCACTCAGGGTCCAGCCAAGAGTGGGTATTTAGCAGGGAGACCACTGTGCTGGAGATATCGGAGAAGTTCTCTGGGAAGCAACCCAGGAGGACAAGGTCTACAAATGAATGTGATCCAAGGAAATCTTGAGAAAAAGAAAAATTTTTTTACATATTTTTTATTTCCACTCCTACAAACTTAATAGGTACCCCGATCCCTTCCCTCCCTCCACACCTTCCTGGACCCCCTTGCTCTCTCCCCCCTTTTCCCCTTCCTTTCCCCTCCTCCCTCCCTATCTCCCAGTGCCTCCTCCCCCCATCCCTGGAGCATCCTTTAATGTGTATGTCAAGCTTTCCTCTGGAGAAAAAGAAATTTTGATCCAGAGCATCAAATTGTCTGAGTCACCTTGATCCTGTCCCAAGGTACCACAACACACAGGCGCCCTGTGTCCACAAGTCGCCACCTGGCTTAATTCTCTGATGAGCACCATCATTCCACTGCATGGGTGGACAGCAGTCACCGAAGTTAAACCGCAGACTTAGCAATACTGAGATCCATCGCTTTCCCGCAATTGCCCTGAAAGCTCCACCCGGGCATCGGCTGTGGGCTTTGAAGTTCTAAAAAGAACCAAAGTTGAGTCGTGGACACTGGCTTTTTTTTCTCATTTTTAACCCACCCTATCTTACCCCTCACCACTCAAACAGCTTCTTGGCTCTAGACGGCATCCCCATGCCGATGACTCCCCCCAAGTCTAAATGCGTAGTCACCAACTCAAGATGCATTGATACGGGCTTGTCATTGGCACTGACCATGTTCTGGCTCAACTCTAGATTTACCCCTGACCCCACTCTCCTTAGCTTTTCTGCAGCTCATCTTTGACTCTCCTGTCTCTCATGCTTCCCATCTGATCCACCAGAAAGCAGTGATCTTCAAAGCACATCTCAGATCAGCCTACCTGCCCCAATACTCACTGTTGACATTTTAGCCCCACAATTGCTGTTCTTCTTCTGGACTCTCTGATCCCATGTCACCCATATCCTCACCCAACATTCCCACCCTGCGGCTAAAGCCCAGCCTTATACTACATATCAGATCAAACTACATTGTCTTACTGCAATGTAACATAACTTCATCTCTCGCGTTGGTCTACTAGCCCTCCTAACCCAAGTATCAGCACCCGAGACCTCATCTTTCACCCCCACATCTGTCACCCTCATCTTCTTTCTGTCCTAAAACACACCAGGCCTTGTCCAGCCCCAAAACTTTCCCATAGATGTCCCCTCTGCCTGGGACACTCAGAAGAGCAGCATGATAACTTAAGAGCTTTCTTATCTAGGAAGAGCCTCTACATTCCTGAATCTACTCCCAAGATTGTCATTCCCTATCAGAGCTGCCTAACTTCATGCAGGCATGATGCCTTCTTGTCTACTCTGACTGTGACATCTGTGAGCAGTACCTGAAATAAGGGGGAGCCTAGGACAGGTGTTGAGTGGATAAACGGATGAGTAAATGAATGGTGAATGAATGAATGAGTGAGTGAATGAATGAGTGAGTGAGTGAGTGAGTGAATGAATGAGTGAATGAGTGAGTGAGTGAGTGAGTGAATGAGTGAGTGAGTGAATGAATGAGTGAGTGAATGAGTGAATGAGTGAGTGAGTGAATGAGTGAGTGAGTGAGTGAATGAGTGAGTGAGTGAATGAGTGAGTGAGTGAGTGAATGAGTGAGTGAGTGAATGAGTGAGTGAGTGAGTGAGTGAGTGAAGTGAGTGAGTGAGTGATGAGTGAGTGAGTGAATGCGTGAGTGAGTGTGAGTGAGTGAGTGCGTGCATGCAGCTGCTTTCAGCTCACGCAAGGACAGCTCACAATGTGAGTGATAAGTGCAATCTTCAGAAGCTCCAGAGCCATTCCCCCTCCCTGCCCACATCACAACCACATACTCTATCCCTAAAAAACAAATCAGAACTGATGGTAGCAATGCATCTAGAGGTGCTTTTTAACCCTTCTGAACCTCTAATCCCTTACAGAAAACTTGGAAGGGTTCTTACCTCACTGAAATGGTGTTGTCTCTGGTGGCACAAAGCCCGGGTTGTGTTCACTAGGAAACACTTGTCCTTGTTCTTACAGTGATTCATAGATTCCTTGCCTGGTCAGACAGCCCCGTGACTCTGCCCTGTCACTGTCCCCTACTAACCCCACTCTGCGCTGCTAGGAACAGAAGCTTTGCAGCAAGGACAGAGCTCAAGCCCTGACTCCACCAATTTCAGCTTTCTTTTGCCACTTGGACCCCAGCCCCCATTCTGAAATAGCACCCAGTAGGGTTCTTACTTCCTAGGAACATCACGCATGTTATGCAGTCCTGCAGGGAAAATGTTGAACACTGACAGTATCTGAGCCATGGTGACTGTCTGTCTACATGCACCTGGTTGCACGGATCCACCTGTACATGGATGGCTCTCCTCTGCTGGTGGGTCTCAGGGTTACCAATCTGTACTCTAAGGATGGAATCAATTAGATTTATTTTTAAAGCCTCATCTGTTTTGATTTAGCAGGAAGCTTCTGTTCAATGGAATACAGCATTAGTCAATGAAAACTCAAAGACACTGGGTTTCAGGGCTCAGCTGTCCATGAAGGCTGAGCAGAGGCTCCCAGACTCCGAGAACCCCCACAGGTTCCTCTCCTTAAACAGCTTGTCCCCAGTGAGCTCCGAGAGCCCAGGGCCCTGTCTTTCCTCATTCCAGGGGTTCAGGTCTCCCGGCCCTGAGCCATGCCCTTCTGAATACCAGGTAACCCTTCCTGGGGATTCACACACATCTGCTTTTGCTTCCCCAGTTCCTGCCATGTGATTTGACTGACTTATATCTGTGGCTTAAGTGCCCAATCCAACTCGTAGCACAAAAAAGATACTAGATAAAATTTTTATGGAAAAATGGACAATGATAATATAGCTAGTATTGTCGACTTGGCAGAATCTAGAATTGCCTGGGAAACAGGCCTCTGAACTTGCTGTGAGGCATGATCCTACTAGGTTAAGCGAAGTGTGAAGATCCATCTTCACTGTGGGTGGAACCGATATCTTTTTTAAAATTTTTTATTATTATTATTATTTATTCAATTGTGTGTGTGTGTGCGTGCGTGTGTGTATGTATGTATGTGTGTGTGTAGAACCACGGACGAATTCAAGAACCACCACGGACCGCCTCCACCTCCTCCTTGTTTACTCTGCCCCAGGATTCACAAGCTCCGCCCTACCAGGACCAGAAACACAGGCCGCCCCCGCTTCCGCCTGGTATCTATACGTGGGGTCTAGGATCCGAACTCAGGACCTCTTCTGCCTGCAAGGCAGAGGCTTAACCCCTGAGCCACCTCTCCAGCCCTGGAACCAATATCTTAAGAAAGGGAAGAGAGCAGCAGAAAGCTGCTTCCTGATTGCAATGTACGTGACCAGCTAGTTCAAGTTCTTTGGTCTTGATTTCCCTGTCCTAATGGGCTGTACCCTTGAACCGTGAATGGGAATAAATCCCTTCTCCTTTAAGTCACTTTTCTCAGACTGTTTAGTCACAGCGGCAGGAAAAATAACTAAGACAATGACTGAACACATGAGTAAACAACTTAGTTGAGATTATTATTTTCTGGGCCTCATAGCATATACCCCATGCAATGTTAAGTGCTTTTCATGTATTGATTCCGAGTCTTCAGGACAATGCTGTGAAGCCGGCTTTCTTCCCTGACCCTACTCACAGATGAGGAAGGCCAAGGAAGACAATTAGACTTAGGCACAGTGAAACAAATGCAGTAACTAGGATGCCAACCCAAGCAGGGGACTTGGAGGTCAGATTTCCCACCCCCAATGTGGTAGCAATTCATTCATTCATTAATTCATCATTCACCAGTACCTACACTGTGCTAGGCCCTTTGTAGAACCCTGGAAACACCCAATGAATTCGATCCACTTTCCACAAGGAGGTCACAGTTTAAGGGAGGAGTAAAAGACACTGCAATAGATCATTAAAGGGTGACAGGGCAGGACTGACTGTGGGAAAGTGCCACATCGCAGTGAGCATAGGTGACCTGTTCTGCTCAGATTGGGATGGGAGGAGCTTCTTTAAGCATGTCCCTCTTTTTCATTCATATGCACGTGTGTTTGTATTTACACAGGCACACCTGTCATATTGTACACGTGGAAGTCAGACAGCTCCGGTGTTTGTTCTCTCTATGATTCCACTATGTGAGTTCCAGGAATAAAACTCAAGTCAGCAGGCTTGACAGCAAGCCCCTTTATTTACTTAGCCATCTCACCAGCCCCAGGAGGGCTCCTTGAAGGTAGCGAAGTTTGACTGCATCACAGGCAGAGGGGAAGTATTTGCAAGACATGGGGTCGAATGAGTCTGGTACATTCTAGATTGGCCAGTACCTGGAGAGAGGAAGTAGAAAGGTTCACAGTCAGGAATGGCAAGAGACTTAGAGGCTGTCAGAGCCAGATGATGGGGGAGTTTTTTATTGGGGGAGGAGTGGGAGTGACACGGGCTAGAGAGGTGTAAAAATGCATGCAAGGGCTTACAAACACGTTTCTCATAGGGTTCCGATTTTTTTTTTCAGTTCTTTAGGTATTCTGGGTATTGCTCACTTCTGTGAGTTACATGTGTCGCCAGGATCTCTGCCTCACCTGTAACCTGTCTTTTTCTAGTGTTGACAGGTTTTCTGCTTAAGACTCTGTCTTCAATTCTATCCATCTTTTTCGCCCTTATATATTCTTCCTGTGGATTGTTTTTTTTTTTTTTTTAAAATCCTTCACACTCGAGATGATTTTAAAAGTTCTTCATATACTTTCTTCTGAAAGTGTTGTTTTCATCTTCCATATTGATTGGGGATTTTGTGCAGATTGACAGTCAAATTTCATTTTTTCCCACTTGTCCCTACACAATGGATTGAATTGTCCATTATTAAACTGCTGGTTTGGCACATCTCCTCTTAGTGGAAAGTGTTCATGGTGTGTAGACCCTCTTTCCAGGCCCTCCTCTGTTCTTTGTCCTAGTTATCTGATATTATGCTAACTTCAGCTTCTTCTGAGACCATTAAAATTTTGTATTACTTGGCAAGTAATGCATTCATACATGATAAAATAAAAAGGTAAAAAAATTAAAATGGGCAGGAAGGAGGACAACTTTCAGAAGTTGGTTTCTGTCCTTCAACCATGTGGGCTTCAGGAATTGAACTAAGGTCCCAGGCTGGCAGCAAGCACCTTTACCCACTTAGCCATTCTCACAAGCCCTATTTGTGACATTTTTAAACAAATAAACCTAATTTTTATGTAATAGATTCAAACAAATACAGAAATATGTTCTTCTATCTATGTTTTTATGTGAATGGCAATGTACCATTCACTATTTTTTTAATATAATAGTATGTTTGGGGGGTCTTTTTATGGTGGCTACATTGAGAGTGCCAATGAGAGGGCTTTTGTACAGGTTTATAGAAATAATTTGTGTCCCATAGTTTATCTAACCATTCCCATACTGAAAATGTTCAGGTTCTTTTAATCTTTGTCAAACTCTGCATATGTCATTTCCATGAAGTGAACATCTGTCTTGAGAGTGGACTCGGGATTGTCATAGTGAACATTACATGTATTTGTAATTTGACTTGGTTTCTGCCAGATCACCCTCCACAGGAACCAGATCAGCTCACACTTGGATTACTTTTCTCATTGCCATGACCAAACACCTGACAACAGCAACTTAGAGTTTGAAGACATAGTCCATCGTAGCAGGAGGGACATTGCAGCAGGAGCAGGAGCTGCCGACTAGCTGCATTGTGCCTGCAGTTAATAACAGAGAGACAGGAAATCTGGTATGCAGCTAGCTTTCTTTATATTTAGTCTGGCCCCAGCTGTGAAATCAAGGTGACTCTTCTGTCTCATCTAACCCAATCTATTATTAACCCATCCCGACTGGTCTCCTAGGAGGCACTGTGAAGCTGACAGTTGTGTTGACCATGTTGACCATCCCAATGCCATGCAGAAAGTGTGTTCACAACACTTGGACTTCTTTTAGCCTTCTGACAAATGAAATACGGTACTTTGTGCAGTTTTAATCTCACCGAATGAGGTCAAACCTTTTCTGTAAACCACCACACCTCTCCTTTGCCCGTGTTTTGTTTTTTTAATTATTTTTAATTTTTACACTTTAATAAATAAATACAATAAGTTTACATCATTTTAACCTTTGCTACCCAATCTCATCACTCTTTCTTGTCCCTTCTCCTTCCAATCAGTCTCCCTTCTACTTGCATGTCTTATGTGTGTGGCCCATTGGCTTTCATCTGGGACGCTTGGCCTCGCTGCCCATTTGTTATTTTTGTAATTCCATTACAGTTTCATACATGAGTACAATGAATTGCAGCCATTTCCATTTCACATTACCCAATCTCACCCTCCTCTTCCCTCAATGTAAACCTTCTCACCAATCAGGCTCTCTCTTGCTCTCAAGTCTTTTGAGCATGTGGGCCCCCTGATTTGCATCTGAGTTGTCTGTGCTGTCCGTGGACTGTTTTTCCTCCCAAGCTCTTGGGTCTTTATCTCATTGATTTCTTTAAAAAAAAAAAAGCTCATAAATCAGATAAATCAATATCTTGATGAAATGTGCAAACATTATTTTCCAATCAGTTATCATTCAAGCTCTCTGTTTTGATACAAAGAGTTTTCTTAATGTAGTTTAATTTTCTATTTTTCCTCTAATGTCTTCTCTACTTTGAGTCCTATAGTTTTCTCTCTCTCTCTCTCTCTCCCGTACATACGTGTGCTACTGTTCATGTGTGGAAGTCAGAGGATAGCTTGGGTTAGTTAGTCAGTTCTCTCCTTCCACCATGTGGCTTCTGGGATCGAACTACGGTTGTCAGGCACTTTACCCACTGAGCCACCTTGCCAGTCCTATTTGTGAGATTCTCTCCATTTGGTATTTGTCCTGGTAAGTGACACTAAGTATAAAGGTACCTCTGGCTGTATTCCACATGGCCAATCAGTGACCCCAACCACATTTATGGAACAGTTAGCATTTCTCTCACTGATTTGAGAAGCCAGTTTTGTTGAACACTGAGCTCCCATGTGTGTATTTGCTTCTATTTCTGAACTTTTCTACTACGGCCAATTGGCCTGTCTTGCTTCATGCATCCATTCCTCATGGTTTCAACTTTGGGACTTTTAACATGTTTTAATATCTGCTCGAGTGAATCCCTGGTATCACTCTTCTTTTTGGAGTTTTTCTAAATGTTTGGTTTCTTTATTTTTCACATGAACTTTAGAATCAGCTTGTCTGGCTTTAAAAAAAAACTTGGTATTTTATTGGGATCGCATTAAATTTAGAAATGTACTTAGGGAGAATTGACGGCTTTATGATGTTGAGTCTTCCTGGCCAAAAAATGTGGTCTTTCCATTTCTTTAAGTCTTCTTTTGTGTCTTTTTGGGTCATTTCAACAGTCTTTTTGTACAGGCCCTGCTCAACACTGAACTTCACTATAAGGTAGTCTGTGATTTGGAATGGCCATCGTCTTGTAATAAGATATTTTTTTCATGCTATCATCCAAACGGTAATATTTTCCACAAGCTAATTATTCCTACATATTAACTTCTTCTAGCCATCTCACAAAACCCTTTTACTGTCAGTAGTCATTGTGCTGTAGGGTCTTCAGACTTTCCAAGTTACAAGATGTTACAGTGATACATATACCCCTAAAGCGAACCAGTTTTTCCAACGACTATCAGGCTAACCCACACAGTAACAAAGCAGAGCAAAGAGATAAAGAACCACAGAGAATAACTTGAAGAGTGAAAAATACACAGTCACGAAAACAAGCTCATTATTCATACTGGTAAGTGTGGATGCACTAAAGTTGTCTATTAAGGGAATAGAAAGAAAACTCCATGCACTCAAGCAGACGTATGTCCAAAGCAAGGTCACACTAGTTGAAATACAATTTTTTTAAATATTCATTTCTAGAGAAGGCATGTGTGTGTCACAGAGTGCATGTGGGTGATTAACTCTGCAGCACTTTGCATGGGAGAGGATGATTGGTCCAGCACCGTTCCTGAGCACTGTGAGTATCTGAATGAGTCAGACAGAGACTGTTTTCTCATGCCAAACACTAGCAGCAGTCAAGAGATGCTCTAGTTTCCTTTTCTCTTTTCAGTGTGTTTAGAAATTGGTCAAAGAACTGTGCTATTGGCCAGGCTTCTGCTAAACTACTATATGAAACAGTCAAGAGGCAAATAGAGAAATAAAAAACTGTGAAGGGGACATAAAGTTACCACTTTTCATTATGTAATATATGCATACCAACACACACACATAGGTGGAGTTTCTATTTTAATTCCAATAAATGTAACACAAGTGTAGAAGAAAAGCCAACACCTTTATTGTGTTGCTCTCTTGTCTCTTTATTATTTGGTTCGTATGTGATACATTAAGCATAAAGTTTACCTTTTTTAATTTTGTTTGATGTATTTCCAAATGCCTCATGTTTTCTGTTCATAGCATGAATGCTAATTTTTTATATTTTAATTTATTTATATTCTTTGTGTGTATGTGTGTGTACGTGTCTGTCTGTCTGTCTGTCTGTTATAGAGCACTGTGGAGAATCAAGGGTGACTTCAGAAATCATCCTGGATTGCTTCTACCTCCTTGCTTCGCTCTGCGATTTCCCAGGTTCCGCCTACCAGAAACCAAAGTGCAGGCTGCAGGTGTTCTGGCTGGCGTTTCTTACGTGGGACCTACGATCTGAATCAGGACCTTCTGTTTGTGAGACAGATTCTTAACCCCTGAGCCCTCTCTCCAGCCATGAACGCTAACTTTTATTATTATTATTATTATTATTTATTCAACTGTGCGCATGTGCGTGTATATGTGCGCGCGCGTGTGTGTCTGTGTGTGTGTCTGTGTATGTGTAGACCCACGGGCGAATTCGCGAACCACCATGGACGCCTCCACCTCCTTCTGCCCCGGGATTCACAGGCTCTGCCCTACCAGACCAGAAGCGCAGGCTGCCCCCGCTTCCGCCTGGCGTCTATACGTGAGATCTGGGATCCGAACTCAGGACCTTTCTGCCTGCAAGGCGAGGCTTAACCCCTGAGCCACCTCTCCAGCCCATGAACGCTAACTTTTTAAGTTTCATTTTATACTTTCTGTTGTATATAACACCATAAGTAATTTTTTAAATTTTTTATATTATTTATTCAATTAGTGTGTGTGTGTGTGTGTTGTGTGTGTGGTGTGTGTGTGTGGTGTGTGTGTAGAAACCACTGGTGAATTCTGGACCACCATGGACTGCCTCCAACTCCTTCTTGTTTACTCTGCCCCAGGATTCACAGGCTCCGCCCTACCAGGACCAGAAACGCAGGCTGCCCCTGCTTCGCCTAGGATCTGGATCCGAACTCAGGACCTTCTGCCTGCTAAGCAGAGGCTTAACCCCTGAGCCACCTCTTCATTCCCCATAAGCAATTTTTGCATGCCTGACCTTATTCACATGCAAAAATTTGCTGAGTTTTTAATGTAGTTTTATGTAGTTTTATATGTGTAGATGCACTCATATGCTACATAGGCTATCATATCCTGTGATATTATTACCAGGTTCATTTATATTGCTTTACTACATGATGAAGAAGCCAAATCCACTGTTGAATTAATCAGTGATAGCAGATATCCTTGCCTAAGTTCTGTTTTTTTTTAAAGAGGGATTTAAATATTTCTCTACATACTGCATTTGCTGCTAAATTTTTGGAAGAAACCCTTTCGTATGAAAGCCTGTGACTCTGACGAACTACTGTAGATGATAGACTTAAAACAGGAAAGGTTTGGTTTGGTTCATAGTTTCGGAGGTTTTACCAGATGGTTGTTCTGAATATACTGAAATCAATTGAGGTTTTATTCTTTTGGTTTATTGATAATTAGAATGCAGTGAATAACTTTTAGGTATTACACTTTTTTTGCTAATGGTCTGCTAATGACCAGACTACATCTGGTCACAATGTGACTGAATTTGGCAGTTCTGGGATCGTCAATCTTACCTAGTCTTTTACAAACCCTTATTTCAGTATTCCTGAGCTGCATATGTTAATTGTGGCTTGGGCAAACTGTAGATAGCCAGGGAAGGAAAGAGGACATACTTGTTCATTTTCACCTTATCTTTTAACTAGAGAGTTTGCGCCACTTACATTTACTGGGGTCCTTGTATATTTGGATTATATCTACTGTCTTATTTCTGTGTTCTTATCCTGATTCTCTACTTCCTTCTCAATTGTCTTTCTTTACCACTTCAGAGTTAATGATGACATCTCTTTAGCTTGCTTTTTCTTTGTTTCTTTGTACTTTTTTAGTAGATATCCTTCATTTTGCATGCACGCATACTTAATGAGTCTAAACTTTGATAGCACTTTCCCTCTTCCCCATCAGCACAAAGGCTTTTTGCACACTTCAAAGTAACTACTTTTTTCTGGCTTACATATTATTTCTCGTGTTCTAGTTCTGCCTTGGTTCTAGCCCCTAATGGGTCTCCCTCTTGAAATCATGATTATTAGTTAATATTCAATGTTTAGATATTCTTTGTTTTTCTTCACCCACCATCCTTTTGACACTCTTTCTTTATGATTCTATACTATACACTTTAGAAATGTCCCAACTATGCTCTTTAGAAATCCCTGCAGTGAAAGTTTCTGGTGCTAACTGTTTATATCCAACTTATAGCCTTTTGTCTCTGCTCTTCAGCTACATAGCCCTGTTTCCTGTTCCATCATCTCTTCAGGAAACTGCTTATTTTAAATTAGCATTCCTCCTTGTATGTTACTGTCGCTCTCGGTAGCAGGGGAAGGATTCTGGGAGACAGGATGCTCAGGGCTGACAGGCATCACCACGCATGTCCTTTGTGCTGTTTGTCCTGCAGCAATAGTGTGTGCACGTCCCATGGAGGGCAAGGTGGGGAGATACAGGTCTTGCATCACGCACAGTTCTGTGTGCCTCTGCCTGTTTCCAAGACAGAGTCTTAAGTCAGCAGGCTTTGTGCCCTGAACTACTTTGGAGGATGCTTTCCTAGGAGAGCCAGAACATGTGCCTCAATTGCACTGTCATTTGGGGGTTGGTTTATTAAAGGAAAAAGTGAATCAGACATGGTCTTGTTTCATGGTCAGTTTTCCAACTACTGCCTTTTTATCAACCTAAACCTCAGTTTGGGGCCATTTAGAAGATCACACGCTTTTCGTATTTATTTTGTGTCCTAATCAGGCCCAGTCAGCTTTGTTACCCAGTCCCAGCTGACATCACAGCCCCCCACAAACCCTCCACAAACCTCACACAGAGCTCCGACAGTTCTGAAGACTCCTGCAGCCCACACCAACCTCCACACTCAGGGATCAAAGGCCAAACACACGCAGACATGCCCACACATGCTGCACTTGGCCTGTGTCACCCACAGGCACATGACACATGTCACACACAATCCCACACTTGCACAGACACATACCGGTACACAGACAGCATCAGTACACACACACACACAGACATGCACACACGCGCACACACACACACACATACACATTTACTTACTGGTGTGAGAGGTCCTAACTGTATAAACCTAGAGCTAAGCCCGAAAACTTCTCTGGGCCCCAGGAGGGGAGCACCAAGAAAGGACTCTCTAGCTTCTAAGTCAGGCCTTATGCACATTTAGTGTTAACTTTATTATCTTGTTACAGGCGTTTTGGAATTGTGTTTTTAACAACAACTAAAAAACATGCAGATAGGGATTTCGTAGATTTGTGTTTAAAAGATTCTGCCCCCAGAGAGGCCGCAATGTAGCACCCATTCTCCAGGGCTCCTGGGACTAACGATGATTACTTGGCCCTGGTTCCTGAAGGGTCAGGATCAGCTGGAGCCAGGAGCAGCCTCACTACTTCATTGTCACCATGTTTATTTAGGACACTTTCCACTCTGTATGGTGGACAAACCCTTATTAAGATCCCAGACCAGCCTTTATTTGACCATGGGAAAGAAACAGATCTAAAGAGGGAGGCAGCTGCCCCAGGTCACCAGGACCCTGGAAGGTGGCAATTCTACCATACATGGATGTAGGTAGGATCCTCAGATAAAGAGGCTGCATGTCTGGGTTGATGAGCAGCAAAAATCCTTTCAGATAACTTCATCTCAAATCCAAATTGGACAGCTATCTTGGGGGCGGTTGAGGATCCAATGAGATTCTCTTATTGTGTCAGACGTGGAATGAAAACTCAAAAACTGAGTTACGCATACCCTGTGCCAACTACCAAATACCTTTATGCAGTAGTGACACCTTGAGTCCTCCACCAGAGAGAAATGCCACCGTTACTCATTGTCTCTCTAGCGAGAGAGGAAGTGCCCACAAGAGACTCTCCATCCAGGTCCACGACCCACGCGGGACCTGCTGTAACCTGATAGATCCCATGGCCTCACTCTGTGATCGCCCTCAAGTTGTTTTAGGTCTCAGTTTTGGGAGGAAAAAAGTCAAGCCTGCTTCCTAAGAGCAGTAGTAACTTTCAGGACTAAATCAATAAAACACAGACAGCACTGCCCAGAGGTTACAGGTCACATGACCAGTTCGTGGGGACGTGGACTGCTGGGATTTTTTTGGCTTGAAAATTCAAGCAGTTTCCCGGCAGGGATCCAGATGGTGACCATAGAGCCCAGAAGACGTTCTGGGAGGATGGACTTGGTCCTTCCTAGCCACCCAAACCCCAGGCCCACTCCCTTTGTCCCTTTCCTCAAGCCAGACCATGGAAGCCCCTGCATATCTCGGAGCTTTGTGGACCACTGTCAGCTTTAGATTGACTTGGGTCTGACACCCCAGGCTGTCAGGCCTGCTGCTAGGAGAGTATGTGTTGCCCAAGCTCAGCCACCTGAGAGCACCCAACAGGTCATGTGACAGCAACGACCACAGCGCTGGCCCATTTCCCATTTCTCTTTCATTCGATGCCCATAGCCTATAGCTTGGCAGCATGAGCTATCACCAGTGCAGGGGAGAAGGGCGGCATCACCTCGGAATCAGAGCCCACTCAGAGCTGGGGCCCACAGCTAGGAAGGACAGAAGCAGAACTGGCCCTGGGCCTGGCCCGATCTGAAGCAGACTCTGCCTCCTGCACTTGGGCCTCCTCCTTCCTCGGCTGTCCAGGGCTGATCTTCAAAGTGCTAGTCAGGCACTGAGACCGTGGGAGCGGCTGCTTTCCTGCCTCCATCTAGACTAAGAAGCCAGCTCCAACGGGTGCAGCCTGCAGAGACCAGGAGCAGGTGGAGGAGATGCCTAGGAGAGCAGTCTGTGAGCAAGGAGGACGGAGCCAGGCTGGGAAAAGACGTCCAGTGCCTACGGTCTCTCACAGATGCCCTACTGTCTGATGCTGAGCGAGCGCTGGGCTCCCAGCAGCGTCCTGCCTGGGCAAGGCGGGCCTCCCGGCGACCAATACATATGTGCGTGGTGCATGGCTGGCGCGTGTGAGCACTCCTCTGTAGCTGGCGATGCTGTGCTGGGTTGTGAACCTTTGGGAGCATCTGCTACCAATAGGGGCGACAGACTGAGCTGTAGGGGAGCCGAGGAAGGGGTGTAAGGTAACAGGCCCTGTGCTCGGGGCTCAGCCTTTGAATCCCCCAGCTGCTGCCTGGCGTCTGGGAGTCCCTGGCATCAGGCTGTGTGCGGGAACCCCAAAACCCATTCAGTCCTGGGTCCAGGCGCCCACTTTAGTGACCCACTTAGGCCCTGTGGTTGCCCTTTCGAGATGAGCCACATCCCCATGGGCACGTGGCCCTCCCCACTCCGCGCTGTGTGTGGGTCAGCGGAGGGTCACTGAAGTCAGCTGAGTCCAGCACTTCCCACCCGAGCGGCGGGAGGGAGCTGGCCGTGGTGCTGGTCCGCGGGCTCACAGAGGCCCGTGAGCCATGGTGGGCTGGGAGGAAGAGGAAGGCCCCGAAGCTTTGCCAGAGCCCTCCACGAAGGGGCTCTGGCCTCCTGGGTCCTGTGAACGCCCCGGGGCCCCTGTGTCTGCCGATCCCGGAGCCCACACGCCTCTGGTCTCAGGAAACGTGCGGACTGGATGTTGCATCGCAGCATAAAACCATGTTCAAAGTGGCACTTTACAGACTTCAGACAAAACCCAGGGCTGGGGACATGGTCAGAAGGTGGAGCCCTTGCCTGGCATGATCAAGTTTCCAGCCCAAACCACATACCATGCTTGTGCACACACCCATTATCCCAGTGCTCAGGAGGGAGCATGGGGTCAGAGGTTTAGGTCATCTTGAGTCACTATGAGATTAAAGCCATCCGGGACTACACCGGACCCTGCCTCAAAAACACCAACAAAATAATAAAAGTTCTGCACACACCCTGACACTCTGCGTCTTGCTGAGCTGCAGCTACTTTCTCCCTGACCTTGGATTTAAATCATCCCCTGCTCCCTTCCAAGGAGCTTGCTAGCATCACGTGGAACTTGCTAAACTAGTCAAGCTTTCTCCAGCTGCGCAGTCATTTGGGGAACAGCTCTGCAGCACCCCCGTGTCCCTGACACTTGATTGTCTAAGCCACCCTAGAATAAGGGATGGATTAAAAATGGAAGCTCTGGCTTAAAGCAACCTCCCCCACTTCCGTTCACTGGGGGATCCTGGGATGACTTGAAACATAGGAAAGGACCACTACCCATAGCCCGCACGTCCCACAAAGACTCCTGGGATCCACAGCGGTGCCTGCTGTGACCGGCCCATGGGAAGGGCAGGGCCACACCCGAGGGAGATGCAATGTCACCGATGTGTGTGTGTGGGGGCGCTTGGGTTTTGATGGGGCACCTTACCAAAAGGCACCTTTAAAACCAGGAGCCCGGGATCTGAACCCCCACAGGAGTAGACAAGCCAGAGTTCGGACCCTGGGGTCCACAGAAGCAGACAGGCAAGGGTCAGAGGGGTGGGGATGGATTGGCAAAGGGGAGGAGAAGCAGGTAAACTCACTCCTCTGCGTAAAACTGAGAAAATAAATTATTTAAGTTAAAAAAAAAAACAGGAGCTGGCAAGATGGCTCAGTTTATAAGAGCACTTGCTACCCAAGTAAGAGGACCTGAGTTCAAATCTCCAGCACCATGTTAAAAAAAAAACAAGACAAACAAAAAACCAAGCTGGGCATGACCATGTGTCCTGCAGCCTCAGAGTCTAGGGGCAGAGACAGGGACTGTGGGGTCCGCTGCTCCACACCGTGCTCAGATGCAGAGTCCTTGCTCACGGGAACAAGGCAGCAGATGGGTCTGTCCCTCGAGACTGCTCTGAGGCTGTTCAGAGGAAAGGGACGGTTCAGAGCCCTGGACGCCCTCCAGCGTGCTGATTCTGCTCAGGGGCTCAGCTCACGTTCGTCTTTCAGGACCTTTGCCTCCGGGGTGGACCAGTGTGCCATCCTGCCTCCCTCCTGGTCTCCCCACAGCAGTTAGATGATTCACAGGCTGCTCAGAGCTGGATCAACTGAACTCTCGGGTCCACGCGGGACCACACAGGAAAGAAGGTCTGTGTGGAGCAGCTGCTGGTAGCTGACGACCTGTGGCCTTGGACGGCCGGACTCCAGAGTCGTGAGCAATACAAACATCAGCCCACTGCAAGCGCCTTGGTCTCAGGTGCTCAGTTATAGCAACACGGGGCTAATGCGAAGACACGTGGCCAGAGGCTGGAAGCACGAGGGGCTAACGCGAGGACCCGTGGCCAGAGGCCCGGAGGACACGGGGCTAAGGCAAAGACACGTGGCCGGAGGCCTGGAGGACACGGGGCTAAGGCAAAGACACGTGGCCAGAGGCCCGGAGGACACGGGGCTAATGCAAAGACGCGTGGCCAGAGGCTGGAAGCACGAGGGGCTAACGCGAGGACCCGTGGCCAGAGGCCCGGAGGACACGGGGCTAAGGCAAAGACACGTGGCCGGAGGCCTGGAGGACACGGGGCTAAGGCGAGGACCCCTGGCCAGAGGCACGGGATGAGTAAGGCCCTCTCACCTCTCACCCTGCCCCTGGGGTTCTGTCCTCATGGGCTTGCACTATAGGTGGGCCTGGCGAAGGCAGGCCTGACCCTGTCCTGTTTGTCCAGTGCTGTGAGATTCGTGGTTCCTGCACAAAAGCTGCTCAGCCTGCTCTATACCCATAAGCAAAATACTTGGGAATCAGACATTTATTTATTTATTTCTGATTCTCTTATTCTTTTAGCATTTTATACATAAATACAATGAATTTATAGTACTTGCACACCTTAATTCCCAATCCCGGCCCCCCTCCTTTTCTTATCACAACCTTTCTTCTTCCCTGTCATCTCCTATATTTTCAGGTCTGTTGCGTGCGTGGCCCTAAGAGCTTCAGCAACTGTGTTTGATGGCCTGGGCCTGAGCACTTTCCAGAGCATCAGCCATCAGTGGCCACACGCTGAGCTTCTCTCCCCGCATCAGCATTAATCCTGCTCAGCCTCTCAGGGAAGAGTGAGGCTGCGTCCCAGGGTGACAGTGCATCCCGGGGTGACAGTGCATCCCGAGGTGACAGTGCATCCCGGGTGACAGTGCTTCAGGGGTGACAGTGCTTCAGGGGTGACAGTGCATCCCGGGGTGACAGTGCGTCCCGGGGTGACAGTGCTTCAGGGGTGACAGTGCATCCCGGGGTGACAGTGCGTCCCGGGGTGACAGTGTGTCCCGAGGTGACAGTGCTTCAGGGGTGACAGTGCATCCTGGGGTGACAGTGCATCCCGGGGTGACAGTGTGTCCCGGGGTAACAGTGCTTCAGGGGTGACAGTGCGTCCCGGGGTGACAGTGCTTCAGGGGTGACAGTGCGTCCCGGGGTGACAGTGCATCCCGAGGTGACAGTGCGTCCCGGGGTGACAGTGCATCCCGAGGTGACAGTGCATCCTGGGGTGACAGTGCATCCCGGGGTGACAGTGTGTCCCGGGGTAACAGTGCTTCAGGGGTGACAGTGCTTCAGGGGTGACAGTGCATCCCGGGGTGACAGTGCATCCCGGGGTGACAGGGCGTCCCAGGGTAACAGTGCTTCAGGGGTGACAGTGCATCCCGGGGTGACAGTGCGTCTCGGGGTAACAGTGCTTCAGGGGTGACAGTGTGTCCCGGGGTGACAGTGCTTCAGGGGTGACAGTGCATCCCGGGGTGACAGTGTGTCCCGGGGTAACAGTGCTTCAGGGGTGAGAGTGCGTCCCGGGATGACAGTGCATCCCGGGGTGACAGTGTGTCCCGGGGTAACAGTGCTTCAGGGGTGACAGTGCGTCCCGGGGTGACAGTGCATCCCGGGGTGACAGTGCTTCAGGGGTGACAGTGTGTCCCGGGGTAACAGTGCTTCAGGGGTGACAGTGCGTCCCGGGGTGACAGTGCATCCCGAGGTGACAGTGCATCCTGGGGTGACAGTGCGTCCCAAGGTGACAGTGCTTCAGGGGTGACAGTGCATCCCGGGGTGACAGTGCATCCCGGGGTGACAGTGTGTCCCGAGGTGACAGTGCTTCAGGGGTGACAGTGCATCCTGGGGTGACAGTGCATCCCGGGTGACATGTGGTCCCGGGTAACTGCTCAGGGGTGACAGTGCGTCCCGGGTGACATGCTTCAGGGTGACAGTGCGTCCCGGGGTGACAGTGCATCCCGAGGTGAAGTGCGTCCCGGGGTGACAGTGCTCCGAGGTGACATTGCATCCTGGGTGACAGTATCCCGGGGTGACAGTGTGTCCCGGGTAACAGTGCTAGTGTACAGTGCTTCAGGGTGACAGTGCATCCCGGGGTGACGTGCATCCGGGGTGACAGGGCGTCCAGGTAACAGTGCTTCAGGGGTGACAGTGCTCCCGGGGTGACATGGTGTCCCGGTGACAGTGCTTCAGGGTGACAGTGCATCCTGGGTGACAGTGCATCCGGTGACAGTGTGTCCTGTACAGTGCTTCAGGTGGACAGTGGCTCCCGGGGTGACAGTGCTTCAGGTGACAGTGCGTCCGGGGTGACAGTGCATCCCGAGGTGACAGTGCGTCCCGGGGTGACAGTGCATCCCGAGGTGACAGTGCTCCTGGGGTGACAGTGCTCCCGGGGTGACGTGTCCGGGTACAGTGCTTCAGGGTGACAGTGCTTCAGGGGTGACAGTGCATCCCGGTTGACAGTGCTCCGGGGTGACAGGGCGTCCCAGGGTAACAGTGCTCCAGGGGTGACAGTGCATCCCGGGGTGACAGTGCGTCTCGGGGTAACAGTGCTTCAGGGGTGACAGTGTGTCCCGGGGTGACAGTGCTTCAGGGGTGACAGTGCATCCCGGGGTGACAGTGTGTCCCGGGGTAACAGTGCTTCAGGGGTGAGAGTGCGTCCCGGGATGACAGTGCATCCCGGGGTGACAGTGTGTCCCGGGGTAACAGTGCTTCAGGGTGACAGTGCGTCCTCGGGTGACTGCATCCCGGGGTGACAGTGCTTCAGGGGGACAGTGTGTCCCGGGGTAACAGTGGCTTCAGGGGTGACAGTGCTGTCCCGGGGTGACAGTGCATCCCGAGGTACAGTGCATCCTGGGGTGACAGTGGCTTCCCAGGTACAGTGCTTCAGGGGTGACAGTGCATCCCGGGGTGACGTGCATCCGGGGTGACAGTGTGTCCGAGGAGTGCTTCAGGGGTAACAGTGCTTCAGGGGTGACAGTGCATCCCGGGGTGACAGTGCTTCAGGGGTGACAGTGCATCCTGGGGTGACAGTGCATCCCGGGTGACAGTGCTCCAGGTACAGTGCTTCAGGGGTGACAGTGCATCCCGGGGTGACAGTGCATCCCGGGGTGACAGTGCATCCCGGGGTGACAGTGGGTCCCAGGGTAACAGTGCTTCAGGGGTGACAGTGCATCCCGGGGTGACAGTGCATCCCGGGGTGACAGTGCATCCCGGGGTGACAGTGGGTCCCAGGGTAACAGTGCTTCAGGGGTGACAGTGCATCCCGGGGTGACAGTGCATCCCGGGGTGACAGTGCTTCAGGGGTGACAATGCATCCCGGGGTGACAGTGCTTCAGGGGTGACAGTGCATCCTGGGGTGACAGTGCATCCCGGGGTGACAGTGCGTCCCGAGGTGACAGTGCTCCCGGGGTGACAGTGCATCCCAGGGTGACAGTGCATCCCGGGGTAACAGTGCTTCAGGGGTGACAGTGCATCCCGGGGTGACAGTGCATCCCGGGGTGACAGTGCTTCAGGGGTGACAGTGCATCCCAGGGTGACAGTGCATCCCGAGGTGACAGTGCATCCCGGGGTGACAGTGCATCCCAGGGTGACAGTGCTTCAGGGGCTCCCAGTCAGGATGAGGATGCAAACACCAGGGCAATGGGAATCAGCCAGCCCTGACCTGTCCCTCCACGCTGGGCCTGTCCACGGCTGAGCCTGTCCACGCTGGGCCTGTCCACGGCTGGATCCACCGAGGTACAGACCCGACTGGAGCAGGGGTCCTCTGGGCAGGGCCAGGCCTCACAGGGCGGCTGAGTCCTGCCTGGAAGGCTGCGGCCTGGGGTCAGCGGCCCTGCGGTCAGATCTCAGCTCAGAGCTGTGTGCAGAGCTGTGCAGCCTTGTCATGACCACATGACGGAGCCTGCTCGGGCCTCTCTCCCTGGTTCCTCCACGGCTCTCTCTGGGGGCTCACAGGGTCTCTTCAAGGGGGCCCCAGTGTCTGTCTTCTCCGGTCCATGACTGACACCAGTGGGTACAAGGTGGGGCCCCTTGTCCTACGCACGATGGCTTGTGCACCCCAGGGCTGGAGGCTGCGGCGGGGAAAGATTTCAGGGGACCTTGGCCTTGGGAAGATGGACGGAGGCAGAGCGCTGCCCGCAGGAGCAGGGGCCGCACGGCTGTTCCCATGTGGACAGGTGGGAAGAGGCACCCCAGATGGGCAGGGGTGATGGACCGCAACCCACCACCCCCTGACAGCCACTACAGAGCCATGCCCAGGGGCTCAGAAGCCGCCAGGGGTTCTCACACCCTATCTTTAAAAAAAACTTCATTTATTATTTATTGTGCGTGTGTGTGCACGTGTGTGTGTGTGTGTGTGTGTGTTGTGTGTGTGTGCACGCGCGTGTGTGTGTGGGGGGGTGTGGGTGTATCAGAGGGCACTGTATATCCCTGTGGAGGACCGAGAGTGAGTTCTGGAATCATCCGGGATTGCTTCTACCTCCTTTTTGGTTTGCTCTGGGGTTTCTGCCACCAGGCTCTGCCCACCAGGCAGGCCGCCATTTCTGCCTGGTGTTTTTATGTTTTTATGTGTTTTTATCTTAACCCCTGAGCCATCTCCCCAGCCTCCCACATCCTTTCTGTTCATTGCCTTGGGGGCATCACAGAAGACAAAGTCAGCTGGGCCAGGGGAGCCTGTGCCCCACTGGGTCAGAAGCCTGAGTCAGAGGGCCTGGTTTGTAGCTTAGTTTGCTCTGAGTGCTGAGTGCTTGCTCTGGGTTCTAAGTGCTTGCTCTGGGTGCTGAGTGCTTGCTCTGGGTGCTGAGTCCTTGCTCTGGGTGCTGAGTGCTTGCTCTGGGTGGCCGGGTGCTTGCTCTGGATACTGAGTGCTTGCTCTGAGTGCTAAGTGCTTGCTCTAGGTGCCGAGTGCTTGTTCTGGGTGCTGAGTGCTTGCTCTGGATACTGAGTGCTTGCTCTGAGTGCTAAGTGCTTGCTCTGAGTGCCGAGTGCTTGCTCTGAGTGCTAAGTGCTTGCTCTGGGTGCTGAGTGCTTGCTCTGGGTGCTGAATGCTTGCTCTGAGTGCTAAGTGCTTGCTCTGGGTGCTGAGTGCTTGCTCTGAGTGCCGAGTGCTTGCTCTGAGTGCTAAGTGCTTGCTCTGAGTGCCGAGTGCTTGCTCTGAGTGCTAAGTGCTTGCTCTGGGTGCTGAGTGCTTGCTCTGGGTGCCGAGTGCTTGCTCTGAGTGCTAAGTGCTTGCTCTGGGTGGCCGGGTGCTTGCTCTGGGTTCCGAGTGCTTGCTCTGGGTGGCCGGGTGCTTGCTCTAGGTGCTGAGTGCTTGCTCTAGTGCTGAGTGCTTGCTCTTAGTGCTGAGTGCTTGCTCTGAGTGCTGAGTGCTTGCTCTGGGTGGCCGGGTGCTTGCTCTGGGTACCGAGTGCTTGCTCTGAGTGCTAAGTGCTTGCTCTGAGTGCTGAGTGCTTGCTCTGGGTGGCTGGGTGCTTGCTCTGAGTGGCCGGGTGCTTGCTCTGAGTGGCCGGGTGCTTGCTCAGCATGCATGGTCCTGGGTCGGAAGGAAACAAAGTCCACGCTCGGCATGCTATGCGGGTGGTTCGCGTGGGCGCCCATGGGAGCCTCGAGGAACTGCCCACCACAACCTTCCTCAGCACAAGCTCGGGCTCTAGTCTGAGCTTAGATGCAGGACCGGGAACCGCACTGCGCATTGCCCCCACTTATCTTTCTAAATAGCTTACCTTATCCCATAGCCCAATTCAATTTTTTCCGTGGCTTGACGGCTAGTATCCCAGAACGCCTCTTGGGCTCCCTTGCCTTGGACCACCCGCCTATTGTCACCTAGACAGACCCAGCACCTGGGAGTGGCCCCACGGCCTGGCTTGCTGAAATGATCTGTCCTCAGCAGCTCTCCCGCCTGCCTGCTCCTTCTCGTGGAGCCCACGGAAAGCCCCTGTGCCCTCTGCCTCCTGCCCGCCCCAATGCCAAACCTCATTAACCAAAGCTTGGAAACAGAGGCGGCACGTCATGGCACCTCCTGTCCTCAGCTTGCATGCTGGGAATGGGGGTGTGGAGAACCATGCACTGCAGACCTGCGGGGTGTGTGGTTCAGGTGCGGCTGGTGTGCGTGCATGTGGCTGATGCTCGCGCATGCAGCTGATGCGCCTGTAGCTGGCATGTAGTGGTGGTGAGTATTGTTGGTGCGATGTGTGTGCTCGTGCATGTGCATGGACTATGCATGTGGTGTTGGTTCTGTGGCATGTGGCTGGTGTGTGTCTCAGCTGTAGGTATGGCATTCGCTTGGTGTGTATTAGCTGGTGAATGTGAGGCTGCTGCGTGCGCGTGTGTGTGTGCGCGTGGTGGTGCGCGTGTGTGGTGCGTGTGCGCGTGTGCGCTTGCGGGTGGTGCATGGCTGGCGCGTGTGAGCACATCCTCTTAGCTGCGATGCTGTGCTGGGTTGTGAACCTTGGGGGCATCCTACCAATAGGGGCGACAGACTGAGCTGTAGGGAGGCCAGGAGGGGTTGTATAACGGCCCTGTGCTCGGGTCAGCCTTTGAATCCCCAGCTGCTGCCTGGCGTCTGGGAGTCCCTGGCATCAGGCTGTGTGCGGGAACCCAAAACCCATTCAGTCCTGGGTCCAGGCGCCCACTTTAGTGACCCACTAGCCTGTGGTTGCCCTTTCGAGATGAGCCACATCCCCATGGGCACGTGGCCCCCCCACTCCGCGCTGTGTGGGTCAGCGAGGGTCACTGAAGATCAGCTGATTACTTCCCACCCGAGCGGCGGAGAGGACTGGCCTTGCTGGTCCGGCGGCTCACAGAGGCCCGTGAGCCATGTGGGCTGGGAGGAAGAGAAGCCAGAAGCTTTGCCAGAGGCCCTCCACGAGGGGCTCTGCCTCCTGGGTCCTGTGAACGCCGGCCCCTGTCTGTCCTAGCACCCAACGCCTCTGGTCTCAGGAAACGTGCGGACTGGATGTTGCATCGCAGCATAAAACCATGTTCAAAGTGGCACTTTACAGACTTCAGACAAAACCCAGGGCTGGGGACATGGTCAGAAGGTGGAGCCCTTGCCTGGCATGATCAAGTTCCAGCCCAGAACCACATACCATGGCGTGGTGGCACACACCATTAATCCCAGTGCTCAGGAGGGGGAGGCATGGGGTCAGAGGTTTAAGGTCATCTTGAGTCACTAGTGAGATTAAAGCCATCCGGGACTACACCGGACCCTGCCTCAAAAACACCAACAAAATAATAAAAGTTCTGCACACACCCTGACACTCTGCGTCTTGCTGAGCTGCAGCTACTTTCTCCCTGACCTTGGATTTAAATCATCCCCTGCTCCCTTCCAAGGAGCTTGCTAGCATCACGTGGAACTTGCTAAACTAGTCAAGCTTTCTCCAGCTGCGCAGTCATTTGGGGAACAGCTCTGCAGCACCCCCGTGTCCCTGACACTTGATTGTCTAAGCCACCCTAGAATAAGGGATGGATTAAAAATGGAAGCTCTGGCTTAAAGCAACCTCCCCCACTTCCGTTCACTGGGGGATCCTGGGATGACTTGAAACATAGGAAAGGACCACTACCCATAGCCCGCACGTCCCACAAAGACTCCTGGGATCCACAGCGGTGCCTGCTGTGACCGGCCCATGGGAAGGGCAGGGCCACAGCCCGAGGGAGATGCAATGTCACCGAGTGTGTGTGTGGGGGCGCTTGGGTTTTGATGGGGCACCTTACCAAAAGGCACCTTTAAAACCAGGAGCCCGGGATCTGAACCCCCACAGGAGTAGACAAGCCAGAGGTTCGGAACCCTGGGGTCCACAGAAGCAGACAGGCAGGAGGGTCAGAGGGGTGGGATGGATTGGCAAAGGGGAGGGAGGGAAGCAGGGATAAGTACTCGCTATGCCTGTAAAACTAGAAAAATAAAATTATTTAAGTTAAAAAAAAAAAACAGGAGCTGGCAAGATGGCTCAGTTTATAAGAGCACTTGCTACACAAGTAAGAGGACCTGAGTTCAAATCTCCAGCACCATGTTAAAAAAAAAACAAGACAAACAAAAAACCAAGCTGGGCATGACCATGTGTCCTGCAGCCTCAGAGTCTAGGGGCAGAGACAGGGACTGTGGGGTCCGCTGCTCCACACCGTGCTCAGATGCAGAGTCCTTGCTCACGGGAACAAGGCAGCAGATGGTCTGTCCCCGAGAGCTGCTAGGGCTGTCAGAGGAAAGGGACGGTTCAGAGCCCTGGACGCCCTCCGCGTGCTGATTCTGCTCAGGGGCTCAGCTCACGTTCGTCTTTCAGGACCTTTGCCTCCGGTGGACCAGTGTGCCATCCTGCCCCCTCCTGGTCTCCCCACACAGTTAGATGATTAACAGGCTGCTCAGAGCTGGATACTGAACTCTCGTTCCCGCGGGACCACACAAAAGAAGGTGTGTTGGACAGCTGCTGGTAGCTGACGACCTGTGGCCTTGGACGGCCGGACTCCAGAGTCGTGACAAACAAACATCAGCCCACTGCAAGCGCCTTGGTCTCAGGTGCTCAGTTATAGCAACACGGGGCTAATGCGAAGACACGTGGCCAGAGGCTGGAAGCACGAGGCTAACGCAGGACCCGTGGCCAGAGGCGGAGGACACGGGGCTAAGGCAAAGACACGCGGAGGCGAGCACGGCCAGAAAACACGTGGCCAGCCCGGACACGGGGCATCCCCGCCACTCCCGAGGGGCTAACGCGAGACCCTGGCCAGAGGCCGGAGACACGGGGCTAAGGCAAAGCACGTGGCGGAGGCCTGGAGGACACGGGGCTAAGGCGAGGACCCCTGGCCAGAGGCACGGGATGAGTAAGGCCTCTCACCTCTCCCCTGCCCTGGGGTCTGTCCTCATGGGCTTGCACTATAGGTGGCCTGGCGAAGGCAGGCTGACCCTCCTGTTTGTCCAGTGCTGGAGATTCGTGGTTCCTGACAAAAGCTGCCTAGCCTGCTCTATACCCATAAGCAAAATACTTGGGAATCAGACATTTATTTATTTATTTCTGATTCTCTTATTCTTTTAGCATTTTATACATAAATACAATGAATTTATAGTACTTGCACACCTTAATTCCCAATCCCGGCCCCCCTCCTTTTCTTATCACAACCTTTCTTCTTCCCTGTCATCTCCTATATTTTCAGGTCTGTTGCGTGCGTGGCCCTAAGAGCTTCAGCAACTGTGTTTGATGGCCTGGGCCTGAGCACTTTCCAGAGCATCAGCCATCAGTGGCCACACGCTGAGCTCTTCTCCCGCATCAGCATAATCCTGCTCACCCTCTAGGAGAGTGAGCCTGCGTCCAGGTGACAGTGCACCCGGGGTGACAGTGCATCCCAGGTGACAGTGCATCGGGTGACAGTGCTTCAGGGAAGTGCTTCAGGGGTGACAGTGCATCCCGGGGTGACAGTGCGTCCGGGGGTGACAGGCTTCAGGGGGTGACGTGCATCCCGGGGTGACAGTGCTCCCGGGTGACATGTGTCCCGAGGTGACAGTCTGTCGGGTGACAGTGCATCCTGGAGTGACGATCGGTGACATGTGTCCCGGGGATACATGCTTAGGGGTGACGTGTCCCGGGTGACAGTGCTTCAGGGGTGACAGGGCGTCCCGGGGACAGTGCATCAGGCAGTGCGTCCCGGGGTGACAGTGCATCCGAGTGACAGTGATCCGGGTGACAGTGCATCGGGGTGACCGTGTGTCCGGGGTGAACAGTGCTTCAGGGGTGACAGTGCTTCAGGTGACAGTCACCGGGGTGACAGTGCATCCCGGGTGACAGGCGTCCGTACAGTGCTTAGGGTGACAGTGCATCCCGGGGTGACAGTGTGCTCGGGTAACAGTGCTTCAGGGTGACAGTGGTGTCCCGGGTGACAGTGCTTCAGGGGTGACAGTGCATCCCGGGTGACAAGTGTGTCGGGGGTAACAGTGCTTCAGGGGTGAAGGGCGTCCCGGGATGACAGTGCCATCCCGGGTGACAGTGTGTCCCGGGGTAGACAGTGCTTCAGGGGTACAGTGCGTCCCGGGTGACAGTGCATCCCGGGGAACAGTGCTTCAGGGGTGACAGTGTGCCCGGGGTAACGTGGCTTCAGGGTGACAGTCGTCCCGGGGTGACAGTGCATCCCGAGGTGACAGTGCATCCTGGGGGGTGACATGGCGCCAAGGTGACAGCTTCGGGTGACAGTGCATCCCGGTGACGTGCTCCGACAGTGTCCCGGGTGACAGTGCTTCAGGGGTGACAGTGCATCCTGGGGTGACAGTGCATCCCGGGGTGACATGTGTCCCGGGGTAACAGTGCTTCAGGGGTACGTGCTCCGGGTGAAAGTGCTTACAGGGTGACAGCGTCCCGGGGTGACAGTCGTCCCGAGGTGACAGTGCGTCCGGGGTGACAGTGCATCCCGAGGTGGACAGTGCATCCTGGGGTGACAGTGCATCCGGGTGACAGTGTGTCCCGGGGTACAGTGCTTCAGGGTGACAGTGCTTCAGGGTGACAGTGATCCCGGGTGACAGTGCATCCCGGGTGACAGGGTCCCAGGGTAACAGTGCTCAGGTGACAGTGCGTCCCGGGGTGACAGTGTGCCCAGGTGACAGTGCTTCAGGGGTGACAGTGCATCCGGGTGACAGTGCATCCCGGGTGACAGTGTGTCCAGGGGTAACGTGCTTAGGTCAGTGCTCCCGTGGTTGACAGGCTTCAGGGGTGACAGTGTGCGTCCCGGGGTGACAGGTGCATCCCGAGGTGACAGTGCGTCCCGGGGTGACAGTGCATCCCGAGGTGACAGTGCTCCTGGGTGACAGTGCATCCCGGGGTGACAGTGTGTCCGCGGGTACAGTGTCAGGTGACAGTGCTTCAGGGGACAGTGCCCGGGTGACAGTGCATCCCGGGTGACAGGGCGTCCAGGGTAACAGTGTCTTCAGGGGTGACAGTGCATCCCGGGGTGACAGTGCGTCTCGGGGTAACGTGCTTCAGGGGTGACAGTGTGTCCCGGGGTGACAGCGGTTCAGGGTGACAGTGCATCCGGGGACGTGTGTCCCCGGGGTAACAGTGCTTCAGGGGTGAGAGTGGCGCCGGGATGACAGTGCACCGGGGTGACAGGTGTGTCCCGGGGTAACAGTGCTTCAGTCAGGGGTGACAGTGCCGGGGTGGACAGTGCATCCCGGGTGACAGCTTCAGGTGACAGTGGTCCCGGTAACAGTGCTTCAGGGGTACAGTGCGTCCCGGGGTGACAGTGCATCCGAGTGGACGTGCATCCTGGGTGACAGTGCTCCAGGTGACAGTGCTTCAGGGTGACAGTGCATCCCGGGTGACAGTGCATCCCGGGGTGACAGTTGTCCGAGGTGTACAGTGGCTTCAGGGTAACAGTGCTTCAGGGGTGACAGTGCATCCGGGGTGACAGTGCTCAGGGTGAACATGCACCTGGGTGACAGTGCATCCCGGGGTGACAGTGCGTCCCAGGGTAACAGTGCTTCAGGGGTGCAAGTGCATCCCGGGGTGACAGTGCATCCCGGGTGACGAAGTGCATCCCGGGGTGACATGGGTCCCAGGGTAACAGTGCTTCAGGGTGACAGCAGCCCCGGGTGACAGTGAATCCCGGGGTGACAGTGCACCCGGGGTGACAGTGGGTCCCGGGTAACAGTGCTTCAGGGTGACAGTGCATCCCGGGGTGACAGTGCATCCCGGGGTGACAGTGCTCAGGGGTGACAATGCATCCCGGGACAGTGCTCAGGGGTGACAGTGCATCCTGGGTACAGTGCACCCGGGGTGACAGTGCGTACCCGAGGTGACAGTGCATCCCGGGGTGAAAGTGGCAATCCAGGGTGACAGGATCCCGGGACAGTGCTTCAGGGGTGACAGTGCATCACGGGGTGACAGTGCATCCCGGGGTGACAGTGCTCAGGGGTGACAGTGCATCCCAGGTGACAGGCATCGGTGACAGTCATCCGGGGTGACAGTGCATCCAGGCAGTGCTCAGGCTCCAGTCAGATGAGGATGCAAACACCAGGGCAATGGGAATCAGCCAGCCCTGACCTGTCCCTCCACGGCTGGGCCTGTCCACGGCTGAGCCTGTCCACGGCTGGGCCTGTCCACGGCTGGATCCACCCGAGGTACAGACCCGACTGGAGCAGGGGTCCTCTGGGCAGGGCCAGGCCTCACAGGGCGGCTGAGTCCTGCCTGGAAGGCTGCGGCCTGGGGTCAGCGGCCCTGCGGTCAGATCTCAGCTCAGAGCTGTGTGCAGAGCTGTGCAGCCTTGTCATGACCACATGACGGACCTGCTCGGGCCTCTCTCCCTGTTCCTCCACGGCTCTCTCTGGGGCTCACAGGTCTCTTCAAGGGGGGCCCCAGTGTCTGTCTTCTCCGGTCCATGACTGACACCAGTGGTACAAGGTGGGGCCCCTTGTCCTACGCACGATGGCTGTGCACCCCAGGGCTGAGGCTGCGGCGGAGATTTCAGGCCCTTGGCCTGTGGAGGACGAGGCAGGGCCGCTGCCCGCAGAGCAGGGGCCGCACGGCTTTTCCCATGTGGCAGGTGGAAGAGGCACCCCAGATGGGCAGGTGAGGGACCGCAACACCACCCCCTGACAGCCACTACAGAGCCATGCCCAGGGGCTCAGAAGCCGCCAGGGTTCCCACACCCTATCTTAAAAAACTTCATTATTATTTATTGTGCGTGTGTGTGCACGGGTGTGTGTTGTGGTGTGTGTGTGGTGTGTGTGTGTGCACGCGCGTGTGTGTGTGGGGGGTGTGTGTATCAGAGGGATATATCCTGTGGAGGACCGAGAGTGAGTTCTGGAATCATCCGGGATTGCTTCTCTACCTTTTTTGTTTGCCTGGTTTCTGCCACCAGGCTCTCCACCAGGCAGGCCGCCATTTCTGCCTGGTGTTTTTATGTTTTTATGTGTTTTTATCTTAACCCCTGAGCCATCTCCCCAGCCTCCCACATCCTTTCTGTTCATTGCCTTGGGGGCATCACAGAAGACAAAGTCAGCTGGGCCAGGGGAGCCTGTGCCCCACTGGGTCAGAAGCCTGAGTCAGAGGGCCTGGTTTGTAGCTTAGTTTGCTCTGAGTGCTGAGTGCTTGCTCTGGGTGCTAAGTGCTTGCTCTGGGTGCTGAGTGCTTGCTTTGTGGCGATCCTTGCCTGGGTGCTATCTTTCTGGTGGCCGTGCTTGCTTATACTGAGTGCTTGCTCTGAGTGCTAAGTGCTTGCTCTGTCCGAGTGCTTGTTCTGGGTGCTGAGTGCTTGCTCTATACTGAGTGCTTGCTCTGAGTGCTAAGGCTTGCTCTGAGTGCCGAGTGCTTGCTCTGAGTGCTAAGTGCTTGCCTGTGCTGAGTGCTTGCTCTGGGTGCTGAATGCTGCTCTGAGTGCTAAGTGCTTGCTCTGGGTGCTGAGTGCTTCTCGAGTGCCGAGTGCTTGCTCTGAGTGTAAGTGCTTGCCTGAGTGCCGAGTGCTTGCTCGGAGTGCTAAGTGCTTGCTCTGGGTGCTGAGTGCTGCTCTGGGTGCCGAGTGGCTTGCTCTGAGTGCTAGGTGCTTGCTCTGGGTGGCCGGGTGCTTGCTCTGGGTTCGAGTGCTTGCTCGGGGTGGCCGGGTGCTTGCTCTAGGTGCTGGTGCTGTGCTCTAGTGCTGAGTGCTTGCTCTTAGTGCTGAGTGCTTGCTCTGAGTGCTGAGTGCTTGCTCTGGGTGGCCGGTGCGTTGCTCTGTACCGATGGCTTGCTCATTGCTAGTGCTTGCTGAGGCTGAGTGCTTGCTCTGGGTGCTGGGTGCTTGCTCTGAGTGGCCGGGTGCTTGCTCTGAGTGGCCGGGTGCTTGCTCAGCATGCATGGTCCTGGGTCGGAAGGAAACAAAGTCCACGCTCGGCATGCTATGCGGGTGGTTCGCGTGGGCGCCCATGGGAGCCTCGAGGAACTGCCCACCACAACCTTCCTCAGCACAAGCTCGGGCTCTAGTCTGAGCTTAGATGCAGGACCGGGACCATCAGCTGCGGCCCTGCTTGACCAACAAGCTGACTCGTGTCCCCAGAGCCGCTGCCCGGCTGCCAGGACTCCTCGGGTTTCTGCCCCGCGCCTGGCTCCTGATGCCGCTCTGATGTCTGGCTGACCTCACGCTGTCAAGCACTGTCTCCGAGGACACTGCTGGGGCTGGGAGTGTCACACAGCTCTACAGAGAGGGACAGTCTGGGGTGGGTGGAGTACCACCTGCGGCCTGTCTTCATCACCGATGTCCCCGGAGGTGACCAAAGCCCTGGGAGGGTTGAAGAGCGAGGGAAGGGGGCGGCCGGACCCTGTGGCTTTGGGTATTTGAGACACTCACGGCCCAGGGTGGTGGGCGAGATGGGGCTGGGGGTGGGGCTGGCGAGGAACGGGAGTTGGCAGAAATGGGCAGAAAGGCACTTTTAGAAGATGCTCTCAAAGTGACTTCACCGGACATCACTGAGCACGCAACTGTGCAGGGAGATGACGGCTCCACAGATGTGTGCCGTGCAAGCGTGAGGACCCTCAGCACCCACCAGCACGCGTCTGAGCACACACGCCACGCGTGTCAGCACTCACCTGAGATCCCAGCACTGGGGAAGCAGAGGCCCAAGGGTCCTCCGGGCTCGCTGTGGAGCCAGCCTGGCTGCACAGGGACAAAACCTACTGAAAAACTCTGTGTGTGTGTGTGTGTGTGTGTGTGTGTGTGTGTGTGTGTGTGATATGTGGTGTGTGTGTGTGTGATATGTGGTGTGTGTCTATGACATAAATGTGTGTGTATGTGTGGCATGTGTATCTCTTTATGTGTGTGTGCTGTGGTGTCATATATATGGAGTGTGTGTGTGTGGTATACGATGTACACATGGTGTATAGGTGTTCTATGTGTGTGGTATGTGGTGTGAGTGCATGTGAGTGTGCATGCATGTAGGGCCGTCTGGCCTTCAGAAGGACACTGCAGCCTGCCTGACACCAGGCATCTCCCAGCTCTGCTTGCTGCAGCCGCAGAGCCAGACAGGTGCCCGCCATGCCAGGCACTGGGAGCCCGGTGACGTGTGGTGCTGGCGCTGGCTGCGCAGGCCCCAGCCACTGCCCCAGATGGGAAGCAGCTGGCAGGAGCTGCTGCATGTCTGATACTCAGCAGTGGGCGTCAGCAGCTGGCCACCGAATTGGGAGGGTGGGGGGTCGGGGAGCCCCGTTGATCCAACCTCTGCGTGGTCAGGTTGTAAGAGAAGCACTTTGCTGCTCGCGGCCGGCTGCCTGCTGTGTGGTTAATGAGAGTCAATTGCAGACACCTGTCCTGCGCCCACCTGTCTAAGAGCGTCGGCTTGTCTTAGCAGCTCACCAACCAAGACCACCTGGAAGAGCATGCGGCTCTTCAATTGCTGGGCTCTCTTGCTGGCTGTAATAGTGCCCCGCTCTGCCTCCAGAATGCCACCCTGGCTGGTCCTGAAAACGTTTTAGCACTGACACCACGCATCCTGGTCTGGCCTGAGGCTCAGTCCCTAAGAGGTGAGGGCAAGTCTCCGACTGAGGAAGACGATGGCACAGAGAGGAAGATGATGGTGCAGAGAGGAAGGTGATGTGCAGAGAGGAAGGTGATGGTATAGAGTTGTGTCCTGATGATCTGAGTTCAACGCCTAGAGCCCACGTGGCAGAAGGTGAGAACTTACTTCCAAAAGTCGTCCTCTGACCGGGCGTGTGTGCCGGGGCACGCACATATCGCCACGCAATACACACGGAATGCAAAATACACAGACACATGTAAATAAAGATTCGTCAGTATAAGCTTAATCATGAGGGCTAAAAAAGAACTGAGATGTGCTCAAGGAAAAATGGGGGACACCCAAGGGGATGGCATGGGCCTCCCTAGGAGAAAAAGTTACAGGAACCAAGTTGTGCCCAAGAGCGGGCACTGGCTCCTCAGGGGCAGCACTTAGCTGTCTTACGATCAGCCGTAGGTGACCCTGTTGGGGGGTCTGAAGCTACATCTGTAAGGTTGTTCAGAAGCCTTCTACAACCCCTTTGCCCGCGCCTCTGATATGTGAGACTACAGGCAGTGGTGGAAGTGCAGTGGGGTTATAGTTTCATACCACCGAGCCAGGAGGGCTGGGGGGAGATTAACACACATCCTTTTCCAGAATGCAGGGTTTTGTGAGGCGCTTGGGAAACTGCAGGTTTTCAGCCTGGAAGGGAGAAAGACCTAAAGTGGCTGCTGTTGGGAGCGAACCCTTGATTCTCCCTGGTGGGGGGAGGGGGTCACACAGAATCCCATGGTGCGGGGCTGTGGTGGTCCCAGGGGGCAGGGCTGATGTCCTTTCTTCTTCCTGTCTTTCTATCCAGCCGCACCCACCACCCCTCCACTGCTTCTGTGGGCAGTCATGCTCGATGTGGGGGTCCCTCCACCTGGGGCCAGCTCCAGCCCCTCCCCACACTGGGGGACGGGCCATAGTGCAATGATATGTCCAGTGAGAGAAGGATGTGACCAGATGGAATGGAAGAGGGCCACGGCTCAGGATTCCTCTGGGAACAGCAGTGGGCTCTTTCTTAGAGGCCTGTGTGGTTCTTTCACGGGGTGACCAGAGATGGAGCCTCTGGCTCTTTCCAGGAACCGCTTGGCCTCTGTTATTTGGGGCTGTGGGATTTTAGAGCGCTTGGTGCTCAGTGGAGGCCCCCGCGGTGTCCACGTGAGCCACGAGAAACAGTCAGCTTCCTACAGCCCACGGGTTTTCCTCTCTAGAAGTATCGGATCAACCCCGAAGGAAGGAAGTAGTCTGTGAGAAAGATTAGGGTTTCTCTGCACACCTTGAGAAGTACCAGCTCTAGCTGGCATGGTGCCACACACCTGTCACCCCGGCACTTGGTAGGAGGAGGCGGGAGGATCCGGAGTTGAGGTCACCCTGGCTGCACACAGAGCTTGAAACCAGCCTGGGTCACATTAGACCCTGTCTCAAAACAAGCATCTGGGTGAAGGTACCTGTCACTCAAGCCTGAGTGTGGTCCCCAGAGGCCACTGCAGCAGACACAAGCCGAAAGCTGTTCTCTGACCTGCACACATTTCCTGCACCTGTGCATGTGTACACATACGTGTGCATACATATACACACATACACAGACATATATACACATATACAGATACACACATACACAGACAGATACACACAGACACATATGCACATACACAGACATATAACATACATACACACTGATAGACTCACAGACACATATACACACACAGATACACATGTGGACATATACATATACTTACGTGCTCTGCCCATGTTGAAGGACCCAGGCTGGGATGAGCCTGGCATTCAGTCCCCTGACAGTCAGGTGAGCCAAGGTGCTCTGGGAACCTGTGGGTGGCCGTTCCTTCCTCACCCACCCTGGCCCGGGACGCCGGCTCTGCCAGGACTCTCCAGTGAGGCCATCTTGGAAACAAAGGACCCCGTGGGCTGGAGGCAGGCCACTGATCGCCACTTGAAGTTGGGGTCGACTCTCCAGCTTAGCTTACTTATTTGCGGAGCGGTCAGGCTACCAGAAAGTTCTTTCTGAGAACCAGTTCCTCGCTCAGCTCTGTAGACCCTCCCGTGCCACCTTCTCTCTCCTCCCTGGAGGCATCCCTCGCCACACAGACTCCACTCCAGTCAGGGTACCCCCTTCCCCCATTTTGTGAGGGACCAAGTCCCTGTCGATCCTGATAGGTCGGGAGCTGGGCCGGCTGAGGTGACTCTCAGCTGCTGTGTGGCAGATGACACGGCCAGCTGTGTGCCTCAGTTTCCTGAAATGCACATGTCAGTAGTTCTCATCTCCTGGCCTTGCTTGGCTAGGGGAAATAAGTCTCAGAGGAGGCGGGTCCGGAGAAGGTTAGCTTTCTGCCAGGTAAACTGGGCAGTCATAGTGGCTTCCCAAGGGCCCTGCAAGTGTTTGCTCAAGTTGCCAGTTGTGAATTCCCTTGGGCAAGTTCTTCCTAGCTTAGATATGGTAGCATTATTTTTTTATTTTTTTATTTTTGCATATGTGTGTGCATGTGTGTGTGTGTGTGTGTCAGAGCACGCTATGTGTTTGGAAGGTCAAAAGTGTCATTGGGAATCATCCTGGATTGTTCTACTTCCTTTTGCTTTGCTCCACTTTCCAGGATCAGGCCGCTCCGACTGAACAGATGTCAGATTATGTTGATCGAGTTGAACAGACAAAGTAATGACTAAGGGCCAAACAGATGTCTTAGCTGCCTGACATTATGTGAGATTTGGGGATTTGAACTCTGGTCCTGTTATATTCAAGGCAAAGGCTTTCACCACCCGTCCATCTCCCTGGCCCCACTTTCATTAGCTTTAAAAAGTGCTAACTAGGAAGCATAGTGCTAGGAGACCCTGTAACCCAGGTGAGACCCCGAAACATAAAGCGTTCTACCTACACTGAGCACGGAGCTCGGAGAGAAGGCCCGTCAGTGACGTGCTTGCTGCTAACTGCGCTAAGTGCGAGGGCCTAAGTCTGAGGGCTGGGAGGGGGCTGGGAGGGGGCTGGGAGGGGGCTGGGAGGGGGCTGGGAGGGCCTGAGCTTGTCCTGCACACCCACGCGCTGGGGGGCAGAGGGAGGAGCCTGTGGCCAGTCGGTCTGAACAGTCAGCAAACTCCAGGCCCAATGAGCTGTCTCAGAACATGGGTGGAGCTGGAGCGTGCTAGGGGAGATGCGTACCTCGCCCGGCACCACGCCCTGCCTCAGTACTTAGAGGACATCTTGCCACTTTGCTTCCTTCCTTGCTTCCTTGCTTCCTTGCTTCCTTGCTTCCTTGCTTCCTTGCTTCCTTGCTTCCTTGCTTCCTTCCTTCCTTCCTTCCTTCCTTCCTTCCTTCTTCCTTCCTTCCTTCCTTCCTTCCTTCCTTCCTTCCTTCTTCCTTCCTTCCTTCCTTCCTTGCTTCCTTCCTTCCTTCCTTCCTTCCTTCCTTGCTTCCTTCCTTCCTTCCTTCCTTGCTTCCTTCCTTCCTTCCTTGCTTGCTTTCTTCCTCCCTCCCTCCTTCCTTCCTTCCTTCCTTGCTTCCTTCCTTACTTCCTGCCTTCCTTCCTTCCTTCCTTCCTTCTTCCCTCCCTCCCTCCCTCCCTTTCTCCCTTCCCTCCGTCTCTTTCTCTTCTTTCCTTCTTTTTCCTTCCTTCTTTCCTTCTTTTTCCTTTCTTCCTTGCTTCCTTCCTTGTTTCCTTCCTTCCTTCCTTCTTTCCTTCTTTCCTTCCTTCTTTCTTTCTTTTTCGTGTCCTGTAGCCCAGGCTGTCCTTCATCTGACGATGTGGCACAAAATGACTTTACCCTTGAACAGGTGACTTTTCTGCCTCCCTTCTGAACGCTGGGTCACAGGCCTGAATCATTACGTTTTGTCGTTTTGTTTTTTACTTTTACTCATCAGCTTCCACATTTATGTTCAAAGGAGCCGAGTCTCTGAGCTTGAACCACACCCTCTTTGCATTTTTAATTATCCTACACAGGGCTACCATGTCAAATGTTTTGAAAAGGTTTTGAAACTGGAATATTCCCAAATGCTGTTTCTGCAGTTTAACCAGCTGTCCTTGGCGTCTGTTTTGGGGTGTTTACAGGTAGAAGAACAGTGACAGGTGCCTGTGGGAATTCGTCTTTCGGTGGATTAGTAAAAGCAGTGACGTGGCCTTAAGGGTTTTAAAAATATTGAATTTCCATGAAGACTTCAGATCAGCTTGTTTCTCAGGAGGAGGGGATTCTGAGGGCAGGGGCGTGATGCTCGCGTTAGTTTCCTCTGGGTGTCTTGTGAATGAGGCGAGGAGGCGGGGCCAGCGCTGGGCCTGCCCCCGGGAGCCGGGCGAGGCGGGCACTGCTGAAGAGCCGTACAACGCCTACAGGTCCCGCATCACCAGAGCTCCCTCGGCTTCCCTGGGAGACAGAGACGAAGAAAGAAAAATGGATTTACTTTCAGTTTGGCCCAATGGTTTGAAAAAGCCTGGTTTTGAGCAAAAGGAAAGGGTTGGAGGGTGGCATTGGTGCCCATTCTGGGCCTGCAACTGGGTGAATGCGATCAAGATACACTGTGTACACACATGAAACTGTCAAAGGAAAAGAAAAAAATCAAAAAGAGGTCAAGGTCATGCTTGACTGTGGGGTGCGTTCAAGTGCAGCCTGGGCTACAGGAGACCCTGTCTCCACAAAACCAAACTGTAGTCATTTTATAGAAAAAGAGCTGGGGTCTCGGGAGGAGGGGCTCAGGCAAGGGGCTCAGTGCCCCTTATGTCTGTGCGTGCTCTGCTCTGAGGTAATTGTATGGATGGTCACATGGCCTCGCAGGTGGCTGGCCTGGTGATAACCCGGGCACCAAAGGGGCAGCTGAGTGTCTGGGGCACATGAGAAAGCACCCCCGTTGAAGTAGGAGTGTAGAAGCGCAGGAGTAGGGATCCGTCTTCCTGCGCCGTGACACTGGTGGAAGGGCCAGGTGTCAGGGGCCTGGCCTGGCACCTTCCTCTGCGGGCACCCGATGTCAGGGAGCCAGGCCTGACACCTTCCTCTGCGGGCACTGGGTGTCAGGGAGCCAGGCCTGGCACCTTCCTCTGCGGGCACCTGGCTCTGACTGGTGCTGGCGTCGAGCACGTGTGACAGCTGGTGACACGGTAGGACACAGTCTTTCCTTAGAGACCTGCGTTTCGGTGGAGCAGGACTCCCAGCTTTTCAACTGAAAACAATTTCAGGCTGGTTCAGAGGCGCAGAGCTGGGATTTATTTTGTTTTGTTTTGTGTGTGGGTATGTGTGTGCACATGTGTGTGTGCACGTATGCTCTGTGTGTGTGCGAAAGGGCACTTGAGTGTGCGCCTGTGCAGGCCAAGGGTGACTTTGGGAACCATCCTGGATCGCTGCTCTTCCTTACTGCTCTGCCTGAGGGTTTCCCAGGCTCTGCCTTCCAGCCTAGGAATGGCAGGTGGCTGCCGCACCTGCCAGGCGTCTCTCACTTGGGATCTGAGGACTGGAACACGATGCTTTTGCCTGTGAGGTAAGGACTTCAAACCTGAGCCATCCCTCCAGGAGCTGAGGCTTATCAAGAGAGATTCAGTGTAGACTTCCGAGCCAGCATTATTATGGCGGCTTCGAGTTACCATTGCCTTCTTTGTTGTTCTAAGAAAACAACCTAAGGCGAGGAAGCTTATGGGGGAGACACAGTCCATTGTGGTGGGATTGTGGAAGGTGCGGCTTGGAGGCAGAAGCGGGAGGCTGGTTCTGGTCATTGCCATCACGAGAAAGGCAGAGAGAGCATCGAGGAGGCAGGGTGAGCCCCCCAAGCCCTCCCCCCTCGACGAGCCTTCCTCCAGCAAGGTTCCACCCCCTAAGGGCGCTGTAACCTCCCTAGACATAGCACTAGCCAAGGACTGAGACACACGACCCGCGGGGGCAGCTCGCATGCACACGTGACAGCTGGGGAAAGGAGAGCCAGCGTAACCAGCTTCTCCAGGGGGCCCGGCTCCTCTGGGAGTGTCTCCAGGGGCTTCACTGACCAACAGCCTTTTGCGAAACCATCTGGCTGGTACCTCGGCTGCGTCTGAGGTGCCGCAAGGTGTCCTCGTGTTCCAGGCCACTGAGGCCCGGGAGCACACGTGTGGTAAGGACACTCTTCTGCCAGCTGCGTGTTTGCAGCTGGGAAAGGACTCGAGTCAGACTCGTGGCAGGCGCCAGGCCTGGAGTTTGGGTACCTGTTTCAGCGTTGCCTAAATTCTATCCACAAACAGGGACCTTGTCTCCACGTGGGCAACTTCCACAGTGAATCGCTTGCTGTATTATTCTCAGTTCGCAGCTGGTGAGAGGCTCCGATTAGCGCCAGAGATGGGGTTCCTCTCCCTTCCTGTATCCCTTAAGTTATCCTTTCTATTTTTCTATTTAAAATTAATTTAATTTTCTATTTAATTTTGTGTATGTGTGTGTGTGTGTGTGCGCGCGCATGCACACATGCACGATACCTGCGGAGAAGTCAGAGGACAACTTTGTGCAATTGGTTCTCTCCACTGACCTTTATGTGGGTTCTGGGAACTGAACTCAGGTCATCAGGCTTGCGCAGCAAGTGCCTGACCTGCCAAACTGTCTTACGAAGCCCAAAGAATTTTTATATACATTATTTAGAAGTATTTTGATTGACATACAAGTTTTAAATATACTCTCATATTCAAAAAAGAATAAAATTTCTAGAATTTTATTTGTGTGTGTGTGTGTGTGTGTGTGTGTGTGTGTGTGCGCGTGCGCGCGCGCGTGTGTGTGTGTGTGTATCAGAGGGCACTACGAGGATCAAGGGTGACTTTGGGAATCATCCTGAATTGCTTCTTCCTCCTTGCTTCTCTCTGGGATTTCCCAGGCTCCGCCCATCAGGGCCAGAAGTGCAGGTTGCCGCCATTTCCACTGGCGTTTTTATGTGGGACCTGAGGATCTGAACTCAGGACCTTCTGCTTTGGAGGCAGAGTGTTAATCCCTGAGCATCTCTCTACCCCCTTCTTTCTAGAATTTTGAAAGAACGTCAGCAGCCATATCAATGACAACATGGACCATGCAACATTTTGTAATTTAATGCACTTTATGACTCAATGCTGTTTTACATAAGCAAGTGTTTTAGACACTTCCTGTGCCTGTGAAATGCACTGTATCTAGAACATTCAAATGTTTTGTGAGGTATATTTAAGAGGCCTTAGCCATTCCAGGAAGTTAAGTGTATCTAGGCTCATTATTCCGTTTCGCAGCGTCTCAGGCCGTCCAGCGTGGTCTGGAGCTGCTGTGTGGTCCAACATGGCCTTGAACTTCGATTCTCCTGCTTCTGCCCCCGTGCTGGGCCTGTCTACATCTCTGGGCCTGGTTTTCTTGGTGCCGGGGGATTGAACCCGGGGCTTTGTGGATGCTGGGCAGGAGCTCCGCCAGCTGAGCCGCTGCTTCAGACCCAAGAGTGCCTTTTACGTTTCTAAGGCAATATAAGTTTATCAGGTCTTTCTAAAGATTATAAAACTCCAACTTTATTTCGTGACAATTAAGACCATCTGTTCTTGATTTATTTTAGAGATTTATGTATCTTATTGTGTGTGGTTGTCTGATGCGTGCATGGGCTTGTGTCACAATGACGTGGTGGTCAGAGGATGTCTCCAGGGAACACGTTCTCTCCTTTCACCTTTTGTAGGTTCTTGGTGTCAAATCCTCAGGCTTCGTGGCAAGAGAGTTTACCTGCTGGCCCAGCTGCTCTTACTTCAAGCCTCCATGGCATTGCGGTTAATGTCTGTCCGATGCTGGCAGCAAGGGGCTGGTTTTTCCTGCCTCAGTTCCCAGAATTAGCCTTTGGAAGTGCTGGATCCTGACCGTTCTGCCAGGGTTCAGTACCTCCGAAGGACTGAGTACCTCCTAAGGACCAAGTATCTGCTAAGCACTCAGTACCTCCTAGGGCCTTGTACCTCCTAAAGGTCTAGTACTACTTAAGGTCCTAAGGGTCCAGTACCTATTAATGGCTCAGTATCTCCCAAGGTTCAGTACCTCCATTTCACTTAGAACTGACCGAGATCAGAACTTTGATTGCTCAGTTTCCTAAAGAGCAGCAAAGCACACACAAATGGCTACAACCCTTCAAGTTCAAAACTCACCCATTTAAAATTAGATGTGCTAACAGCAGTTTCAGTGTGCCACGTGTTTAAAAAGATATGTAAAACAGAAGGGGCCCAGGCCTGTTTGTCAGGTGCTCAGGGATTCTAGGGGCCACTGAGTTTAGTTTAGACACTCACCATATTTTACTTTGTTTGGAGACACAGTCTCATATAGTTCAGGGTCCAACTTACTGGGTAGCCAAGGGTGGCCTCGAACTGCTCACCTCGCGCTCTTCCTTCTGTGTGGGAGTGAAGGGATGCCACCAGGCCCAGTTAGGACCTGTCTCGCTGGAAACAGCTCGTAGGGTGTGCTTGGAGCCAGGATGTGTGCTGTGTCATGGGGCTCCTTTGATATGCGTCCTGAGACCTGACACCAGGGGAAGCGAGGAAGCTCAAGGAGTGATGGCCACACACAGCTGCCAAGTTCCTGGCACCCCACGGGCAGCTGTCTTCTGAGGGGCTCTGTGAGGTGCTCCTCCCGTGGGACCAGTAAGCCCCGAGTCACCTTAGGTCAGGCAAAGAGGCACATAAAGGACAGTGTTGACCTGAGTCCTCCATTTAATGAAGCGCATTCCCCACCCTGAGTCCTCCATTCTATAAAGAACAGTGCTGACTTAAGTCCTCTGCATAAAGAACAGTGCTGACTTAAGTCCTCCGCATAAAGAACAGTGCTGACTTAAGTCCTCCGCATAAAGAACAGTGCTGACTTAAGTCCTCCGCATAAAGAACAGTGTTGACTTAAGTCCTCTGCATAAAGAACAGTGCTGACTTGAGAACTCCATTTCATAAAGCGTAGTACTGACCTGAGTCCTCTATTTCATAAAGAACGGTGCTGATTTGAGTCCTTCATTTCATAAAGTATAGTGCTGACCTGAGTCCTCCGTTCTATAAAGAGCAGTGCTGACTTGAGTCCCTCTGTTAGCACCAGTTCCAGGAGAGAGTGACTCCACATCTTGGTTATAAAAGCACCCCCATCTGCTGCAGGAGGTACTAGCTGATAGGGCATTGCTCTGGGTCAATAAATAGCACCTATGAACGCAGATCATCAGGATCCCCAGACACACGAGCTTATCTCCAGCACCAGCTGCAAGCGTCTCACTAGTCTGTGAGGGGCACACAGGCTGCCACCCTGATACCCGGCCTGAGCCTCGGCTATGACAACAGCCACCTCGGGCCCAGTCCCTGGGTTCCATCCAGCTTGAGCAGTTTTTCCTGCCAGGGCACGAGGCTGCATCACCTGGCTCTGCGGGTGCAGGACGGTCTTCTGTCTGCTGGACTGTTCTCTGGTCCCCACGCCTATCCTGGTATCGCTGGTGGCATCAGAAGTGAGAGACCGAGCCAGTTCTGGGACCCCCAGGCAGGTGAAGTCATAATTACAGCTGAAGTAAAGAATCTCAGAGTGAGCCAGTGTGCAGCAAAGGCCAAGTTTACTGAGTAGATTTTAACATCAATTTTAGCTCAAGCATTAGAAAAAGGATGTGGTGTGTATGTGGGGGGGGGGAGGGGGGTTCTCAAGAGAGACACACTTCTCTCTCTCTTTTGGTGGTGAATTATTTGAAAGTTTTTTTTTTTTTTTTTTAAAAACAGGGTCTCAGTAGGGTCTCTCATGATGGCCCCAGCTGGACTGGAACTCACTGTGTGGCCCGGTCTTGTCTTGTAGCAACTCTCCTGCCTCATCCTCCTGAGCGCTGCCTGGTCAGGCTCACGTACCGTGGCTGGCCTACTTAAAGGGTCTCTAAAGAACTTTTCTCTTTTAGCAAATAAGCCCACGGGTGGTCCCAAGCACTCCACAGGACCACAAGCTGAGCAGATGAAAACACGTGCCCAAGGGATCCTTGCTGTACAAGGAGACTGCACGACCCTACTGGAAAAACCTCCAGTTATACAGTTGTATAGGGCTGGAGTGTCCCCCTCTCTTGCCCTGGTATGAGTCTCTGTCCCGGGCACGGCTCCGAGCCTTTTGCAAACCAGCCAGTAACCTACACGTTAGTACCCAAGGTGTGGCCCGAGTTATCACATTTAGTAATGAAGATAAGGATTGAGCAAAAGAACCTGTCGGCCAATGGTCACGATTGCCAAGGAGATCCAAAGGAGCCGAAACAATTGTGGATTTATTGTTAGTCAATAAACTCTGCCATTGTGGGATGGCACAAACCTGCCCATCTGTTCTGGATGGCTGACTAGATGCAGGCTTGGGAGCTTTTAGCAGTACCCACACTAGGTACTTTAAACAGCTTTCAAATAAAACCCTCCCAGGGCCGGAGCAGGGATCAGCCCACGTGGGATTCACGTGGAGGTCAGAGTGTGTGGGGTCCCTGGATGCCGACCACGGGGCGCTCAGGTGCAGCGCCTGGCTCCTGCAGGCCTTCCTGGCTTGTTCTAGGCTAGGTGGACACTGGTCCTGGGTCAGGGACTCTGTGGTCAGTGGGGGTAGTGGTCAGTGAATGCAGGTTTGGGAAAGGGGCTTCCCGAGGCTGAGTCCACATCCTTCCTCTAGGGTCAGATACAATGTTGCAGCCTGTTGCCAACCATAAATAAGTCAAAGAGCCTCGTGAAACCTGATCTTTGGGCACAGGACCTGGTTCTGAGGACAGGCCCCAGAATTCCCGGATGGGATTCTGAATGGGGGGTGGAAGGTGACAATGGGGTGAGGAGGGCCAAGGGTGGTGGGAGTGAGGTCGGGGGGGGGGGGGCTATGAGTTCAGAATGGGGTCTGAAGGGCTTTGGAGTGGGCTCTGGAGGTTTCGGTGGTGGAGGACCTGGGTCCGCACAAGTGACCCCTCTTCTCAACCCAGCCTTCAGCCGGGCCCGGGCTGGGTTCCTGGGCTCGGTTGAGTCATGCGCCCCCACCGCGGTCCTGGGCTCAGGCCCCCCTGCCCCCCACCGGTTCTGTCCCTTGTCCTGAACTCAGTCTTCCCATCCTGGGCTCACGTCGCTGGCTCTGTCCCCCCCACTGTCGCTCAGTCCCCGGCCCGGGCTTGGGACCCGGTCCCCCGAGTCGCCAGGGCTGCGGTCCCACCCGACCCCCTCCTCCGCCCGGCCGTCCGTTAGCGGCGTCCGCGCCCTGCGCGCCGGTCCCGGCTCCTCCCCCGCGCGTCCGTCCCCGCGTGTCCCCGCGTCCCGGCCGCCCCGCGCGCCGGCGGAACTGTGGGATCGCCGCGCACAGGAAGTGGCGGCGGCGCGGCCGAGCGGAGGGCGGCGGGCCGCGATGGGGGCCGGGGGCGGCGGGCGCCGCACTCGCTGAGGCCCGACGCGGGGCCGGCCGGCCCAGGCCAGAGCGCAGCGGCCGAGCGGCGCCGGGACCGCGCGACGAGCAGGTGGCGGCGGCTGCAGGTGAGCGGCGAGCGCCCAGGCGGGTCCCGGGCCCCCGCACCCCTTCCTCCCCCTCCGCCCGAGGTCGGCCCTCCGCCCGAGGTCGGCCCGCCCGGCCCGCGCCGCAGTGGCCGGTCTCGCTCCTGGGGCGCGCGGACGGGGAGGCCACCGTGGCTGGGTGGCGACCGCGGCCCGGGTGCTGCGGGGCCGCCACCCCCGCACCGGCCTCCGGACCCGAGGCCGCCGCCACCCGCGGGCCTGTGGCGCTGGGGCCGGGGAGATCCGGGGGCCCCGCTGGGCGCAGGGCCTGGGCAGGGCCGCCCGGGAAGGCGCCGGGGCTGCGGGGAGTTCCCGGGTGGGGCCGCCGTCCCCTCTCGCCGGGACTTTGATCGCGTCCCCTCCGAGGCGGCCTGGAGTGCCCCCCGCCTGATTTCGGGGGCCCTGTGGGTTAGTTTCACTTTTTGCTTGCTCAACCCGGAGGGAGGACTTCAGGTGGGACGCTGGGGAGGATGGTGCCCAGAGCTCGCTGTGACTTTGGCGTCGGGACCAAAGGCCGGCTGTGAATTTCCACGTCTCACCCAGGCGTTGGGGTCATTCGGTAACCAGAGCCTGGGGAGGAAAGCACCTGCCCACCGTGGGTCACCGGGAGATCTGGAACCGTGGGTCCAAGGTACATTGGCAAAGAGGGGTCCTGCAGATCGGCCAGGGGTTTCTTTTAAACTCGGAGAGAAGTTTGGGGAGTCAGAGAAACTGGCTACAAATGGCCTCCCAGACCCAACTTTTTAATCACAGACGGTATTTACAGCCTGGGCCGAGAGAATACTTTCCCACTTGAGTTCATTTTTAGGGGGAACAGTGTCTGAGGAGAGGGATATAGGCTGCTGGGCCTCGAGTCAGAGTGGGCACCTGACCTCGATGGCAAAGGCTGAAAGTCTTCCAGAGAGCCAGGGTTAAGGTTCCAGGATTGGAAGCTGGGTGCTGGGGGGGGGGGGGACAGGTTGGGTCCAGGCTGTGAAACTGAAGGGAGAGTCTCTGGCTGCTGTCCCTACACACCCTTTCTTGGACGGTTGTGACCCCTCTTTCCGGTCTTTGGGAGTTTGCCTATAGTAGCTGACACCAGTATCCATCTCCTATGCACTGAGATTACATTGTTTCCAAAAGCAGTTATGGACCATCCCGGCTTTCAGAGTCTCTCCCAGGCGGGGGGAAGAGCAGGGGGCTGGACGGGGTGTAGTGGCCGCAGAGCTCAGCCAGCACTCAGCCAGTCCTGCCTGTGCGCAGCACCCCGGGGCTGCTCTGCACAGTGTCCATGAGGAAGCCTAGAACCCGGCAGGTGCTTGGCACAGTGGGGTGGGAGCTGAGTTACACATAGTGTGGCGTGGGGAAGGAAGGCAGGAAGGCATGGTGGAGTTAGGGGGCTTGTGCTACCTACCCCCAAGCTGCTCTCCCTTAGAGGCCTGGGCCCGTACTTGGGGCTGCGTGGCCCTGCTAGGGAGGCAAACAAGTGATTGATCTATTTTGGAAGTTAGGAAGGATTGTTGAGTGCGCGTGCTCCCCTCGCTGCCCGGGGCCGGGTGCTCACGCCCTGACCTCAACTGATGGGGTTGGGGAAGCAGGGGGAAGAGGCTGGCTCCTTCTCTAGATTATGTCACAAATTGGTTTGGTCAGAATTCGAACCAAGAGCCAAGGGAGGGACCCCGTCTTCTCAGATCTCTTAGGGAATGAAAAGTCCAAAGTAGGGGTGGGATTTAGCTCAGTGGCCGAGTGCTTGCCCAGCACGTACACGGCCCTGCTGTCTGTCTTCAGCACTGGACGTCTGCAAAGTTGAATTCTAGTCCAATTGGAGGAAATGGGGACTTGCTGAAACCCTTTTCATTATTTTTAATTTTTGAAGAAAATACTCTGTTTATTTTATGTGTGTGTGTGTGTGTATATGTGTCTCAGTGGAGGACCAAGGGTGACTTGGGAAATCATCCTGGATTGTTTCTACCTCCTTGCTTCGCTCTGGGATCTCCCAGGCTCCGCCCACCATGGCCGGAAGTGCAGCCTGGGAGCTGTTTCCATCTGGTGTTTATACGTGGGATCTGGGATTCAAACTCAGGACCTTCTGCTTGTGAAACAGAGTCTTAACCCCTGAGCCATCTCTCCAGCCCTGAAACCCTTTTATAATCAGGGAAAGAAAAGCGGAAGTGATATTTGAGAAGCACAACTTAACTTTTTACTCCCAGGCAGCAGGGTGGGGGTTGACGAGTTGACTCCGGCCACCTGCCTAGTGGTGCTGTCCTTCCCAATGATGTGGCACTGGTCTGAGTCAGACTGGCGTACCCGGCCTCCGTGATGGTCCCTTTCTCTGACAGAGCCTTTTCCTAGGTCCTGAGGTGCGACCCAGTGTTGCGCCCTCCCTCTCTGGCCAAAGCACTTCTCTTCCTCCCTTCTTCTCCACTCTCCAGTAAGACCTTTAATCACCCACTCCACGTAGTGTCGGACCCGCCCACTGCTTGGTGCTGCTGGTCTGACCAGCTTCAGCTGTCCCCTCCTGGTCCTGAGACATTTCCCTGCTGTGAACTTGTGCTGAGTCATCGGGTTTCCCGAAAGTTTCAGTTGACAGGGGAATGTCATGTTGGGGTCCTGGAGAAGCGGTCCAGATTGTGAGGAAAAATGGCAGTAGTGCATCCTTCTGAGAAACCCTTGTCTTGACTTTAGATTGATTGCAACAGAAACTTCACAATGCTACATTTGAAGCAAACGCTTTAGTGATCTTGCTTCTTTGTTTAGAGTTCAGCTCCTCTGAATCTTGTTTGTCAGGCAAAGTCCGGGAGTGACATTTGTCACCTTGTAGGTCTGTGCTTAGTCCTGGGGCTGGGAGGCTGGCCGAGGGGAAAGTGGGCCATGGGTCCCGCACAGAGCTGCCATCGTGACTAGCCGTTTGAGTAGGTGGGCACTGTGCCCAGTGTTCCCCTCCCCCACGCGTGAGTGGCAGCAAGGACAGGCAGGCCACGCTATGCATGTCAGGGAAGTGCAGGGCACATATCCTCAGGGGGTGACAGGCGTGCGCCCGTGAGGTACATTGCTGCGCTTAGGGCTGGGAGCTAAAGCAGGTTCTCCGGATGGGAGCAGGGTGCAGCAGTCAGAGACCTGCCCCGTGACCCAGGCCCCTGCATCCTTAATGGAGAGTGTCTCCGCTCCTCTTGGAAATGACGGGGCATTTCGAAGATGAGCTGGTGAGGAAGCTGCTGCAGCCTGCGTCTCCCAGCCGTGAACCTGGGCTCTGACCCCCAAGCTCTGCTGCCCCCCGTGTCCATGCCCATCACTCCAGGATACTATTCATAGCATTTGTTGACTGGAACATTCTATAAGTATATGCTGACATCACACCTGCCCCTACTTACTCTCTCCCTCCCTCTCTTCCTCCCTTCCTCCCTCCTTCTTTCCCTCCCTCTCTCTCTCCCTCCCTTCCTCCCTCCCTCTTTCCCTCCCTCCCTTCCTTCTTCTTTCCCTCCCTCCCTCCCTCTTTCCCTCCCTTCCTTTCTCCCTCCCTTCCTTCCTCCCTTCCTCTCTCCCTCCCTCCTTCCCTTCCTTCCTCTCTTCCTCTCTCCCTCCCTCCTTCCCTCCCTCCCTCCCTCTTTTTCTCTCTCCCTCTCTTCCTCCCTCTCTTCCTCCCTCCCTCCTTCCCTCCTCCCTCCCTCCCTCCTTCCCTCCTCCCTCCCTCCCTCCTTCCCTCCTCCCTCCCTCCCTCTTTCCCTCCTCCCTCCCTCCCTCTTTCCCTCCTCCCTCCCTCCCTCTTTCCCTCCTCCCTCCCTCCCTCTTTCCCTCCCTCCCTCCTTCCTCCCTCTCTTCCTCCCTCCTTCCTCCCTCTCTTCCTCCCTCCTTCCTTCTTCCCTCCCTCCCTCCTTCTTCTCTCCTTCTTTCTTTCTGTGTGTATATGTTTGTGGCTGTATGGGGTGCAAGGGGGCACACACACATGTATGACAGTCAGAGATGGACACAGGTGTCTTCCTTTCTCTCGCCAACTTATTTTTTGAGACGGGGTCTCCTGCACCTGGAGCTCAGCAGGCCACATAGACCGGCTGCCGCAAGTCAGGGATCCTCCTGTCTGTCTCCCTGCTGCTCTTTCCCGATGCAAGCTGCTGCATCCTGCTTTCACGTGTTTGCTGTGTGCAGATGCAGGTCCGGCGTGGCCTGGCACTCAGCGCTGTGTCTCCCCGGCTGCTCCCTCCCTGCTTTGTGTCCACGCGTGGCTTGTTGCTCTGCGGCAGAGGCTGCACCTCTGTGCACATCTGTTTAGTCCTGTGGAGAGGGCAGCCCATTCCAGGTGAGGAAGGCGAAGTGAGCAGGCTGGGCAGGACCCTCAGCTCTGTGCGTCTGGACTCCAAGCAAAGGCCCCGAGGAATCCAAGGCAGCTGCTCTTTCTCCCAAGCCACCCAGTGCACGGAAAACTTGGTGTATGAAGATTCGCAAAGCAGAAAGGAAGTCATTAGCTTCACACACCTGGTTGTGTTAAGACCGTGGCTGGAAGCTCTCCTTGCTGGAAACCTGTGGTTGGGTGTGGGCAGCGCTGTGCGCTGGCACGGAGCGGAGGGGAGCGGAGGGGAGCGGAGGGGAGCCGACAAGGACCATAGGCGCTTGGCTGTGAACAGCTGCCTAGAGCTGCGTGTGGACTTGACACAAGCGCATGCTGACTTCCGGTCTAGGTCGATTGCTGATTTAGGCCATTGTCCCAGTGTAATTGGAGCGATCAATTGAGAGAACAAATGTTCCTTTGATCGGGAGACGCCAGGTACAGAACCGAAGCCGCTGGCATTGATGCAAAGTGTGGTGAGCCGTGAGTGGACGCTGCGTCTGCCGGGGCCGCTGGGCTCCTCAGTGAGTGGACGCTGCCTCGGGGGGCCGCTGGGCTCCTCAGTGTGGCCGCGCTGGCTCGGGTCACGGGGGAAGCAGGTGTCAAGAGGCTGCTTCTGGGGTGACATGCTGGGGCGCACCGTGGGAAGAGCCTGGAGCAAGTCCGAGCGGAGAAGTGTCAAGCCTGCTCTGAAGCCCGGGCCTGCCCGTGGGAGTGGCCTCTTCCAGATGCCCGCTGAGGTGCCACAGGGAGCTGCCACTTTGCCCGTAGGCACCACCTGTCTTGCCACCTCACCTGTCAGTCAGAGGACCCTCTCAAGAGGCCGAGGTGCGAGGCTCCCTGTGCCCGACATGCTTTCTTCCCGTGCTGGGGATGGGGATGGAGGGGCGACCCGGGGCCTGCGCTGGCCACACCTCAGTTCCGAAGTTTAGTCACTTTCCGTCATCTACAGAGTTGGGCACAGGGAGCAGGTCACTTTGGGATTTAGAAGCAGCCCCGTGTGACACGTGCGTCATGGGTGAGGGGAGAAGGTGCACGTGGGGGAGACCCCGGGCTTCTGCAGGACGCTGCAGCTCAGAGCAGGTGAGATTCTGGCGTCCTCAGTTCTCTCATCAGCGCGCGCAGCCCTCGCTCACCTTTCCGTTGCTGTGAGACACGCCGCAGGGGGCAGAAGAGACTTCTTTGACGTAGCCCCGAGGACCACGCCCGTTACGGCAGGACCACGTCATCACGGCAGGATACGTCATCACGGCAGGACTACGTCATCACGGCAGGACTACGTCATCACGGCAGGACCACGTCATTACGGCAGGACTACGTCATCACGGCAGGATACGTCATCACGGCAGGACTATGCTCAGTGCGGCAAGACTACGCGCAGTGCGGCAGGACTACGTCATCACGGCAGGATTACGTCATCACGGCAGGACTATGTCATCACAGCAGGACTACGTCATCACGGCAGGACTACACTCAGTGGGGCAGGACTACGTCATTACGGCAGGATTCTCATAGCAGAAGGCTTGGCTGGTGGCAGAAGCTGGAGGCTGGTTCAGGTCCCAGCTGTCACAGAGGCAGAACAAGAGCAAACTGCAAGCAGGTGCAGGGAGGGGCTCCCAGAAAGGCCGCCCCCTGCGCACTGTCCTCCAGCAAGCCTTACCTCCTAAAGGTGCCACAGCCTTTCCAAACATAACATCAGCTAACGCGCCTGAGGGGACGGCTCCCATTCAAACTGTGACATCACGGTACCCCAGGCCTGCACATTTGTTAGGAAATGGGGTTGTAGCCATTTCAGGCTTAACCCTGGGCTGCACTGGGGCCTTTTGCTCTATGTGCTCGCAAGTTATTGGTTGCAAAATTTTCTTTTTGGTGAAAGAGTTTAAAAGTTATGGATGAAGACTTTTCTTTTTCATGTATGTGTACATGGGGTGTGTGTGTGTGTTTGCGTGTGGACAGTTTGTATGCAGGTGTATGTTTCTGTGTGCACTGGTGTGTGTCTGTTCTGTCCACTGTTGTGAGCCTGGATCTCTAGTAACCCAGAGAACGGCATCGCGCTGGTCTGGCTAGACAGCTTGTTCAGCAGGTTCCTAGGCTCTACTTTCCAGGGGTGGAATTGCAGGTGGCGGCCACACCTGCCTGGCATTTTTACGTGGGACTGGGGGGGGGCTTCTGTTTGTGAGGCAGCGGTTCTAACCATTTAACCTCTCCAGCCCCTGAGGATGAAGACATGGGACAGCCGGCCTTAGAAGGAGGCAAAATAAAGGCGCAGGGCATGGGAAGAGTGGCCGGGGAACCCGGACCTACTCCCTGCACACCAGCCAAGCGTGGCCAGGTGGACACAGGACCGGAGTCCCTGGTGGTTGTTCTAAGCGAAGCTGGAAATACAGAGCCGTTGGCTTCAGTCTGGCAAATGCCACGTAACTGCCGCTGCATGCAGCAGTATGGGGCTGCAAATCTGCAAGTCTGCATGTCTTTCCATTTTTTGAAATACAGTATCTGAACTCATTATGCAAGGATAAAGCAACACTTCTGGATTCACATGAGGCAAGCAGCAAGACCCGGAGCTTTAAAAGACATGAGAGCGAGAGAGCGAGAGTGCGAGAGAGCTCAAGAGCATGCACATGCCTGCCATCGTGCGCGGATGGAAGCCAGGGGGCAGCCTTCCAGCAGGTGGGCTTCCAGGGCTCAAAGCTCAGGTCATCTTACGTGCTGAGCTATCTCGCCGCCCGAGACGCTGAGTTGTGTGAAGGCAGAAATGAAAGTTCCTGCTGTGGCCGGGCCAGGTGGGGACGGGACATAGCTCCACACTACAGACAGGACCAGTTGGTGACTCTGGTGCCTGGCCAGGCACGTCCCCTGAGTGAGTCCTGTCCTGCAACCTGGAGCCCATGTCCCACATGGTATGCTGCTGGCGAGCTCTCAGGACGCAGCGTTGCTGCCTGTGTTGGCAGATCGAGTGCTGTGGAATGTAGCCCAGCTGTGCGCCCCAGGAGGCGGGACCCTCCCTCGCCTGGGTCATCTGTGCTTTCTGCTCTCTGACCTTTGGTTGGGTCCTTTGTGCCGCCGCTGTCTGCCAGGCATGTCCTCTTCCACAGTGACCACTTGGCTTCTCGCCGCTCCGTCCTCCGTAGTCCCTAGTCAAGCACCTCCCTACCCTGTCTCGCCCTGTCCCTGACTTTATTTTGAGGAACAGATCGTTTTACTTTATTAAAGCATGCCCAATCTTTTTTTGCCAAGCAGTGCCATGCGCGCCCCAGGCCCAGGCCCAAGCGTGTTGCTATCTATGTTCTTGTGGTGGTCTGAGACCTGCTTCCCACTCTCTCTGACTCTGGTCCTGTGGAATGTCTTCTCCCAACACGCTGCTTCTGTTCATGCTCCCGTCCCCAGCACCTGTTAGCTTGGCTGTTTTGGTAAATTGTTTCAAAATTTGTTTTCTAACCTCCCTTGCCCTTGACTGGTGTCATGGAAGTGTGGTTGATTCTTGGTGCTCATCCAGTGACCTGTCACCGGGTGGTTCCTAGCGGTTCGTGTGTTTGTTGCCTTTTGGAATCTGTGCCACCTGGAGGGTGCTGGCTCAGCCGCTTCCTCGTGGCTCCTGCCCACCCTGGGCTCTGGGCAGTGTCATCTGGGCCATGATGAGGCGTCCTTGTCTGGTGCCTGAGTTTAGAAAGCACCTAGGATTTTCCCTGGTGCTGATTCAAATGCCGCAGCTGCTTGGTCCTGGTGTTCCACTGCTGCTCCTAAAACAAAGGAGTCCATGACAAACACCGTGAGGACCCGGGGACGTGAGCTGGGGGCCGTGCTGGCAAACCCGTCCAGGACCTGGAAAGCCAGGGGGGGTGTCAGCGCTGTGGGCACAGCGGCCTGGCACACGGCTCCCACGCACCTGCAGAAGCTGAGCGTGCCCTCACCAGCTCGGGTCACACCTATCCTAGGAGACACGTGCAGAAGTGTTTATGGGCTCATTGGCGCGAGAAGGGACGCACAGCCACAGCACGGGGAGCCCCCTTCCCTGTACCATGTTCCCGCGGCTTCAGCTGCCCTCGGTCAGTTGTGTTCTGAAGGTATCAAATGGAAAATTCCAGAAGTAAACAATTCATGAGTTTGGAACTGCTCCGTCCTGAGTCCTGTGATGAAACCCCACTGTTTCCAGCCGGGACCTGCTGCTGTGGCCACACTGTGCTCCTATGACAGTTACTGAGATACGTCCACTGTGTCCACACTGTGCGCTGCTACCTAACAGTTACAAAGATATGACCACCATGTCTGTACTGTGCGTCCTACCTGACAGTCACTGAGATGTGCGCGCTGTGTCCACACTGTGCGTTCCTACCTGACAGTTACTGAGATGCGCCCAGCATATCCACACCGTGCACTTGTAGTGGTTACTTTGTTGCTGTGAGAGAGAACCCAAAGTCAAACAACTTAAGGGAGAAAGGGAGATTTATTCAGCTTACGGTTCCAAAGGGGAGAAACAGTCTTTCCTGGCAGAGGCGGCGTGGCTGGCGGCAGAAGCTGGAGACAGGCTAAGTTACACTCGTCCCTGAAGCTGCTGCTACAAAAACTAGATCTCCTGGAGGGACTCATCCACCTCAAGGTCCACCCCCTGTGACCGCCTTCCTCCAGCAAGGCTCCACCTCTCAAAGATGCGGCGACCTCCTAAACACATGAGACTGTGGGGGACACATCTCAAATCGTGACAGCACTCTTCCCCGACAGTTACTGGGACACAGCCACCCTGTTCACTCTGCGCTCCTACCTGACAGCTACTGAGAAACCATTTCCATAGATCACCATCGGAGTACTTCAGCCCGATAACAAATTCTGATTGGGTTGAGAAACATGGAGCATGTAGGAGAAGCCCTATGCCAGGGGGTCTGTAAGATTTCCAGAGACAGTTAGATCTGCAGGGCTGAGACCTGATCGCAGATTCATTCCTTGGTGGGTTCTTATGATGGTGCTGTTGTGAGCGGGCAGGGGGGAGTGGGGGGAGGGGGGAAATGGGCTGGTCGGAGGGACCAGGTCTGGGGCACGTCCTTGAAGAGGTGTCCTGCCCAAGGACATGGGGTCAAGCTGGCCTGGGCTGGACCTTCCTTTGGATCACTGCCCGGGGCATGCCTCCTTGGTGCCCCATGGCCAGCTAAGACTAACTGGCACACTCTCTTACATTGTTCCTTCAGGTTACAGTGATGGAAAAGTAGTCAATGCAATAGTTGTGTGTGGTGTGTGTGTGTGTGTGTGTGTGTGTATGTACACGTGACTGTGTATGTGGTGTGTGCATGTAAGTATGTGCGTATGTGAGTGTGTGCATGTATCTGGGTGTGTGTCTATGTGCATGGGCACATGTGTGCATGTGTCTATGTGTGTCTGTGTGTGCATGTGCATGTGTGTATCTATGTGTGTGTGTGTGTGTGTGTGTGTGTGTGTGTGTGTGTGTGCCCACACATGCCCTCCTCCCCGTGCACTTACTCTACTTCGTAGTGGCTCCAAAGGTGTCGGGTGTCAAACAACAGGAGAGATGAACTGCATCTGGCAGCAGGGCTGGGGTGGCAGGCCCAGCACTGACTTCAAGGGCTGCACGCTGTCCGTCTGCCTGTCCTGTCCTGGGAGAGTGGAGATGCAAGCCAGGGCTGGCATGGAGAGGGAAGGAACCAGGTCTTCTTTTTCTAGGATCTTACTGAATGTGGACGTTCCCTGCATGGATTGCGTGGTCACATGACCTTTCACCCCTTTTCTTGCTTAACTGGGCTTACACAGCTTCTCTGGTTGGCCAAGCAGTAGATTTGTTAATATTTTGCTTGGAAGCGAGTCTGGTTCCTGCCCCCAGTGTCGTGAGTCCTTGTGCCTGTCCCAGGCCCAGAACAGGTGGTGCGGCCTCGTTCTGTCCATAGAAAAGCTCATGGGAGATCGGAGATACGTGGTAAGGATGTTCTTGGGCTGGGCCTGGCTTTTTAAGTGTATGTGTATGTGTGTGTGTGTGTGTGTGTGTGTGTGTGTGTGTGTGTGTGTGTGTCTGTGCGCGTGTGTATGTGCATGTTTATCTGTGCATGTGTGTCTGTGCATGTGTGTATGTGCATGTGTGTCTGTGTGTGTGTATGTGCATGTGTGTCTGTGCGCGTGTGTATGTGCATGTGTGTCTGTGTGTGTGTATGTGCATGTGTGTCTGTGCGCGTGTGTATGTGCATGTGTGTCTGTGTGCGTGTGTATGTGCATGTGTCTGTGTATGTGCATGTGTGTCTGTGTGCGTGTGTGTATGTGCATGTGTCTGTGTGTGTGTATGTGCGTGTGTGTCTGTGTGTGTATGTGCATGTGTGTATGCATGTGTGTGTGAGTGTACGCATGTGTATGGCATGTGTGTCTGTGCGTGTGTGTATGTGCATGTGTGTATGCATGTATGTATGTGTGTGAGTGTATAAGTGTATGCATGTGTATAAATGTGTGTCTCTGTGTGTGAATGTGTGAGTGTGTGCGCACACGCACGCGCACGTGTGTGTGTAGGCCAGTGGTGATTTTAAATGCCTCCCTATATCACTTTCCACCTTATTTTTTTGCATTTAACTATCTTTTTTTTTTTTTTTTACTATATTGGTAAATTGTGATGTGCTATTTTTTTTTTTTATTTCAGCTCATACAAACTTATTAGGTACACCAGTTCCCTCCCTCCCTCTTCCTCCCGCATTTAACTATCTTGTGGGTGTGTGTACACATGCACACGTGTGCCATGCTACATGCTCACACGTCACTATGAGGCCCTCTGCCTCACACGGTGCCCTGGGCTCTTCCGGGTCTTCTGAGCACAAGGCAGGCGGCGCGTGGCCCAGGCCGAACCTTGACTGCGGCAGTGTCTCCCTCTGCAGCCAGCCCTGGGTGGGGCCTCGTGCTTCTCCTGTTGCAGCGCCCGTCAGACCCTGTGGTCTGGAGCCGGGGCAGCAGTCTTGGGCTGTCTGTTTCCGTCTAGAAGAGGTGGGCAGTTGCAAACACCCCCAGTCTGGGGCAGCCCACACATCCAGCCCCTGCCCTGGCCCGGCCCTCTGCGGGCTCCTCCCCCTGCTGCAGGGCACAGGGTGATGCCCTGTCCTTTTGCTTTTTAAATGATGATGGTAGTGGATGTCTCCAGTTTAAAGGATCAGATTGTCTTCTCTTTGATATTAGTGTTGGACATCCTGGATTTCCTAGAAAATCAGATTTAGCCTCAATGTCTTGTATAAGTTGTTGCTTCACTAAGTACTTCCTCTCTGGGGCTATTGGACAACTCTGAGGTTGTCCAACAGTGGCCTTTTCATTGAGAGAGAGAGAGAGAGAGAGAGAGAGAGAGAGAGAGAGAGATTAAACAGTCCCCCTATGTTAGAAGAGAATGGATGCTTTTACTTTCTGCTTTCTTTTTTCTCACCATTTCTAGAGTCTGGGAAAGATGGAGTCATTTCTCTCGCTGGGTCTCTCGGTGACCTTCTTTGGGGCAGTGGGTGTTTGACGCTGCCCGGTGTTCTGTTTCTTCTCACTGGCTATTGTTGTCTGTCTGTCTTTGGGTAGCACTGAGGTTGAATAGATCCCCATGTGCTTACAGCAAGCACTGCACGGGGCCTTTTCCTCTTTGAGCCTTGTTGAGACCTAGTCTGCCTGTGTGGCCCAGAGTCTGTGTCCCATTTCTGCCTCCTGAACAGGGGAGTCACAAGCGTGTGTATCCCAACCAGCTGAAACGGTTTCATGTCCATGTTATTTTTTATTTGTTTGTGGGGTGAGCATGCAGTGCACATTCGGGCAGCGCTCGGGCGGCTGCTCTTGTGCGCTCTGGGGTCACGCTCATCTGCCAGGCAGCCCCGAGCCCCCGATCCGCCTTCCTCTGCCTCTCAGTGTTGCCTCTATGCCCAGTGAACCCGCCCGGGGTTTCTCCTCTTGCCTGACTTCAGGCTTCGCTCGCTCAAGCAGCTCGCGGCCCCTCGTGGTTTCAGCGCTGGGCTTCCTTTCCTGAGCGACGTGTGGCTTTCCCCTTGTGTCTTGAGTTCTTGATTTTATCGAACCTTTCAAAAAACCAAATTTGTGCCTTTTAACATGTTTCTATCGAATTCTGCTTTTCTTTTTTCTTGAAGTAAATAAAACATTATTATTCGTTTTTTTTTTTTTTTTTTTACAGACGAAATAGATTTCTGTTCATGCCCTTGTCCCTCCCTCCAATTCTGCCTTTGAAAGGACTTCCCACTCACCACTTGCTTGCTGCCTTTTAGCTCCTCTCTGGATCTCACGTCCTGGGGCACGTCCGGCTGCCGCTGCCCTGCTGGTCACGTGAGGCGCGCTCCCCTCCTCGCTCCTCCTCGGCCTTCTGACTCCTGCTTTGATTTTCTTTTGGCCGTGGATGTTTTGCCTCTGTGCACACGCACAGGGCCTCGCACGCACCTGTTCTTTCCTGCTCAGGCGCATGGGCCTCAGAGACGTGCTGCCGTCACTGGCCCCGCTGGGTCTGTGCCACCCGCCTGCATTAAGTTGGTAAGAATTCAAACTGGCAGCAAAGAGCAGAGAAGGACTTGCATCAGTACGGCCATGTTGGGGAGACGGCACCCGAGTCCCAGTCTGTCTTTCTCCAAAGCCCAAGGGAACAGCAAAAGAAGAAGCAGGAGAGATGCAGTTTGCTGCAGGTGGGGTTCCGCCTGTGGTCCTGCAGATGGTCTGACGAGTTGTGGGAGCCGTGAAATCCCTTGGGGGAGATGACGTCCTCTGGCTGGCCCTCTGTGCTCACTGCGGCTCCCTGGAAGAGTTTCAAATCTCAGGGGCGCTCTCTTGGCAGTCCCGACAGCTCGTGTGGTGGGCTACTCAGCCAGCAGTACCTGTCTGGAACTCGCTGAGTCTTGGTTCATGGCCCAGCTCTGGCCAGATCTTGTGCGGTTCTGCGCATCTCCAAGGAGGTTGTTTGCGTAGCAGAGGGGGCGCTGTGAAGCGTCACACGGACCAGGGCTGCTTTGTAGCTGCTGGGTCACAGGACGCACTGCTCCACCACCTGCCCACGGAGCAGCGTGGCTGTGACCCAGACATCCCACCTGAGCGATCAAGAATCTCAGACCTGGAGTCAGCGGCCACGCTGCCCGCCTCTGCCTGCCTTCCGCCCGCCCGCCTCTCTGCAGTCTCTCAAATCTCTCACCATTATGTCTCAGATACGTGCCTTGTAAGTCAAGCAAGGACACAGGGTTTTCACTTGAATTAAGTCTTTTTTTTAACAAAAAAACTAACTAGAGTATTTGTGTGTGACTATAGATAGCCACCTCGCACTGTGCTGACAGTTTGTTTTCCCTCCCTCTCTCTTCCCCTTTCCATCCCTTCTTCCTTTCTTTCTCTTCCCTCCCTCCCACAGCAGGCCCCTACTTCTGCGTGCCCCCGCGGCCCTAACACTTTCTCTCCTGGGAAGGTAGTAGCTTCTTGTCTCAGGCAGTTTTTCAGCTAAAATGTAAAGTTTCTGTGCTCAGAAATTCAAAGAACAGCTTCAAAGCACGTGCCAGCCGCATCACGGGAGGTCTGCGCACACACGCCGCGGTCAAGGGCTGGCACCCCAGGCTTGAGCCGTTGGTGCTGGCTGCCAGCTGGACCCTTACCCTTCGGGAGTCCACTGCGAGAGACGGTGCTGACTGCTGGGGGTCTCCATGTTCCTTCCCAACATACCTGTCTCCTCCGTGGCTGGAGGTCGCTGGGTGGTCTCGTAAGACCCCATGGATGTCACTCTCGAGTGGCTGTTCTGCTCTGGCCTGGTCTGGCTGTGAGCTTATCAGGCTTGGAAGACAGGGGACCGAGTGGCAAACCACTTGTGGCTGGACACCGGCCGTGGGAGGCAGAGTGACCGAGAGAGGAGAGAGCCGGAATTTCGGAGAGGGGGGGCAGGTGTTGCTTCGGGGGGCCGTGGTGAAAGTTTCTCTGCATATTGCTGATAAATTCATGACCGGCTTGTAGGGGGAAAAGGGATCTTATTTTCTCTTACGATGTTACAGTTCTCAACACAGCTTGCCAGGAGAGCCCACACCAACATCAGGCCGAGGGAACCAGCCACACGTCTGCCGAGAGAGGGGCAGACCATCATGACTGGCCAAGTGGGCCAAGAATGCCAGCTTCCCCACCCAGCTCTGTCCACTTTATTCCTCTGTCCAGGGTGTCAGCTCACCCACCGTGGGCTGAGCTTCCCCACCAATCACACGATCTCCTGGAGACTTGCTGGGGTCTAACTCAGCCACTGATTCTTCGCAAATGTGCACAGAGCTCAAATCCTCAGCCGTCAAAGTGACAGCTGTATCTATGACAGCCTCAATCTTTCTGTGAAAGAGCTGGGGGCTGTGTTCTGCATTATAATCTGGCCCCTCCCAAGACCCTTCCCCCAAGAGCAAGTGATCAGAGAGGGGGAGGGGCAAAGATTAGATGGGTGAGCAGCCGCCAGGCCTCCTGGCACCCGTGCTTCTGTGTGAATCCACTGGTTGGCATCACCTGGCATCACAGAGACACCTTCACTCCTAGCGGTGGGCGACAGGGCCAGGCTGCACCTTTAACACCCAGACGCCAAACATGAGCGTGGCAGCCATAGGCTGCACAGCCCTGAGGAGGGACCTGGAAAGGGCCTGAGAAAGGACTCGGGTTTCTGGTCCCTCACCTTGGAGCTGCGGCTCTGGCCCAGGGGCAGGGAGCTGAGATCTGGTGCAGGGGGCAGGGAGCCGAGATCTGGTGCAGGCAGCTCCCGGCTGGATTCAGTCCCAGGCTTGTCATGGGGAAGTGCATTGCTTGCAACCTCCCTGGTACCTGGGGTTTGCCCGGCTGCATCCTTCTGCCCACCGTCACTACTGTGCCTTTCTCTTCTAGGCCCTACAGGACGGACACCCCTGAGGACAGCCGTGCCCCAGCCCTGCTGACCTGTGCTTTGGTGAGTGAGAAGAGTGCGGCTTGTGGATGGGTCGGTCTTTGTGTGTCCTGGGCACAGTCTGGGTGCAGCATCTACTGGTGACACTCCCGTTCTGGTTAGCTAAAGACCACCCCTCTCTGATCCCAGGGCTGGGCTGGTGGAACGCCAGGCCCTGGGCACGGCCAGCTCCAGTGTCGATCACTTTTCTTAAAGGCATGTGTTTTCCTGTTTTCTTGTGGTCAGAAGCGCGTGTCCTTGTAGGAGGATAAAGTTGCTGCGAGCGGTAGGTGAGTCCAGCTGTTTCTGGTTGGTGTGTCCACTCCAGGGGCCGAGGTCTCCTTGAGTCCAGCTGGAGCCTGTAGCTGGGACCCAAGAGAATGTGTTCTAGAGTCTGTCACCAGTGACATCAGCCATCTGCGTGTATGACCCTGCACAGTGCCCATGCTGTGGAGAGTGGACTCATGGGGTGGGCCAGTCACGTGCCCGTCCTAGATCACCTGCCTGTCCTAGGTCACCTGCCAGTCCTAGGTCACAGGCCTGAGGACACAGCCCAACCCTCTGTGTGCCTCTGATGGCGTCTTCTTCAGGGCGTCACGTTGTCCCAGCCCCCCAGTGGTGGGACCCCAGGTTGCTAGCTCACCTACAGTGGCCAGGCAGGGGCCAGGTGACCTGCCTTTTGTGGCCCAGAAGGCATCTGGCAGGCAGGAGCTGCCACGGTGTGAACCTTCGCTCAGCCTGGGAAGTCGTGGGTTTAGAGCAGAGGTCCAGTTCTTGGCAGGCTGCCAATTAGATTTCTGATTCAAACTCTAGCCAATCATGTTCTGAGATCCATTGTTTGATTTAGGGCAAAGCAAACCACAAACCGTGCAGAGCACACTCTGACCCTAGCTCCCCGATGCTGTGGTGGGAGGATCTGAACTCCAAGCCACTATGGGTGACAGAGCCAGACCCAGTCTCCTCAGGCCCCACCTCCAAGCAAATATAATTTGGATTGTTTTAACTAATTCCAGTCTCATTCCTTTTCTGCTTAGTCATGTCTTCCTTAAAGGACACATTGCTTGCAAGAACTTGGTCCAAAATCCCTCCATTGTCCCAGACCAAAGCAACTGCTCCATGTGTCCGTGGACCTGAGTGCTTTACTGATTGCACACGTAATCTCTGGTCACATAGTGTGTCTACAGCAGCTCTGAGCAGCCCTCTTTCCTTCCTGTACAGTTCCCACTCCTGTGGATGTTCTGCTTAGGCCCCTGTCCTGAACCAGGGGAAACCAAGTGCAAATTTTGCAATGCCAGGCTCTGCCTGGGCCAGGCACAGACCATGGGCTCTTAGACCGAGCTAGCCCAGGTGTATGGCAGGTGTGTCTTGAGGGCTGATGGTCCTGGTCATAGCTGCAGGAAGGAACCTGTGGGAGGAGCTTGGAAAACCTCGGCTTGGGAACAGGGCCCGAGACCCAGGACCGAGGCTGGGAAGAGCAGGAAGGAGCCTCGGGTTGGAGCTTTGTGGACTCACCGCAGCCAGGACTGAGCTCCAGTGCCAGCTTCGTCCAGCCATCAGCAGGAGGCAGGAGAGGCCCTGGTCACACCCCAACCAACCCTGTAGCTGTTGCTAATACGGGCTTAGTAACACATTTACTTCCAGTGTGAGTTGGCATCTTGTGAAAGTGGTCCAATAGCTAGAAGCATTAAAAAGGTGCACAGCCCAGACCCCCTGTGTCACGGCCTGCTGCTGGTTGCTGGAGGACCATCGTGTTAATAGCCGTAGTGGTGGACGAAGTGTGTGTGGCCCAGAGTTGTGGAGAGGCTCCCCACGAGGTTGAGAGGACCATTAGCCAAGTGTCCTCAGCTCATAGCACGAACTGTCAAGCTGGCAGGAAAGGGTTGGTGACCTCTAGAATTTACAGCTGGGGGGCGGGGCTGGTCACTCACAGACACAGGAGACCCCAGAGAGTGTGTTCTGACTAGAGATTGTCAAGCGTCCACACGGGACACAGCTACTGGACATGGAGCACAGGTTGTCACTGGTCAGGTGTGGGAGGGGCGGAGCTTTCCAGGGCACAGAACCTTGAGGAGGGCGGAGCTTTCTAGGTGGCTGTCCTGGCCTTTCCAGGGTTGCTCCACTGAGTTCTCACGGCTCGTGGGTATGTAGCACGGCCTATGCTCTTCTGGACCCTGGAGTCCTCACCGTTGGCCAGCAGGAGCCGTGCCCTCATGTGTAGAGGAGGATATTGGCTTGCTGTCCTCACACGCAGGGTGGCCTCCTGCCTCTAGCCACAGGGGCCGGTAGAGAGTGGCCCCAGGCCGCGTGACTGAGGAGCAGGTCTGAGCGGTGGGAGGAGAGTTTTAGCTCCTATTTGTTTTGTGCCACTCCCGCCACTGTGAGCCAGGACCTTGGTGGGGCAGGCTCAGTTCCTGTCCCCAGATGTTCAGCGTCTCCGTCCTCCCAGGAGCCCCAGACACCCATGGAAGGCTCTAGAATAGCCCATTTCTGGCTGAGCCTCAGAGTGGCCTCCTCTCTGCTGATGGCTGGCAGACTTTAGCTCAAACCCACGGGGTTTGGGCCTCGCTAAGGGGCTCCCAAGTGTGTTTAGCTCAAATCTGTCCCCACAGGTTTGGGGCCTCTCTGAGGGGCTCCCCGGTGTGTTGGCTCCTGTGTCCCCACTGTCACCCGTCCCCAGGAGCCTGGCCTGAGCCTGGTGCCACTCTGGGTTTCAGGCCGCTCTTTCTCGAGAGGCCGGGCCTGGCCCTCAGATGCCTCCTGGAGCCCAGCCCCGTGGCTGCAGGAGGAGGGGAGCCTGGACGTCTACCGGGCCCTGTGAGGTGGTGGCCAACGCCTGGGAAAGTTTGGTCTTCATGGTTAAGACTAGAAGCACGCGGTGGCCCCAAGATGCCCCCAGACCCTTGGGTTGTAGAGGGAACCCGGAGGCTGGCATGCAGACCCATGGGGCGGGGCAGGGCTGGTGGCTCCTGAGGCGCCCAGGCCTCTCTCTGGGGAGGGACGCTCACCCGCACGGTGGCCAGGTCAGCCTCTGTGCGACAGTGTCAGGTGCCCAGGGGACCAGGCTTGGGTCACTCAGCGTCGTCTTGATTGAAGTGACAGGGCGCTGAGTGGACGGCCGAGCCCTGACGTCCCCTTGGACGCTGAGAAAGGAGCTTGGGAACGCGGCGATGGGGACCAGGCCTCTGGGGCCACGTGCAGTGCCTGCGTCTTGCTGTGGGGCGGGATTTGCCTGTGCCGAGGGTGCCGTGCGCAGAGCAGCGGTGCAGACATCCTGCAAGGGGAGCGCTTTGCCCATCAGCGCTGCAGGCTGCTGGCTAGACCAGCAATGCTCACAGCGGGAACCTGATGTGTAGGAAACGCGTTTGTTCTTCATATGTACCTTTTAATTATTCTAACATTCCCATAAAAACTGGACCCAGAGCCAAATTAATAAGTAAAATGGCATTTTTTACTCAGCCCGGACTCTCACGCTTCTGCAGCAGAGAAACTTGAATTGGACTCTCTCGGGGTGTCTGCCTCGTAGACCTGCCTGCTTCGTTCCATTTGAAGCACACATTGTATGTGGGCACACGTGTGCACATATACCCTGCGTGGGCACATTCATGCACATGTGTCTTTGTGTGTGGAGGCATACTTGTGGACATATGTCTGTGTATAGACACACTTGTGCACAGTCTCTCTCTGTGAACACGTTCATGAACATGTCTGTGTGAGCACGCTTATTTATACATGTCTGTGGGCACATTCGCACACGTGTCTGTATGGGCACACTTATTTATGCATGTCTGTGTGGGCACACTTATACATGTCTGTGTGGGCACACTTATACATGTCTGTGTGGGCACACTTATACATGTCTGTGTGGGCACACTTATTTGTACATGTCTGGTGGGCACACTTATACATGTCTGTGTGGGCACACTTATTTATACATGTCTGTGTGGGCACACTTATACATGTCTGTGTGGGCACACTTATACATGTCTGTGTGGGCACACTTATACATGTCTGTGTGGGCACACTTATTTATACATGTCTGTGTGGGCACACTTATTTATACATGTCTGTGTGGGCACACTTATTTATACATGTCTGTGTGGGCACACTTATTTGTGCATGTCTGTGTGGGCACACTTATTTGTACATGTCTGGTGGGCACACTTATACATGTCTGTGTGGGCACACTTATTTGTGCATGTCTGTGTGGGCACACTTATTTATGCATGTCTGTGTGGGCACACTTATTTATACATGTCTGTGTGGGCACACTTATTTATACATGTCTGTGTGGGCACACTTATTTATACATGTCTGTGTGGGCACACTTATTTGTGCATGTCTGGTGGGCACACTTATACATGTCTGTGTGGGCACACTTATTTGTACATGTCTGGTGGGCACACTTATACATGTCTGTGTGGGCACACTTATTTGTGCATGTCTGTGTGGGCACACTTATTTGTACATGTCTGGTGGGCACACTTATACATGTCTGTTTGGGCACACTTATTTGTACATGTCTGTGTGGGCACACTTATTTATACATGTCTGTGGGCACATTCGCACACGTGTCTGTATGGGCACACTTATTTATGCATGTCTGTGTGGGCACACTTATACATGTCTGTGTGGGCACACTTATACATGTCTGTGTGGGCACACTTATACATGTCTGTGTGGGCACACTTATTTGTACATGTCTGGTGGGCACACTTATACATGTCTGTGTGGGCACACTTATTTATACATGTCTGTGTGGGCACACTTATACATGTCTGTGTGGGCACACTTATACATGTCTGTGTGGGCACACTTATACATGTCTGTGTGGGCACACTTATTTAACATGTCTGTGTGGGCACACTTATTATACATGTCTGTGTGGGCACACTTATTTATACATGTCTGTGTGGGCACACTTATTTGTGCATGTCTGTGTGGGCACACTTATTTGTACATGTCTGGTGGGCACACTTATACATGTCTGTGTGGGCACACTTATTTGTGCATGTCTGTGTGGGCACACTTATTTATGCATGTCTGTGTGGGCACACTTATTTATACATGTCTGTGTGGGCACACTTATTTATACATGTCTGTGTGGGCACACTTATTTATACATGTCTGTGTGGGCACACTTATTTGTGCATGTCTGGTGGGCACACTTATACATGTCTGTGTGGGCACACTTATTTGTACATGTCTGGTGGGCACACTTATACATGTCTGTGTGGGCACACTTATTTGTGCATGTCTGTGTGGGCACACTTATTTGTACATGTCTGGTGGGCACACTTATACATGTCTGTTTGGGCACACTTATTTGTACATGTCTGTGTGGGCACACTTATTTATACATGTCTGTGTGGGCACACTTATTTGTGCATGTCTGTGTGGGCACACTTATTTGTGCATGTCTGTGTGGGCACACTTATTTGTGCATGTCTGTGTGGGCACACTTATTTGTGCATGTCTGTGTGGGCACACTTATTTGTACATGTCTGTGTGGGCGCACTTATTTGTACATGTCTGTGTGGGCGCACTTATTTGTGCATGTCTGTGTGGGCGCACTTATTTGTGCATGTCTGTGTGGGCACACTTATACATGTCTGTGTGGGCACTCGTGCACGCGTGTCTGTGGGCACAGTCGTGCCCACCTGTGTCTTGCAGGGAGCCCGTAGGATGGCTTGTGGGCAGCACCGGCTCTGGACACTCGAGCTGTGCGTGCAGCCCGGAGGGCGGCGTGGAGCTGGCAGTGTGGCTGGAAGTTTCACAGTCACACGAGGGCCAGCTGAGGTCACAGCGTCCTGTCAGATAGACGGCAGGAGTGGCCCTCAGCGCTGCGGCCACCCAGGTGCCTGCATCGTGGAGGTGGACTTTGCTCCCCTCTGGCACGCACTGCTGTCTGCATCTGTCCCTCTGGCTGGTGCTCTTCATATGTTCCCAAGTGTCCGGGTGGAGTCGTCTGGCTGCGGCTCCTTCTCACCGAGGAGCCTGTGTCCTCTGGACGCCTTGCACTGTGCTGCTTCCGCTGCCAAGTAGAGGTGGTGCACACACCCTTGCCGTGTGCTGACGCCGTGCCCGGCATTCGTGCGGCGTGCTCTCGTGGGGCCCTGTGCAGATGGAGCTCAGCTGAGGCCGGCCCTGCCCTCCGACCCGCTGCGCTCAGTGACCACTGTGACGAGTGTCGTGGTTCTTGTCTCATAGCTACTCTCTGCCAGGCTCGGCCTGACAGTGCAGGAAATACGTCAAGAGTGAGGTCGCCCCTGGAACCTGCACTCTGGGGTCCCAGCACGTCTGACTAAGTCAGATTTTACAAAGGGGTCCCCTCTGGAATCATGGAGTTTCTATCCAGAGTGTCTGATCATCCTCAGGAGCTGGCCCATGTGAATTTCCCCCATCACTCAGTGTGGGCCCAAAATGGCAGCCAAGAGCCCAGAAACACAAGAGACAAAGTCTAGCCACTCAGGTGTAGATGCCCGCGCCTGCGGCCACATCTCATTTTAGCCTCATGAGGGGTTCGGATTGCTGTGTAGACCCCGAAGGGGGCTCAGACCATGCGCGTGGAGCTCTGCGCTACCCTCAGCACCCTGGGAGCTCCTGACATTCTTCCCAGACCTGGGAACCTGCCGGCCTTGCTGCTAGACGCTTTCCTTGAGCGCACATGGTGAGAGCTTGCAGCAGCTGTGCTGCCCGCCTGGCCTCGCTGTGCTGCCCGCCTGGCCTCGCTGTGCTGCCTGCCCGGGGGCTCCAACTTCTAGGCTCCAGTGGGCCTCCTGCCCGGCTTTCTGGGCATGAAGGTTAGAGACCACCCTCCTGCTTGGACCACCCTCCTTCTGAGCCTCCGGGTGTGAGGGCTGCAGGCAAGAGCCTGTCATCAGTTCCTTTCTTGTATCGCTCAGTGGCCAAGGAAAGGACCTGAGCAGAAGTGTCCATGAAGGCGTCCCTCAGTCCCCCGAGGGTGCGGAGCTTCGTGACACGTGTCCCGCAGTGTCCCCAGGACGTGGAGCTCAGACTCTGCTCATCCTGCACGTAGTAAAGCCATCACGTTGTTCCTTTTATATCTTGCTGTCAGTCGTGCTATGGCTTTCTGTGGTGAGTTGTTCCTGTGTCCGGGACATGCCAGCGTTGGTGGTGGTGTTTTGTAACCTGTTTTATAATCTGAGGTGGTGTCACTGTACTGTGCTGCATAGTACTCCACCTGCTCCCGTGCAAGGCCGCCTCTCCTGACACACTGCCTGGAGCTAGCTGGTCCTTGGCAAACACCTGTGGAGCGGGCATGTCCCCTCATGTGGACTAGGTAAGGAACAGGTGTGACATTTTAATGGGATTCCTGTGGTACTGAGCATTGGTTGGGAAGCGGGTTGACTTGCTAAGCTGCCGAGTGCGCTCATCAAAGACACGGTGAGAATTCCATTAGCAGATGCCGGCTGGTCACAGGAGCAAGCAGCTGGGCCTGTGTGCGGAGGGGCCCGGTGTGCGGCAGGCTGGCCCGTGGAAGGCTCAGGGAAACAAACGTCCACCTTTTTCTGCCCCTGGCAAAGGCCCAGTGTCATCTTCCAACAGCCTTGGGGATTCTTGTGAAATCTTTGGTAACTTTTCCAGAAGATTCTTTGCAGACATTGTAACCTGTACCAGTAACTTTCTGGGTTCTATTAAAACATATCTGTGTACAGACTTTGTGTTTTTTCTTTAGTTACATTTTATTGATTATGTCATGCGAAATTACCCATTTCACCTGTTTTCACATTAATTTTCATAAAACGTCTCCTGTTTCCATGATTTTTCTATTTTTTCTTTTAAAAAGTAGCTTACTGGGGCTAGAGAGATGGCTCAGGGGTTAAGCCTCTGCCTTGCAAGCAGAGGGTCCTAAGTTTGGATCTTAGATCCCACATATAAACACCGGGTGGAAACGAGGGCTACCTGCGCTTCTGGTCCTGGTGGGTGGAGCCTGTGAATCCCGGGACAGAGCAAAAAAAAAGGAAGTAGAAGCAGTCCACAATGATTCCCAAATTCACCCTTGGTTCTGCGCGCGCGCACACACACACACACACACACAATTGAATAAAAAAAAAAGTAGCTTACTTTTTTTTATTGTTTTATTATGTTTAAAAAACCACCCACCTTTCAGTAATTGAGCTGTGTATAAGGTATTATTTTGAATGTTTTTGTTTGTTTAGGACTGTGTGTGTTCATGTGTGTAACACATGCATGCAGGTGAATTGTATGCATGTATACACACATGTGTGCATGTTTGCATACACACGTGTGTATGTATATGTGTGTATGTGTATTTGTGCTGGTGTGTGTGTATTTATGTGTTTTGTGAACATTGCATATGTGTATGTGTTATTGTGTGCATGCATGTGTACATGCGTGTCTTTGTGTGCATATGTACATGTTTAAATCATTTTTTGTTTACTGTTATTAATTTCTTTAATTGCCTTATAGTTTTCTAGCTATGTAAATTTGAGTTAATTCTTGTTTTTTTCTGCATGCTTATGTGTGTGTGTGTGTGTGTGTGTGTGTATACACAAGAGGACATTGAAGTGTGCGCCTGTGGAGGCTCAATGCTGACATCAGGAATCAGTATGGATTGCTCTGGGGTTTTCCAGGCTCCAACTTCAGGACTGGAAGTAGAGGCTGCTGCCATTTCTGGTGTTTTCACGTGGTATTTGGGATCCAAACTCAGGTCCTTTTGCCTGTGAGACAAAGGCTTTAACCCATGAGCATTTCTCAACCCTGTCCTCTCAATTTAGGTTTTTGATTTTCAGACATGGAAAGTGCTACTTAAGCTCTGCTCAGCTCTTCCCTAACGTGACTTTTGTGAAGTCTTCACTTCTAATTCACCACCCCTGAGAGCAGTGGCCAGGAGGCCCTGCCTGTGCCCGGCTGTAAGGCTCTCTCCCGCTTTTACTTTGTTACTGATCCTGGGTCTTGTTACGAATTCACTGGAACCATGTCTCTACTTTAATTACCAGTTGGGATATGGCGGGAAGTTCTAGTACCTTGCAGCACTACTCACAGAAGCGTGCATGAGCAATTAGAAAAATGTGTCTCTTGTGACAGCAACACAGAGGTGTGCCAAGCTTGCCAGTGCCTGCCTGGCATTGCTTCATGTTCAGCCTACCAGCGCCCACCAGTGCCCGCCAGCACCCACCAGCACCCGCCAGCACCCGCCAGCACCCACCAACACCCACCAACACTGCCAGCACCCGTCAGCACCCACCAGCACCCGCCAGCACCCACCAACACCCACCAACACTGCCAGCACCCGTCAGCACCCACCAACACCCGCCAGCACCCACCAACACCCACCAAACACTGCCAAGCACCCGTCAGCACCACAAAACACCCACCAACACCCACCAACACCCACCACATGCAACTGCCCCGCAGCACCCCCAGCACCCACCAACACCGCCAAGCACCCACCAGCACCGCCAGCACCCACCAACACTGCCAGTGCCACCAGCACCGCCAGCACCCGCCAGCACTGCCAGCACCCACCAACACCCGCCAGCACCCACCAACACCCGCCAGCACCCACCAACACCCGCCAGCACCTACCAGCACCGCCAGCACCCACCAACACTGCCAGTGCCACCAGCACCCGCCAGCACCCACCAGCACCGCCAGCACCCACCAACACCCACCAACACTGCCAGCACCCACCAACACCCACCAACACCCACCAACACCCACCAACACTGCCAGCACCCGCCAGCACCCACCAACACCCGCCAGCACCTACCAGCACCGCCAGCACCCACCAACACTGCCAGCACCCACCAACACTGCCAGCACCCACCAACACCCGCCAGCACCCACCAACACCCGCCAGCACCTACCAGCACCTCCAGCACCCACCAACACCCACCAACACTGCCAGCACCCACCAACACCCGCCAGCACCTACCAGCACCGCCAGCACCCACCAACACTGCCAGTGCCAGCACCCGCCAGCACCCTAACTCTGCTCTGTGGCTGCTCAGCTTCATCTGTGTCCCGCTGCTGTTCTTAGCCGGGAGAGCGCTCACCCTCCTCCTCCTCCTCCTGCGTCCAGCCTGTCTGGTGTCTGTCCTCCAGGCTGATGCGACAGCAGGTGCTGTTGGTGCACTTGGCATAGATGCCAGGCTCCCCTGAGGACGTGTGCCCCCCTGAGCACGTGTGCCCCCCTGAGTACATATGCTCCCCCAAGGACGTGTGCCCCCCTGAGCACCTGTGCCCTCCATGTGGACGCGCACAGCACAGCTGTCCGTGCACCTGCTCGTCTTGTTCTGCCTGCACTTCACGGTCTGCTGTCTGCAGCCCCGAGTCTCACTTTCCCAGAGCACGTCCCCTGCTTCGGCACAGCTCAGGCGTCCTCCTGTGTTCTGGACTGAGTCAGTTTTTTTCTGGTGGTGCCCCAAGCTGTGACTGGCGTGACCTGGGGTGCATCAGCCACACAGCTTCCGTGGCACCTCGTGGCCCAGGCCACTATGGGGTTTTTGCTTCGTGTGACGTGGGATCACCTGCTGGCCCTGGGGGCCTGGGCGTTGCCTTCCGCCCACCAGCTGGTCTTCATGTGGGCTGTTCCTCTGCCCCCGCTGGGCAGCGGCTGCTGCTTCTCCGCAGGACTTGGGGAGCTCTGCTCCACCCCTGGTGCAGGCCTGGCACCCGCCAGCCTCCTTCTCCATCCCTGTTCCCGTGTCACTACGTCCCGGCCTCCTGCCCCCTGCTCTGGTCTGCTCTGTTGACACAGTGTTCTGGGGCTTGTGTCCCTCCCCGTCTGTCCTTGCTGGGCTTCCGGGCCAGGGTCCCTTGCCCCTCTCCTCCTCCTCCTCCTCCTCCTCCTCCTCCTCCTCCTCGTCCTCCTCTCCTCCTCCTCCTCCTCCTCCTCCTCCTCCTCCTCCTCCTCCTCGTCCTCCTCCTCCTCCTCCTCCTCCTCCTCCTCCCCACCTGTCTCCCCCTCTTCCTGCCACCCTCCAGCTGAGCTTCCTCAGACCGTGGCTCTGTCAGCGTGCTCCTGCTTGCCCTTCGCCAGCCTCTGCGGTTCCCTCCCCGTGGCTCGTCACACTCATGGCTTAGGATCTGCACTCAGCCCAGAAAAGCGTCGTCCTGATCTGTCGTGGTGACCCCGCGCCAGGCCAGGGCTTTGGTAGCCATGATTTATGTCAGCTCAGGGCTTATTGCGCACCAAGGTCCTCAAGGCCCAGGGATGGGCCCACGTCCTCGTTGGCGGACCAGGAGCCTGGGCTCAGAGCAGGGACACTATGGGATGGTTGTGCCCACTCAGGTGCCCGTTCCAGAGACTTGCCCATCTCCTGTGTCAGCCCCTTTTGTCCCACGTGCCCAGAAGAGATCAAGCTAGGGCAGGCTGGCAACACATGGCTTCACCTCCTCTCTCTCCACAGCTCAGCAGTGGACACGGATATACTCACAGGTGTATGTGTGATGTGTGTAGTAAGGAACTTGTGTATGTATGTAAGTGAGCATGTATGTGTATGTATGTGTGTATAAATGTGTGTACAGTGAGCATATGTGTGGGTGGGTGTGTAGGGAAGTGGTATCTGCGTAGCAATCATGAGTGTGTGGATGTGTAGTAGGCTTGTGTATGACTATGTAGTGGGCTTGTGTGTGGCTGTGTAGTGGCTGGTGTGTGGGTGTGTAGTAAACTAGTGAGTGTGTGTGGCATGTGACTGTGATGTGGTGGGTGTGTCTCTTGGAGAGCAATGATATTGGAGAAGACCCTCTATATACCAGCAACGTCATGCTATATTGGAGGTGCAGTGTGGGAGGCGCATTATGTGGGGTGCTGTGTGTGATGTCAGTGTATGAGGTGCAATGTTCGAGATGCTGTGTGGGAGGTGCACTGTGGGAGGTGCAGTGTGTGTACAGTGCAGGAGGTGCAGTGCAGAAGGTACAATGCAGAAGGTGCAGCATGGCAGGTGCAGTGTGGGAGGTGCAGTGCGGGAGGCGCAGTGCGGGAGGTACAATGCAGAAGGTGCAGCATGGCAGGTGCAGTGTGGGAGGTGCAGTGCGGGAGGCGCAGTGCGGGAGGTACAATGCAGAAGGTGCAGCATGGCAGGTGCTTTATGGAAGGTGCAGTGTAGGAGGTGCAGAGCGGGAGGCGCAGTGCGGGAGGTACAATGCAGAAGGTGCAGCATGGCAGGTGCTTTATGGGAGGTGCAGTGCAGGAGGTGCAGTGCGGGAGGTGCAGTGCGGGAGGTGCAGTATGGCTGGTGCTTTATGGGAGGTGCAGTGCAGGAGGTGCAGTGTGGGAGGTGCAGCATGGCAGGTGCTTTATGGGAGGTGCAGTGTGGGAAGTGCAGTGCGGGAGGTGCTGTGGTCTTGATAGGAATGACACGCTGTGCTGGGCCTTATCTCGGCAGCAGAGCTTTGGAGGCATTTAGTGCCCGCTATTGCTTTCATTGTTAACGTGCTCCAGGACGGGTTGCCCTCATCGACAGCTCTTGCCTGGCTCTCCGAGTCAGTCTCTAGGACAAAGCCCTGTTTCCTAACAAGCTTCCGAAAAGCTTGAGGCTTTGTGAGAACTCAGGCTGGTTTCCCTGCCCAGAAGCAGAGGGACTGGAGGTGGTCATCATGGGACATCCCTTGCTGACCACTTGAGCCTTCAGCTGGGTGGCTTGTGTATTCTCAGCACATCATCTAGCTGTGGGGCGAGAGGGTGGGTCCAGCTGCTGTGGGTGCAATGTGGACCAGTGCCCACTGAGGAGCCAAGCATGCCAGCTGCCCACATGCCCTCAAACTCGTCGCCTGACTGCAGTTCTCAGTCAGTTTGCTTCAGAGGGCCAAGCACTGGGTCCTGGAATCCTGGGCGGTGGTGACGGTATGTGACAGTTCACGGCAGCGTCGGCGTTCAGCCTGTGCCTGCAGAGGCTGTGGCTGTGTCCTTTGCCCTCACCAAGGCCCCCCGGACATTCTCCAGTTGCAGGTGGCCCCAGACCTGCTGACTTCAGGGTTGGCAGAAGGTGTGGAAGGTTTAATAACCTACTAGGGGACTGTTTTAGCTTCATTACTTGTTACTGAAACAATGCCTGACCCAAGCAACTTTAGGAGGGAAATGGCTTGCGTTCAAATCATAATTCCAGGTTTAGTCTCTTGTCATGTGGAAGTTACAGTCATAGGAGCCTGAAGCCGCTGGTGATGTCACATCCCCAGCAAGGGCAGAGAGCAGTGGGTTCACGCACGCTCACTCGCCTTTCCTCAGCTCGCTCCTGTGCATGGACACTCGCTTGCCTGTGCTGGGCTCGCTCCCGTGCATGCATGCACACTTGCTCACCTCGCTCCCGTGCGTGCATGCACACTTGCCTGTTCTCAGCTTATTCCAGTGCATGCATGCTCGCTTGCCTGTGCTGGACTCCTTCCCGTGCATGAATGTGTGCTCGCTTGTGCTTGGTTTGCTCCCCATCTTTTAAATTTTATTATTATTATTTATTCAATTGTGCGTGTATGCATGTGTGTGTGTGTGTGTGTGTGTGTGTATGTGTGTAGAACCACGGACAAATTCGGGAACCACCATGGACACCTCTACCTCCTCCTTGTTTACTCTGCCCCGGGATTCACAGGCTGCACCCTATCAGGACCAGAAATGCAGGCCGCCCCCGCTTCCGCCTGGCGTCTATACATGGGGTCTAGGATCCGAACTCAGGACCTTCTGCCTGCAAGGCAGAGGCTTAACCCGTGAGCCACCTCTCCAGCCCCCAGCTGGATGTGTATGTGTGTGTGCGCGTGTATCAGGGGGCACTGTGTGTCCCTATGGAAGCCCAAGGGTGACTTCAAGAATCATCCTGGATTGCTTCTACCTGCTTTTTGCTCTGGGATTTCCCAGGCTCTGCCCACCAGGGCCAGAAGTGCAGGCCTCCACCATTTCCACCTGGCATTTGTACGTGGCATCTGGGATCTGAATTCAGGAATTTCTGCTTGTGAGGCAGTCTTAATCCCCGAGCCATCTCTCCAGCCCATGCTCCCCCATCTTTATCAGTCCCGGACCACCTACCTCAGGAATGGTCCTGCACTGGGCTGGGTCTTCTCATGTCCATTATGCAAATAAGCCTGCCTCTCAAGGTGTGCCTCAAAAGGGGGGCCATGAGGCCTGCCCTAGGTGTCGGGCTGATAGCACTGACCATGCAGGGACCTAGGGCCCTTCTCATGCCCGGCTTCCTGCTGGACACTAAGGTTGGAACTCTGAGGTTGGGGATCGCACTTCCTGCAGCAGTGCTTAGGGTACTGGGCCCATTTCAGTCCTGTGAACACATGAAGGACCAGCAGAGCAGGCACTGCCTGGAGGAGCACATTCCCACGGGCAGCAGGGCAGGTGGTAACAAGTGTTATTGCAGGGCAGGGTACACGCTGTGCATACGCATTACATGCAAACACTGCACACACGGCGCATGCACTTCATGCAGACACTGTGTTCATGCTGTGCACGCTGCACATATGCCGTACATATACATGCTGCATACATAGTGTGCCCATACTGTACATATGCACTGCATGCAACCTGCTCCACACACAGTATGCACACGCTGCACATATGCCATACATATACACATGCCACATAGTACATACATATATATGCAAACTGTACATACACACTACATTCACACTGCATGTATGCTATGCACAAGCACACACTACTGTACAGACACTGCGCGCGCGCACACACACACACACACACACACACACACACACACAGGGTTGGTTCTTTTAAAATAGTGATTTGGGCAAATGTGTCGAGGCCGTGCGCGGTGTCTGTGACTTTGCTTTACTGTATCTGAGTGTCGAGCTGTGGAAGGAGCGCACAGGGGCGATGAGTCCCAGGCGGCCATGAGGTCAGTACACTGGGTCAGCAGGCGAATGTGGCGCCTGCGAGTCTGTCGCCAGCAGACCTCAGCGCTGCTGCCCTGTCTTATGGGACTGGCAATGCGAGAGTCAGGCGGAGCCACTAGGTGGACGAGGAGGGAAATGGGGTGGGGGCTGATGTTTGAGTGGGTCCCCTGTGGGGGGACTCTGAGTACCCTGTGGGAGTCAGCTCTGGGTCTGCAGTCTCTGCCTTTCCCTCCTTGTATTTTTGAAGGAATTTGGGACTTTGTGAATGTGTGTCTACACTGTAAGTGTCTACACTGGTGTAAAGAGAAAAAAGCACCAGGCATGGTGGCACACACTTGTGAAGCATGAGACTCTGTCTCAAAGTAAATAAACAAAAGGAGAAAACGCGAGGAGCATGGACACCTGCTTGACCCAGCCGGCCTTCCTGCTTCTCTGGGGCAGAAGCTCGGCCCTGACTGCGCACACGGCGTCCCGTGTGGGGCTGCTCCTCTGCTGAGGGCGCAGTGGGGAAGGAGCGCAGTGGTCGGGGTGTGTCCTGAAGATGCTCACTGTCCGTGTCGAGGCCCACAGCTGGATCCAGCTTGAACGGATCTGGACCAACTGAGGGGCACACCAGTGGGAGGGTTGCCGGGAAGGATTAACTGTTGGGGGAGGGGCGAGGGGCTGGGAGAGGGGCAGCGCCTTCTGGTGGCAGCCCATTAAAGAGGTCTGAGGAAAAAGCACTGCTTGCCTGTCTTCCCTTCCTGCCCATGAGGTCTGCCCTCGCTGCCACTGCTGCCACCGCTGCCACCAGACACCAGCTTCAGTGGTGTCGCAGCGTGGCCCGAGAGCAGCAGCTTCAGCTGCAGGTCAGAACTGCTGAGGTGCCCACCTGTTCTCAACCCTCATTTCTCAGTCATTGCTAGACTCCCAGCCCCTGCTTTGTGGGCTTATCTCACACACACGCACGCACACTCACACACATGCACACACTCACACACACACATGTGGGTGCGTGCACACACACACGCTCACACAAGTGTATGCACACACATGCACACATGCAGGCACACTCACGCACACACGTGCACACATAAGTGTATGCACACACATGCAGGCACACTCAGGCACAAGCAGACACACACACACACACTCACTCTTTCAATTTGGTCCTTTAGAGATTCTGAGCGGCCGCTCGGTGGCCTCACCTGCCCTGGGGAAAGGAGAGACCAGCCCTTTGCCCTGACTCTGCTCGCAGTCCGCAGGCGCCATTGCTGACCCAGGAGGGGCTGCCCTGCACAGCAGGCGATTCTGCAGTGGATCCTGTGGGGAGAGAGCGCCGCCCCCCAGAGGCCCCACTTTCAGTCCTCGGTACTGGTTGCGGCTGTGCTTCTGACAACCAGCCACGGAGCAGGGTCCCTGCAGTGCTGTTCTGGGCTCAGTCATTTTTACCTCGAGAAGGCTCCCTCACTCCCTGGGGCGATGGCGCACCCCTCCCAGAACCAGGAACTGTGTCTGTGCTCCAAGATGTGGGCGAAAGCCTCAGGCACTTGGCTTCTCTGGTGCCGGAGTCCTGGTCTGCAAGTCTCGGGGGATGGGAAGAGCTTGTGAGGAACAGCCGAGGCCACTCTTGTGGGTTCAACAGCCTTCTGAGCTGAACCAGACATTGCCAGGAGTTAACACCTGCTGCTCCTATCAGAGCCAGACTGGGGCCCCACTCACACATTTCTCATCCCCGAACACCCCTGAGTCACAGGCTGTGGACAGTGCGGGGGTAAGGGAAGCGGTTGCTGTCACTCGGGTGGGGACCCCAGGCTGGTGCCCCCTGCTGTGCATTGTGGACTGTGGTCTGTGGGCCTAGAGGCGGGTCCCCTGAGATCCAGGCACTCCTGGAGTTTTTCTTCCTGGACGCTCACTCCAAAGCGCTGCCCAGTGACCACCTTGCTCGGAGACACCGAGCCTGTCCTGTGCTGGGCAGACCTTTCTGGTCACAACCTGGCCTTGGCCAGGAATAAGGGACAGCAGGCTTGGCACCCGGGCAGAGTCTCTGGGGCCCGGAGCTTGCCTATCTCTCTCCTCACTGCTTGGAGAAGACAGGTGCGTTCTGTTCCTTGTGCCCCTTTTTACTTTCTACCCTGACCACCATGTTTGGGGGTTCTGTCACGGTGATTGGTATTTCTGTTTTGAATGGGGGTCTAGCTTGGAGGTCAGACAAGAGGAGAGCCCTTCTCTGTGAAACCCTTGTCTCATCCTGGGCATCGGGGCAGGCCCTGCGCGGGCAGCTGATTGGCCTGGGAGGGAGCTCGGAGGCCTCTGCCACTTGCTCCAGCCACGCCTGCTCTGCTTCTGGTTCCGGGTGTGGCGAGAGGGATGCTCCTGGCTTGGGTCCTGCCTCCTGGGGAAGGTGGGGCCAAGGAGGCATAAAAGCCAGCCTTCTGTGCCACCGCAGCTCTGCTGGGGCCCTTCCCGCTCGCACAGGTAAGGGCAGCTGCATCCACTTTCGAGCTGCGGTTGGAGTGCCGCAGTGGCCCTGGGTGGGAGGTCTAGCCCTCTCCTAAGCTGCCGCCTCCACCCTGGCTGCTGGAGGAGCGGCCGTCCTGGAGCGAGGCCTGTGGTCCCTCCTCACCCACATTCCCAAGAACCTGGCCGCCGACACTTGTCTCCATCCGCCTCTGCTCTTCTGATCGTCTTCTGTGCTTCCCGCCTAACACTGGGGCTCAGCTGCCGGGGCCGCTGCCGTGTGGGTCCCTGATTGCCGGTTCTTCTGCGTAGGCAGATGTGACCTAGTAACTGACAACAGAGCCCAGTCCTTAACTCGGGCCTGCAGACAGGCCAAACGGGCTCTGAGTTGCCACCCTTTGCTTTTCTCATGCCTGTTGGTGACTGGCACTTGGGCCCGATGAGTGCATCTTCAGACTGGTTCCCCTCTCACGTTTGAGTCTGCTCGCTGACGGCTCTCACTGCTGTCGCCGGCTCACAGTGGCAGCGCTGGGTTTGGACACATGGTAGTGACAGCTCTGCCCGAGGGGCCGGTGCCCGCTTGCAGCACCTGTTTCTCAGCTCTGTTCCCAGGTTGTGGAATGAGCTGTTGGGTAAGTTTGCTGAAGTGAGATGATGGTATCACTTGCCCCGCAGGTATTTCTCAGGTGGGGGTGTGACCTGTCTGCAGTCGAAGGCTGGTATCACTGTATCTTCAATTATATGGGTGATAAACTTGGACCAGAGTTCTTCAGCCTGAGTCATTTATACTTCGAGTGTAGACTTGTTGTCTTAGACAGGAGTGCGATATGCAAGTGTTCCCAGCTGCAAACCCCAGCCGGGCCTCTGCCTGCGTCGCCAGCCAGAGAGAACTGGGTGCTTTTCTGCAAATGTCAACTTCTGTATATTCAGGGATTCATTCCGAGGCCCAAGAGATGCCTGTGGTTGCCACCAAACCCTGTGGACAGTATGCGTGTGTGTGTGTGTGTGTGTGTGTGTGTGTGTGTGTGTCTCGCATGAAGAGGTGAATAGTTACTACTGTACTAACTGATAGTCTGGACCGTGATACCAGCACACTGTGCAGAGGTTTAAATGTGTGACTTGTTTGCATCTGGAATTGTGCATTTGATATTTTGGACTGTGGTTGACCTTGGTAATTGAAACGCTGGAGAGCCCAAGCATGGGAACCGGGGAGGGACGAAGTCAAGCCAGGCAGCCTTCCCTAGAGGCATCTGTGACCTGCCTGTTTCTCAATCAGGCAGGTGACCCTCTTACCAGGAGCGTGGCAGGAATGGGCGTGTGGGAACACATGGAGTGTGGGCTGCCCGTGACAGTGCGTGGCAGGCCAGAGGACAGAGCACCAGGCCAGCTGCTGTCACCACACGTGCTCCAGGAGTCAGGGAAGCCAGGGCGGGGAAGGAGGGCCTCGGAGCTCCTTGCTGTCCAGCAGAGCCCAGGACTGTGTCAGTGGCCCGGTGGGCAAATGGGCCAGGGGGTACCGTGTGTGGGGAGCAACCTCATTCCCCTGCCGCTGGCTGTGCTGACCCCTGCCTGCTGGTTAGGGGTCTTGTGCTGGGCTGGACTCTGGGCCGCACACACAGGACACGACTCCAGCACTGAGCCACAGCCCAGCACTGGGGCTTTGGTTCTTAAAGAGCAACTCAGACTCCCCGGAGTCTCGCAGGTGGGCTAGTCCTGTTCTCCCTTCCCCCACGCCCCCATGTCGGTTCTTTCTAGAGGCTGCCCCCTCAGCCGTCCCCTGCGCTCCGCCTGTATCTCTGTGTGCCTCGATTCATTTACCGGCCACAGGACAGGCCGCTTGAGCTTTCACGGTTACCATTGTTGACCTGTGCCTACGGCTGCCACGATGCAGGAAACTGCGATGGAGGCCGTGTAGGGAGGAGGGACCCTTGGCCCCCCCTGCGAGCTGTAGGTCCCAGCCCAGAGCTCCAGTCACCTCTGCCCCGGTGCTGACACCACGTGACCAGAGGAGGCAGGGAAAGGCTTGCAGCACAGGGAGCGGGGAAACTCAGGGTGTGTTGAGAAGCCAGCGCCAGATGTGCATCTGAGACCCACCCCTGGAATCCTGTTCTCTTCCAGCAAAAGCCCTCAGGTAGGTACAGCCCCTGCTTAGAATGCTCTGAGTGAGACTCCTGCTGAAACCAGACAAGAGACCACTAGGCAGAAGTGGCGGTGAGCAGGGGGCTCCTAAGTGGTAGTTGGTATCCAGCCAGGGGGGAGTCACGTGCAGGGACAGGCAAGCAACAGACAAAAGCATTAGTTTTTGTTCTTGATCTAGGAGGAATATGGTTCACGTGTCCCGCAGGGGTTTTCTGGCTAAAGCTACACCAACCGCTCTCTGCTTGTTGGGGTGGCCCGCGAGGTGCCTTTAGCAGGAGGATCAGAAGTCGGGCTCTGTGATCCAGCCCCTCTCCCTGGCCTGCCTGTTGTAGGCAAAGGGGCCAGTAAGGGTGGGCAGTGGTCCCTCCATGCTCCAGTAGGAATCCTTCCCCACGTTCGGAATTTCAAACTGTGCTAATGGATGGGTGCTTCAGGTCTGCCCAAGATTAGCGGACGGGGAGACACCTCAGGTCCAATTGGTGAGCGCTGGGACTGCCTCTGAGGGTCTTCACAGGCAGTGAAGAACCTTCGTGCAGATGAGCCGAGGGTCCCACCCTGGCTGCCGCACTGGAGAGGTGGAAGGGAAGAACAGAACGCGCGTCTGAGGGCAGAAAGTTTTGTGTTGAGGAGTGACGGAGGCCGGGGTGGGGCGGCGCCACTGCACCTGCTCTGAGCGACATGTGACTGTCGGGACCTCGTGCATATTTGCACTTGGGGACTCTGGAGACACGGATTGTGTCTCACCAGGCACGCAGAGTGAGCAGGGTCTCACGGGGCACCTGGGTGAGCGGGGTGGGGAGGGTTCCGCCCGGCACGCAGCGGGGTCTCACTGGGTATCCGGCACGGGGCACCTGGCATGAGTGGGGGGAGGGGGTCTTACAGGACATGCAGCGAGGTCTCAGCGGGCACCCGGCGTGCTCTGGGGCCAGGCCGTGGCACGGTTGGGAGGCCAGCAAGTCCCAGGTTGGGCCAGCTGTGAACACAGTTGGACACTGGCAACAGGCAGAAAGGACAAACAGCTCTTTCTAATGTCCAGCAGCAGCTGTCGGAGCTGTGCGCAGTGGCCCCTCCCCAGGGAGTCCCCACTGCTCTTGATTGGAGCCCCTTGCCCATGAGCCTGGGGGGCTATATCCTTGGGGGCAGGCAGAGGGCTGTGCCGAGGGCAGCCGCTTCGCCCCCTGGCAGGAAAAGCTCCCCGCGCAGCACAGGAGCAGCGCGGGCTTCCTGGAGAGGAGGCCACTGCTCCGCCGGCTGCTGGGCGTCGGAAGAGCTGTGCCAGCCCAGCCCTGAGCCCGCTCCCAGCTTATGCTTTGCAACTCATCTGAGGCCAGCCAATGGGGACCCTCATCTCTGGGCAGGCTTCAGGTACCCCAGAATATGGTGACCTCAGGTTCCCCCACAGAACAGCTTGTTCTGAGTTTGAAGAGCCCAAGGCTTTCTGTGGACCCTTCCATCCCACCCAGCGGTTAGTGCTTCTGGTGGGTGCGACTCTGCCAGGACTAGACGGCTCTCCGCTGCCGCTGCGAGGGCGCCAGCCAGCCCTCCCTCTCCGTGAGTCCTGTATTTTTAGTAGGCGACTCTGGAAGTAGGTGACCCGGCGCCCTCAGGGAGGCTCCGAGTGCATTAAGGTGTGGTCTGACGGGACAGGAAGGGAGGCGGGAGGGGGCTGGCTTCTGCCAAGGTCACCCCTGCCGCCAGTCCAGGCTGGTGGGGGAGGGCTCCTCATGTGGTTCCCACCCCCTCAGCCAGATCCTTCATGGCTCTGTACCCCAGTTCTCCAGAAGGTCCAGCGTGGTCTCCTAGTAGCTTCCTGATTCTTTCACGGATTGATTCCAACTTTGTTTTCATTTTCATTTGTGTGTATGGTGTGTGTGTATGTGAATGTATGTGTGTGTATGGTGTGTGTGTATGATGTGTGTATGTGGTGTATGTGTATGGTATGTGTGTATGGTATGCGTGTGTGGGTGTGTGTGGTTTGTGTATAGTGTGTATGTGTGTGGTTTGTGTGTGTGTGTGTGTGGTGTGTGTTTTATGTGTATGGTGTGTGTGTTGTATGTGTATGGTGTGTATGTATAGTGTATGTATGGTGTGTATGTATATTGTGTGTGTGTACATGATGCGTATGGTGTGTGTGCGTGGTGTATGTTTATGGCATGTGTGTGGTGTGTGCGTGATGTGTGTATGGTATGTGTGTATGGTGTGTGTGTGTGGTGTGTGTGGGTATGGTGTGTGCGTGATGTGTGTATGGTATGTATGTGTGTGTGGTGTGTGTGTGTGGTGTGTGTGTGTGTGTTTTGCATACTGGTGGGTGCATACGTGTTTACAAACACACGCATGTGCAGGTCCCGGGTTGATATCGGGGTCCATCTTCACTCTTACACATTAGATTGTGAGGCTGAGTCAAACCCAGAGCTACCTATAGGGCCAGCATGACTGGGCAGCCTGATCGCCTGGCTCTTCTTTTTTGGAGCTGGAATCGCAGGTGGGTCACAGAACCGCCTCCCGCCCCCGGCACAGAGCACGCGGGACCCTCAGCTGGTCCTCGTGCTTATGCAGCAAACACCGTGGAAACGTCTCTGCAGCCTCAGTTAGGGCTGCAGTCCTGAGCAAGGCCTTCTCAGGCCGACACGGCTCCCCGGGGACCTGGGCACACCCTGGCTCTCCTGCCCCAGGGCACCTTCCCAGCCAGGGCGCCCCGTCCGCTACACCTCCTGTTCCCCTGCGTTCATCGCATCCCAGCTCAGAAGATTATACACCTTGTAAAGCTCCTTAGCCCGTGTCCAGCATGCTGAGCCTTGGGACGTCTGAGCCGAGAAGGACCCAGAGCCCTTGGTGTGCCAGGCCCAGGCCCAGCAGAGGGCACCGACCCTGAGGAGTGTGGCGCAGCTTGAGACCCAGGAGCTCAGTTCCTCCTTGACCTCTGGCCACGCTGGTCCGATGCGGCCGGAAAGCCGTGAGCCGAGCAGACCCAAGGCAGCACCGCGCTGAGGGCCCATGAAGGCCCGGGCCTTTCTGTTTCATTGTTTAATTTTGCAGAATGCAGAGGGGATACGTGCTTCTCCACACGTATTCGCAGCCGGAGCAGTCCTATCGCTCTGAGCTATGGGGGACTTAGTTTCTCATGAACTTTAGTGCAAGAATTCTTGGGGTGCCTTGAGACCTTCATGGGGGCTCTCTGGTTTCCCATGAGGATGGCCAAGCATCCCAGGCAGTCCCCTCTCATCCCTGTCGGGTACCTTAGAGGCCACACAACTGTGCACACAGTAGGAGGAGGTAGGTGGGTGGAAGGGTGGGCGATGCTGTTGGGCTTTCCCCAGCCAGTCCTGGGCACTGGGCTCAGGCAGCCTGTCTGGCAGCAGCTCTGCCAAGGTGGCTTGGGGAGAGCGTGGTTTGGGTTGTTTCTTTTTACTTTTTCTATCCAGACCTTTTCTGTAAGATTAAAAAAAGAGAAGATTCTCTAGCCAGGCATGGTTGTGCGTGCTTGGAATCTCAGTCTCCAGGGGCTGAGGCACGGATCGCTCAAGGTCTGTTTCCAGGCCAATCTGGGCTCCATGGTCAGATTGCGAAGAAAAAAAAAGAGGAAAGAAGGAGGGAAAGAGGGAAAGAGGGAGGGAGGGAGGAAGGGAGGGAGGGGGGGAGGAGGGAGGGAAAGAGGGAGGGAGGGAGGGAAGAGGGAGGGAGGGAGGGAAAGAGAGAAGAAGGGAGGGAAAGAGAGAGGAAGGGAGGGAGGGAGGCAGGGAGGAGAGACGGAGGGAAGGAAGGAAGGAAGGAAGGAAGGAAGGAAGGAAGGAAGGAAGGAAGGAGAAGGAAGGAAGGAAGGAAAAAGCTCCTCTTGGGACAAGATTTTCATGTCCAGTGGCCAGTCAGGTGGCCGTGTGCTCTCCCTGTGCTCTCCCTGTGCTCTCCCTGTGCTCTCCCTGTGCTCTCCCTGTGCTCTCCCTGTGCTCTCCCTGTGCTCTGTGCTCTCCCTGTGCTCTCCCTGTGCTCTCCCTGTGCTCTGTGCTCTCCCTGTGCTCTCCCTGTGCTCTCCCTGTGCTCTCCTGTGCCGCCTGTGCTCGCCCTGTGCTCTGTGCTCTCCCTGTGCTCTGTGCTCTCCCTGTGCTCGCCCTGTGCTCTGTGCTCTCCCTGTGCTCGTGCTCTCCCTGTGCTCTCCCTGTGCTCTCCCTGTGCTCTCCCTGTGCTCTCCCTGTGCTCTCCCTGTGCTCTCCCTGTGCTCGCCCTGTGCTCTGTGCTCTCCCTGTGCTCTGTGCTCTCCCTGTGCTCGCCCTGTGCTCTGTGCTCTCCCTGTGCTCTGTGCTCTCCCTGTGCTCTCCCTGTGCTCTCCCTGTGCTCTCCCTGTGCTCGCCCTGTGCTCGCCCTGTGCTCTCCCTGTGCTCTGTGCTCTCCCTGTGCTCTCCCTGTGCTCTCCCTGTGCTCTGTGCTCTCCCTGTGCTCTCCCTGTGCTCTCCCTGTGCTCTCCCTGTGCTCGCCCTGTGCTCTGTGCTCTCCCTGTGCTCTGTGCTCTCCCTGTGCTCTCCCTGTGCTCTCCCTGTGCTCTGTGCTCGCCCTGTGCTCTCCCTGTGCTCTCCCTGTGCTCTCCCTGTGCTCGCCCTGTGCTCTGTGCTCTCCCTGTGCTCTGTGCTCTCCCTGTGCTCGCCCTGTGCTCTGTGCTCTCCCTGTGCTCTGTGCTCTCCCTGTGCTCTCCCTGTGCTCTCCCTGTGCTCTCCCTGTGCTCTCCCTGTGCTCGCCCTGTGCTCGCCCTGTGCTCTCCCTGTGCTCTGTGCTCTCCCTGTGCTCTCCCTGTGCTCTCCCTGTGCTCTCCCTGTGCTCTGTGCTCTCCCTGTGCTCTCCCTGTGCTCTCCCTGTGCTCTCCCTGTGCTCGCCCTGTGCTCTCCCTGTGCTCTCCCTGTGCTCGCCCTGTGCTCCCTGTGCTCTCCCTGTGCTCGCCCTGTGCTCGCCCTGTGCTCTCCTGTGCTCTCCCTGTGCTCTCCCTGTGCTCTCCCTGTGCTCTGTGCTCTCCCTGTGCTCTCCCTGTGCTCGCCCTGTGCTCGCCCTGTGCTCTCCCTGTGCTCTGTGCTCTCCCTGTGCTCTCCCTGTGCTCTCCCTGTGCTCGCCCTGTGCTCTCCCTGTGCTGCCCTGTGCTCTCCCTGTGCTCTCCCTGTGCTCCCCCTCCCTGTGCTCTCCCTGGTCTCGCCCTGTGCTCTTGCTCTCCCTGTTGCTCTGTGCTCTCCTGTGCGCTCCCTGTCTCGCCCTGTTCCTCTCCCCGTTTGCTCTCCCTTTGCTCTCCTGTGCTCTCCCTGTGACTCTCCCTGTGCTCTCCCTGTCTCAGAACTGTGGCTCTGGTGCTCTTCCCCTGGTGCTCTCCTCTTTGCTTCTCCCTGTGCTCGCCGTGTGCTCGCCGTGTGCTGGCCGTGTGCTCGCCGTGTGCTCGCTGCCCTCCTCAGCCGTCTGTCACCGTGCACATCACCACCAATGTGCACAACTGCCAGCAGGCAAAGCCAGGCCACAGGTCCAATTGCACAAGGTGGCGGCCATCTCCACCACACGTGTAGTCGGTCTGGGGAGAGACCTTCAGGGGTTTATGAGCCTGCCCACGTCCCCAAGGGGATGAGCGGGTGACCTTGGTGTAATCTGAGAGGGACACGGGTGCCCGGGCATGCAGACCGCCATCCAGCAACACGAGCAGGGTTCGGAGCTCAAACAGCCAGACCCTTGTCCCGTGGGCGAGCTGTGCCCCAGTGCCCTGCGTGCTGCATGCTGCCAAGGCACTCCAGAGACGGGGTGGACGGCCTGCATGTGCCTCCTGGGACAGGAGCCTGCTCCGTGTCCCACAGGCAGTGCGCTGTGTGGAGAGCCGCCCCGGGTGGAAATGTCAGCCTTGGATTAGCTGGGAACACAGGAGCAGAGCGATATGCTTGTGTGGATTTCGTGGGCCTCGTACATGTTCAGACAGAGTCTGTCTCAAGAGCTTTGTTTGAAAGAACTGCTTCTCCTCAGATGTCCCTCTCTGAGTCACCTGCCAGCTGGGGCGCTATTGCCCATGACGTCAGAGGTACAAGATGGAAAAGTCACGTCTGTCAGCCACACGTCATAACCAGCATGTGCGGACGCAGAGGGCAGACAGGGTTGCATGTCAGCCACATCATAGCTAACACATGCAGGGGCGGGCAAGCTCACGTCTGTTGGGCACGCACAGTGTGCCCCTGGGCCCCAGCCAACTCTTTTTTTGTTGGCGTTAGGTTTGTTTGGTGCTGGGGATGGAATCCAGGGCCAGGCATAGACTGGGCCAGGGTTCTCCCACTGAGCCCATGCTGCTGGCTCTAGGTGGCTCCGAGGTTCTTCCGGGCCGTGTGCATGCCCCCTCCGTGCAGGCCCTGCTGGCTTGCGGCTGCCTAGAAGGCCACACGGTCGTGCACGCGGTTGGCCCACCAGTGCTGACAGGTGGTGCCGGGCGCAGGGCCAGGCGCGTCCACTCCCTCTTAGAGCTGAGCGCACAGTACGGACACTGGTCGGTAGGTCCACCACTCCGTGCCTGCCTTTACATGCCGCCAGGGTACTTGCAGCCGCCCAGACAGCACTGGGAGAGACTATTTCCAAATGTGCTAAGGACCCTGGAGACAGCCCAGGCTCTGGGCTCACGCTCAGCCTGTTTACGCCTTGTTTGGTTTGCATAGTAACTCTGTTTCCCACGTGTCCCTGTGTTGTTGAAAGGACATTTTGTCAGCCGGGTCCCTTAGATCCACGGCTGTTGCTCCTGGAGCCTCGGCTGTCTGCATTTGTTCCCAAGTTGTCTCCAGCAAAGACCTGGGCCTCGGGGGGACCCTGGGTCTGTTCTGCACGCACTTGCCTATGTGAAAAGGCAGGTTGGGTGGAGAGGCAAACACCGCCTGGCCAGAAGGCCGTCTCCTCTAGCGGGGGCCCTTCCAGAAGCCAGGCCCCTGCAGAACCAGGCTGGCCTGGAGCACAGAGCCCTCGGCCTGGTGGCTGTGCCGGGACCAAGTTACTCTGCCCACACCTGCGGCCTCTCCCGCTTCTCCCTGGCACAGAGCGGAAAGACTGGTGAGTCCAAGGTCAACCAGGAGGGATGGACGGGGCGCGTTGAGAACAGGGGGTCATGGGCAGGCCCAGCAGATGCCAGGAACATCTTCCTATGGGTCCTGTCTCCGCACCAGCCCCTGACCTGCAGACTGCATCTGGTGGGCGGCTGGCGAGACGTGTCTGCTAGTGAACCTTAGGACACAGCGGGCGGCAGGCCGAACCTGTGAGGGTTTGTGTGGCGCCCAGAGCTGAGTGCGGCAGGTGGCCTGGATCCGTGCCATGCCACAGATGAGCTAGGGCGCTTCCCGAGGCCCGTGGGTGCTTCCCGAGGCCCGTGGGCGCTTCCCAGGGCCCGTGGGCGCTTCCCAGGGCCCGTCCTGAGGAAGCAGAACGCGCCTTCTTTCGCGGCCTCGTCACCATCCTCAGCCATGGGGACAGGGCCCAGCTCGGGAGCCCTGCCCCAAGGGCACTTATGGGGATGGGAAGCTGTCAGTCACCCCTGCAGACCCGCAGACTGCAGGCCTCGCTGCCGCCCGCACTGGTTCCGAGCCATGCACTCCTGCAGATTCCACCTCTGAGTCAGGACACGTTGGATTTCGTTCTCAGTCAACGTCACTTAGCACAATGCTCTATCTCATTCGTCGTTTAGAAAAAGCTTCTTGCTTAACTGGGGGACAAGGAGGGTGTACCCTGGTGTGAATGTGGTGGTCAGGCGACAACTTGTGGAGTCAGGTCTCCCTTTCCGTAGTGTGGGCTCTTTGCATTGAACTCAGGTCTCCAGGCTTGGCGCCAAACGCCTTTACCTGCGAGCTGCCCCCCAGTTCTCTTCGTGGCTAGGTACAGTCCACTGTGTAGGTTCTACCTTGCTGGTGTGCACTGAGTTTATCGCTAGTGACGTTTCTGGTTTCCTCATCGACACTTCCGAAACGTTTGCATTGCTGGCTTCCTTTCCACCAGCCTCGTCCAAGGGCCCCTCTGTCCATGTCCTCGCCAGCCACTTGTCCAGCGCTTGTCCTGCTGACGGCGCGCTGGCACCTCACTGGTTCTGTCTTGTGCTTCCTTGAAGGTTCTGGTGTTGAGATTGTCTCCAGTGGGAAGCCAGGTTAGGCCACCTCAGCCAGCCGCTCCCGTGGCTTCATGTGGAAAGTGTGTAGGGATGGAAGTGTCTGGGGCCATGCAGCGAGGAGCCGAGGGGTCACGTGACACAGGCATGAGGAGCTGGGGTGCCAGCAGGCACAGGGAGCTGGTGCTCCTCAGCACGCTCCAGGATACGTACCCAGCAGTCAGCCTTGCCTAGAGAGAAGACGGGTCAGGTCTGCTCCGGGCAGCCCAGAGTCCCAGGGTGAGCACGGCCCGGCTGGTGAGCCACGCGTGGGCCTGCAGCATAGTTGAGGACCAGGGGAGCGTCGCCGGCGTGCCGTGGGAACAGCGCCTGCCAGGTGAGCTGGCAAGAGTCTGGGAGTGTTTCAATGCATCATGATAGCAGCAACAGGAGCCAAGTGCAGGGCTGGGTGCCGGCTGCACTGTGGGGCCACGGGTGGCGCTGGCTGCAGTTTGGGTCCCGTGGGTGGCGCTGGCTGCAGTGTGGGGCCGTGGGTGGCGCTGGCTGCAGTGTGGGTCCGTGGGTGGCGCTGGCTGCAGTGTGGGTCCCGTGGGTGGCGCTGGCTGCAGTGTGGGCCCCGTGGGTAGTGCTGGCTGCAGTGTGAGGCCCGTGGGTGGTGCTGGCTACAGTGTGGGGCTGTGGGTGGCGCTGGTTGCAGTGTGGTATAGCCGGGCATGGCTTGATGCATCATTGTAGCAGCACTGGGAGCTCGGGTCCAGGGGCCAAGTGCATAGCCAGCACTTCACTTCCAGAGCAGAAGGAGGTGCAGGAACACCTGCAGACTGAGCCTCATCTGCACACAGGCCACCCAGCCCAGGGTGCCCAGAGGCCACCCAGCCCAGGGTGCCCAGAGACCACCACACCCAGGGGTGCCCAGAGGCCACCACACCCAGGGTGCCCAGAGACCACCACACCCAGGGGTGCCCAGAGGCCACCACACCCAGGATGCCCAGAGACCACCACACCCAGGGGTGCCCAGAAGCCACCACACCCAGGGTGCCCAGAGGCCACCCAGCCCAGGGTGCCCAGAGGGCAGGCCAGGTACACGGGGTCTGAACCCGTCTCTGGAATGGGAGGCTGGAGGTGACAGCATCAGAAACCAGGGAGGGTCCCAGGTAAGGGACCTGCTACCAAGGTCAGCTGCGCGAGTCACCTCCAGCCAGCATCGAGGATGCCGGCCAGAAGACGCTGTGGCCAGAAGACGCTGTGGCCAGAAGACGCTGTGGCCAGAAGACACTGGCCCCGTTTGGAAAGTTCCACCAGCAGAGGACTCCAAGCCGCCCGGCTGTGTGGCGGCCTGTGGGCCAGGGCCAGACTCAGTGTTCTGCTGTGGTCACCTACGTCTCAGGGCAGGTGCGTGGGAGTGTGTCTGTCCCCACCTCTGCTTGTCTGGCGGGAGCATGTAGGGCACTCAGCCCTGGCACATGTGCCCCGCCACCCTTCCGCCTGAGGACAGTGGGTCAGGCCCGCACTCGGAGGGGGCACTCAGCCGTGGCTGCCCTGGAAAGGCAGGAGGCCGGGGCTCCTGGGATTGGCCTTCCAGCCACAGCTTCTGTAGGCCTGGCTCTGCCCTCTGGGAAGGACTCCAGAAAGGAGGTGAAGACAAGGCAGGTGTGAAAGAAGCAGAAGAGGGGCGTGCTGACGGCCTCCGAGGGCCGAGGAAGGGGACACAGGCGCAGGAAGGGCTGCTGTAGGCTGGTAGTCCACTGGGGATTAGGGGTCAGGAGAGCCTTAGCCAGCAGCAGGCTGTGCTCAGGCAGCCCCCTCTCCCACCAGGACCAGTGGCTGAGGACAGCAGACCTTCCCATGGCCTCTGGGCCAAGTGCCTAGGCCCGGGCTCCTCCCAGGGCTCCATGCCAGGCCAGGACCTGTGCCAGGCTCCCTCTTCTTGGGAAAGGAGCTCAGCCCCTGCTGAGACCCCAGATCCTGACTCCGCAGCCGCAGGAGCCAGGCCTGCAATGGAGAGAGGGGCAGCACCTGGGTCACAGCATGCAGGGACAGGGCATGGTTGGCCCAGCTTCTGTGACCCGGTGACCTCTGGAGAAGCTGCAGGCATCCTGCTGCCCTGGCATCCCGAGGGGCTTCTGTGTTTCTTCTGGTTCTGGGGGTCCGAGGCAGCAGCACCCTTGCAAGGAGCATCCTGTGGAATTGGTTTCCTGCTTATCTGTTTCCTTCCCGACAAGCTAAAACCTAGACAGGAACGAGCGTCCTTCCACCGTGAGAGAAGTAGGCTGGGGCACAGCAGGCGGGCTGCTTGGATGCCCGTCCCCAGGTGCCTTCCTCCAGGGCAATCTTTGGGCTAATCTAAGAGCTTGTCTCTATGCTGTCTGTGGTTTATCTGCTTACTTCAAGATAAAAGCGCGCCCAAGGGCAGTGGGTCCTGGGCGGGCGCCGGCTCTGCTGAGCCACAGGTCACCCTTGGGTCACAGCCCAATGGGACCCACACAGGACGCCGGCCTTTGAGAGATGCAGGAAAACGTGCCTAAGCACATGGTCCCTGACATGCCTGTGAATCGAAAGGCCCGTTGGGAGGAAGCACGGGGCCCGAGCCTCAAGGCAGAGGCCACTCTTGACCGTTGACTCCTGAGCATGGTCAGTCTCTCCCGAAGCCCTGGCCCTGCTGTGGCCATTCGCCTTGATGTAAACACGGGGACTTCTCTCTGTGATGTTCACTGGGAAAGAACCTTCTGGAAGCTTCTGGGACACCCATGTATCTATCTTAGGGACTTCCCCAAGGACACTTTGGTAGTCAGCTGAGAGCCGTCCTGATTCCCACAGGCCCGGCCATGCCCAGCCAGGACTCACAGGTGCAGACATTTGTATGACGCTGCTCTGTCTGCCACATATTGGGGCAAAGCAGCCTGCCAAGGCTGTGTGCACATGTCATGTTGGAGGTCCGAGGTCCACGCAGGGGACTCCTGTTGCTGCCAGGTGGAGAGGCTGAGCCTGTCCCCCCACCCCCTCCCTGTAAGTGCATGCGCCAGGCTGGGTGGCACATGCCCTTACCCACTGACCATCTGGCCAGCTCTGCCTGACCTCTTCCTGTTCTGCCCCCAGGCTCCTTCCTTTTGGACTTAGCGCCTGCGGGCACAGGGCTCCACAGGGCGCCAGGCATTCGCGGCTCTGTCCAAGGTGCTCTGCTCACAGCATGTTGGACAGGGAAGCCAAGGGACAGTGCCTGGGGCTCGGCGCGCCTCCTGTTGGGCCCAGCGTCTTGTCCATGTCCAGGCCATCTGTCTGTCCTTTAGGGAACTTCAAGGACCTTTCCAGCCCGGGTATTAGCTCAGGGCTGCCCTGTTGGTTCACCCCAGCCTCGCCTGAGCCACACTGGCCACTGGGAAAGGAGCATGAGATGGTCTTGGGTCTCTGGCCCTGGGGCCAGTGCTGGGCACAGGCTAGCGACCTGCAGCATGTTTCCAGCGGCTCCTGCTGAAAGCCGCTTATTGGATTAGTGTGCGCCCTGCTGCAGAACCCTCAGCAGTGGCCAGGGGACAGGCTGCCCTGTGTCCTGCTGTCGCCCGTGGCTTCTGTGACTGTTCCTGGGATGGCCTGAGCAGACACTGGTAGTGACCACAGTCACAATCGCAGCTACTCACCTCGATCTCGTGGCCTCACCACCAGGCACCTCTGTACTCCTCTCGCAGGCACGACACAGAGGGGACAATGCTGGCCAGCCACTCCGCCTGCCTCTTCTCTGGGGTCTGCACAGCCCTGGTGGCTGCGGCCCTGGCTTATTACTTCTACTGGTGAGGAAGACCTGGTGTGGGCAGTGTATGTGTGGGTGCTGAACGTGTATGCAGGTGTGGGTGTGTGTGGTGTGTATGCATGCAGGTGTGGGTGTGTGTGCAGGTATGGGTGTGTGTGCAGGTGTGGGTGTGTGTGCAGGTGTGGGTGGTGTGTGTGCAGGTGTGGGTGTGTGTGCAGGTGTGGGTGTGTGTGCAGGTGTGGGTGGTGTGTATGCAGGTGGGTGTGTATGCGTGTATGCAGGTGGGTGTGTTTGCAGGTGGGGTGTATGCAGGTGGGGGTGTATGCATGTGGGGGGTGTATACAGGTGGGGGTGTATGCAGGTGAGGTGTATGCAGGTGGGTGTGTATGCAGGTGGGTGTGTATGCAGGTGAGGGTGTATGCAGGTGGGTGTGTATGCAGGTGGAGGTGTATGCAGGTGGGGTGTGTATACAGGTGGGGGTATATGCAGATGGAGGTGTATGCAGGTGGAGGGTATATGCGGGTGGAGGTGTATGCAGGTGAGGGTGAATGCAGGTGGGGGGGTGTATGCAGGTGGGGGGTGTATGCAGGTGGAGGTGTATGCAGGTGAGGATGAATGCAGGTGGAGGTGTATGCAGGTGAGGGTGAATGCAGGTGAGGGTATATGCAGGTGGAGGTGTATGCAGGTGGGGGGTGTATGCAGGTGGAGGTGTATGCAGGTGGGGGGTGTATGCAGGTGGAGGTGTATGCAGGTGAGGATGAATGCAGGTGGAGGTGTATGCAGGTGAGGGTGAATGCAGGTGAGGGTATATGCAGGTGGAGGTGTATGCAGGTGGGGGGTGTATGCAGGTGGAGGTGTATGCAGGTGGGGGGTGTATGCAGGTGGGTGTGTATGCAGGTGGAGGTGTATGCAGATGAGGGTGAATGCAGGTGGGGTGTATGCAGGTGAGGGTGAATGTAGGTGAGGGTGTATGCAGGTGGCGGTGTATGCAGGTGGCGGTGTATGCAGGTGGAGGTGTATGCAGGTGGGTGTATATGCAGGTGGAGGTGTATGCAGGTGGGTGTATATGCAGGTGGAGGTGTATGCAGGTGGGGGGTGTATGCAGGTGGAGGTGTATGCAGGTGGGTGTATATGCAGGTGGAGGTGTATGCAGGTGGAGGTGTATGCAGGTGAGGGTGAATGTAGGTGAGGGTGTATGCAGGTGGCGGTGTATGCAGGTGGAGGTGTATGCAGGTGGAGGTGTATGCAGGTGGCAGTGTATGCAGGTGGAGGTGTATGCAGGTGGAGGTGTATGCAGGTGGCGGTGTATGCAGGTGGAGGTGTATGCAGGTGAGGGTGAATGCAGGTGGGGGGTGTGCAGGTGGGGGGTGTATCAGGTGGTGGTGTGTATGTAGGTGTGGCTGGCGTGGGTGGTATGGGTGTGGGTTCGAGTGGGACCAGCAGTGTGAACAGTGTGCCGTGGGTGTGGCAGGGCAGCTGCAGGTGACAAGGGTGGTTTGGTGGGATCCTGGCCACTTGGGGCCCTGGCTGAGGGGCTGGAACTTGCCTGACCCTCCATGGCGAGCCGCCTTCTTTAGCACACTTGTCTTTGGAACTCCCGGAGGTGGCTCAGGTGTCCATGTGTGTGGGGGGACATAGCTGCTGGGGCCTTCCTGGGGAGCGCAGACGCCATAGGAGTCCCCCACCCCTCCCACTCTGCTGCCCCTCCCCCATATGCTCCCGCCTGCTACCTGATTGGCTCCCGAGGGCACTGCTGGCAGAGTTGATTTATACGGGGCTCTGAAAATGGAGCGGACATGCCACCGGCTGTGGGCCTTCTAGCCGGCCTTGCGCACCGGCTCTGAGCAGGCCTTTGGGCCGGGCTCCTTGAATTCTGGGCCTCCAGTGTCCCTCAGTGAAATGGGCACATGGTGCCTGTGTGGGTCCGCAGAGGCCCAGAGGCCACGAGCGCCATGCAGAGTAGCCATGCAGAGTAATGCCCGGCGATTCGGGAGCCCCTCATTCTTGCTACGGGTGTGGTCACAGATGTGGGGGGCCCACTCCAGAGTGGCGCTGGACCATCTCCTGGCATGAAGGAGCAGAGGAGCAGCCATCTACTTCTTAGTGCACTCTGTGGGTGGTTAGGCCTCAGTAAGACTCTTGGGTTACGTACAGATTCGAGACACTATTTACATCCTTTTGAAGAGGATTATGGGCATTAGGGATGAATGTCCCTGGCGAGGGAGGTGTTTCTGCCCTGACTAGCAGTTTGGGGGTCCCTGTGAGTGTAGGTGGGCGAGTGCTGGAGAGGAGCCCCAAGCCCAGGCAGGGCTTCTCTGCCTCCGCAGATGCTCCTGGAGGTGCCGCTGGGCTCAGCCTTGTCCTTTGGCCCCCTGGTTCCCAGCCACACCGAGGCCCTCTGCACTGGGTGGCTTGATCCCTCTACGTGGAGCTGCGTCCCCCTGAGAGGACACCCCGGCTGAGCTGCCTACAGAACGAGTGTGAGGGGACAAGCTCTCCGAGTCCTTGGAGTGCCTGTCAGCCCCTGGGGAGAAAGGCGCATGTGTCCCATGGGGTTCCGTGAGGAGGGTCTGTTGCAGGGGGCGTGTCTCCCATGGGGGTTCCGTGAGGAGGGTCTGTTGCAGGGGGCGTGTCTCCCATGGGGTTCCGTGAGGAGGGTCTGTTGCAGGGGGCGTGTCTCCCATGGGGTTCCGTGAGGAGGGTCTGTTGCAGGGGGCGTGTCTCCCATGGGGTTCCGTGAGGAGGGTCTGTTGCAGGGGGCGTGTCTCCCATGGGGTTCCGTGAGGCAGTCTGTTGCACAGGGCGTGTCTCCTGCGGGGGTGCAGAACATCAGTGTTTCCCTCCACCTGGGCCCCTCGCTGCGGCAGGTCCCACACTCCTAGGTGCACGGGCTTCTCACTGACCTGCAGTGTGCGTGTTGCTGCTAGACGGTTGCAGCAGCCGCAGGAGGGGGCTCCCCCCTCTGCTTCCTTAGCAGGATCCCCCCGTGTGTCCCGGGGACCTAGCCCAGAAGAGCGCCGGCTGCCGAACCTGGAGCAGTCTCTGGACTAACTAGCTTTGAAGACGGTCTCGCGCTGGCATGGAACTCAGCAACGAGGGGCGGCTGGCCAGAAAGCTCGAGGGCTCTGCCTGTCTCGGCCTCCCCGGCCCTGGCCTGCCGTCCACTGTGCCAGCCTCTACACGGGCTGTGGGTCATGCCTGTGTTTGTGTGGCAAGCGCTTTCCTGTTTGGGTGTCTCCCCAGCCCTTTCCTCATTTTTCAAGGAAAGAAATTTCCTCCTACTAAGAAAGATCTAAATCAGAAAAAGGTGAGTTACCAGTTTCCCCATGTGGTGTGGGATCTGTTGTCATGCTCCTGGGACCCCCATATTGAGGTGCGGTCTGACTTTGAGTGTGCTCCTGGCCCCTTAGGCGTGGACGTGGGTGTGCGAGTTACTCCTCCACCGCCAGCTTTTACGGGTCTGGCTCTCGCCCATCGCTCTTTCAACCCTTATCTCTGTCAAAGCATCAGCCGATTGTTTCTTGGGGAGCAACAGCGGCAGGGCTCTGTGGCCAGTGTGCTGGCAACAGCTCCAGCCTGGCCTTTGGCCGGAGCACTGCGTGTGTGCACATGCGCGAGCAGGGTGCCCCTGGGAGGGTTCTGGCTGTGGCGCTCAAAGGCGGGGGACTCACAGATTCGGCCAGAGCCACAGGGACTCACTGCTCCCTTCAGAGCAGCGGCCTCTCTCTGGAGCCTTTTCTTGAAATCAGTGGGAAATTGAGCAGGTTAAAATGGCTAAAATGGCAAGTGCTCAGTTGTTTGTTGGGACCTGTTTAGATTTAAAACAGATTCCTCAGAGAGGAGTTCTTTCGGGAAGATTCGAAATAAATCTTTCCTTAGATTTTAAAAAATCTAAACTACACTGAATAATGAGAGAATTTAGAAGATAATAATAATAAGCTCTTGAATCTTTGTAAGTATGATGACTTTTTTAGCATTTATTTATATTGTGTGTGGATCAGAGAACACTGTGTGTCCCTGTGGAGGACCAAGGGTGACTTCAGGAATCATCCTGGGTTGCTTCCACCTCCTTTTTTGCTTTGCTCTGGGATTTCCCAGGCTCCACCCACCAGGGTGGGAAGTTCAGACTGTTTTTTTGTATTGTTTTGTTTTACATGGAATCTGGGATCCGAACTCAGGTCCTTCTGCTTGTGAGACAGAGTCCTAACCCCTGAGCCATCTCTCCAGCCCAGTATGATGAGTTTTAAGCAGACGACTGAGCTCAGGCGAGGCAGGGCTCTGGGCAGTCAGTTGCAAGCACGCGTTGCAGTAGGGCTCTGGGCAGTCAGTTGCAAGCACGCGTTGCGGTGAGCACCCCTTGCTGTTTACGAAGAGCACTTGGGAATGCAGCGGAGACCATTTTTAAATGTCTATCTTAAGAAGATTTGACAGTAAAGAAGCGAGATGAATAGAAATGCCAGGTGCTTTCGAGTTGGCGCTTGGGCTCTCGGTTGCGAAAGCATCAAGGATAAGTCTCGCCAGCTTTTCTCACGCAGCCCCTGGTGGGCTCCCGTCCCACAGGGCTGGAGGGAGTCTTGGCCCGTCTTTCCTCTTGTTTCCTTGCTCTCTTCCCTTCCTGGAATCCTTCCTGGAATCTCTCCCAGGAGGTGGCTGTGCAACTCTGTAACCAGTCTGCATTCTAGTTGCCTTGTTGCTTACAAGTCCGTGCAGTGGTAGAGATGGCTCAGCTTATGGCTGTGGGCATAAGGGGCCAGTACTTTGCAGAAGGAGAACTTAGAACTGATGGGAGTGTCTTGGGCCAAGGAAGCAGAAAGCTTGGGTCAGTTTTGAAAATTAGTGACATTCACTTACTTAGCCAAAAATTCAGAGGATAGATGATCCTAGGCTAGGAAAAATTTTGTACAATAGGCCAAATTTTATAATCCTCTTTCAATATTTGCCCACTAGAATGCCTCTTAATTCTTTAAAGATTTTTTAAATTAATTAATTTATTTATTGATTTATTCTTTATTTTGTGTGTGTGTGTGTGTGTGTGTGTGTCCGAGGCATTGTGGAAGCCTGAGGGTGACTTGCCCCGCAGGAAAGACCAGGCTGAGCAAGGGAAGCAGTCATTAGCCTGGAAGGGGAAGCGAGGCCTCTCACCGTCTCTGCATGCTTCTCCGTCACATTGGCGAGCTGGATCCGCGCTTACAGAGTCGGGCATCAGCTCTGCCTCAGGGCGCTGTACTTCCATCTCAAGAAATTCCTGAGATAGACTTTTATTTATTTGTTTAGTATTAATATTGATTGATTGATTGATTGATTATATGTCTGTGTGTGTATGTGGGTCAGAGGGTGCTGTATGTCCTGTGGAGGCCCAAGGGTGACTTCAGGAATCATCCTGGATTGCTTCTGTCCCCTTCTTGCTTCACTCTGATATTTTCCAGGCTCCACCCACCAGAGTCGGAAGTGCAGGTCACTGTCATTTTCGGCTGGCGTTTTTACATGGGACCTGGGATCCAAACTCAGGACCTTCTGCTTGGGAAGCAGATGCTTAATCTTTCAACTGTTTATAAGCAGACTAAGTGGGTTTTGTTTTGACATATTCATTTTCTTATTTATGAGAGGGTACAGGCATGTGTCACGCATGTTAGGGTGAACTGGTGGAGGTCAGAGGACAACTTTTGAAAGTCATTTCTCTCCTGTCACGTGGGCTTCTGGGGCTCAGCCTCCAGATTTTCCAACAAGCATTGAGCAGTCTCCAGCCCCAGCTGAGCGGGTTTTAATGACTTTTCCCCCTTTAGTTCCAAGTGTTTCTAGAGTTGCATCTTCCAAGATTCGGCCAAGGTAAAGACCTTGAAAACCCTGTTTTTCAAAAAGAGTCAGTAGCAGTGAAAAAAAAAAACAACTCCTCAAATTTACATCCACACTCACAGCTTAAATAATTAGCAAGCTAAGAGTAGTGACTTCAGCACACACTCAGCTTAAGAAATGTGACGTGAAGGCCTGCTCAGCTTTAGGGAAGGGTCCTACAGAGACACGGGAAGCAGTTACGTAAAGACAATTCTCGCGGGCACACAGCACAGCCACTGTGCCGCCCTCCTAAGACAAAGCAGAATGCCAACAGCTCACAGTGTGAGAAAGGTCTGGTTAAAAGGAAAGTCCCAAGTGCAGCTTGCTGTATAGAATTAGACTGCAAATGTCTGTGTTTGACGGCTTTTTCCCTCTTGGCTTTACCTTAAAGCAGCCCTAGCAATCTTCTCTGCGACCCCGAGCCTTGCTTTGCTTGGGGAGAAGGATTCTGGGGAGTTAGATCACTAAGACTGCATCTTTAGTTCCAGCCTCTGAAATCTTATCAATTTCTTCTCCACATTTAACATCTCTTTTTAATTTAGATACAGTTTTAAAAACATGTATTTTAGGGGCTGGACAGATGGAGCAGGGGTTAAGACTCTGTCTTGCGAGTAGAAGGTTCTGAGTTTGGATCCCGGGTCCCATATTAAAAAAAAAAACAAAAAACCCGGCAGACAGAAACAGCCTGCATTTTGGCCCTGGTGGGTGGAACCTGGGAAATCCCAGAGCGAAGCAAGGAGAAGGTAGAAGCGATCCAGGATGATTCCCAAAGTCACCCTTGGTTCTCCACAGGGACACACAGTGCATTCTTACACACACACACACACACACACATACACATACACACATTTAAAAATATATTTTAATAAATTACCAGTTTTAGCATTCTTCTCTTTAGCTGTTTTAAATTATTATTAAACTGTCCATTTTTCTAGTTCAGCAGGAACATACAAGCATACACAGACACACTCACCTGTGTACCATGTATACATACATGCATGTGAACAATGCACACAAGTATGCATATGATGCATACATACACGAACACTTTGCATAACATTCATACCCACCCACATACTCAGGTATAACATACATGTGCGCATGCACAACACCCATGCATATACTCGGTCACAATGCACACACGTGTGCATGCATGACACTCATGCACACACATGAGCTACTTTAGACCACATGTTTCCTACTGAGGGAAGCAGAAAGCAGTAGCAGTTTTGTGATGTTTTATAGCAACACGTCAAAGAACATCGTAAGTCAAGGTCCTTTTGAAGTGCATCGGTGAGATGATGGGCAGGCAGATTGCAGCAAAGTGGGTGATTCGGCTCCAGGTCTCACTGTGTGATGACGGGCTTAGCCTTTGGGTTGGTGGAAGTCAGGGGTCTACACATTCCCCAAAGGATGTACCTAACAGTTGCAGGATGCAGGTCACGCAGAGGTGGCTGTTTAGGGAGCTAAAGATGACTCCTCAGTCCGGGCATGTGCCATTCATTCTTCCTGAACAAGAAGCTGCCCGTCACGTGGACTTTTTACACGCTTGGGCTTTTCGTCAGGTAATTTCAGGTCATAGAAGCCTCTCTCCGGGTTCTTGCTGCTGGAGTGCTGACTGCATATGGGCGCCTGCTGCTTTCCCACGTGACAACTCAAGCTAGGCCTGGCTTTGAACACACTGATGCATGCGTGGCCCTAAGGGTCCAGTAGGCACGAGGCAGCCGCCATGCCAGCCCCAGGGGTCCACGCTGAGCCAGGCCAGTCTCGCAGGTGGGCAGCTTCAAAGGTGTCGAGCCAGGGTAGCTAGATGGCATAGGATCGGCCAATACACGTGGGACCAAGATCCCATCCCCACCTCTGCAAAGAAAAGGACAAGGTGGCGAGTTACTAAGCCCAAACATCAGCTTTCAGTAACATTTTGTAATTATGTAACAATTGTTTCATGCAGAAACTCCCATGAAAAGCAGGAACACATCCAGACCTTTTGCCCCGTGAGCCAGAGGTTTCCATCAGCTCGTGTCTCCAGCTATACTATCCCCGAGAGAGGGCCTATGCGTCGCATGACAGGTGCTGGAAACCTGGGTGCAGTGTCTGTTATTCAGCGTCAGCTCAGCCTCTCTCCTCAGGAGCCCTCATGGTGCCGTCTTCATCCCTGGACCAGCTGTTTCTCAGGCAACGGCTAGGATGTGTGTCTGTCCTTGTTTAGAGTCAGATCTTCAACTGTAACCACCCTGGAGTTTCTGCAGCTGTGGACTCCTGGGTCCTCGTTGCTCCTGTTTAGCTTTGGCTGGTTGGGGACAAGAGAGACACTGAGCCCCACTTGGCTGCTGAACCCCCGACAGGAAGATCCAGATTCTGGCAGCCTTAAGGGCTCCTGGTGGCCTTGGCAGCGCCCGCGTGGCCCTGTCGCCTACATTCCAGAGGAATGTGGATAGTGGGTCTGGGTGCGAGTGACATGTTCTTGAGGTTCATCTGCCGCTCTGCCTCTTGGCAGCCCTCGGACCCCGTGCAGTGCGGCGCCTCCGGTACTCTCCGAGTCGCCTTCCTATTGGAGGCGGCGGCCATGCAGCTTCAGGCCCGCCATCCTTGACCTTCTGCCTTGTTCTCTGGTGCCCGGTGCCCACTGGTGCCTCTGCCACTGTGGAGCTGGCACTCCTCTGGACGGCAGGGCCTCTGGTCCTGGGACCCTCGGTCCACACACACGAGGGGATCAGCATTCCAGCTGGCGCAGCCCTGTGCTGCCCTGCAGCGAGGGGACACCCCTGCCCACCCAGCCGAGAGCGAAGTCACAGGTCAAGGACACTTTTACTTAAAGTGCCTGAGCGGCTGCAGGAGCCCAGCCCCCCCCCCCAGAAAAAAAGCCCTCCCACCGTCCTGCCCACCACGTACCCTGGCCTGGGGTGTGGCATGCAGAAGCGGAGCCAGGAGGAGTCTTGAGGTCTGAGACTGAGACGCGTGGGGCGCCCTGGCGCCTCCGCTGTCCTGCGGGCCGAGCGTGAGCCGGATCCCCTCAGAGCCAGCCAGTCCTGACATTTCACCCACTTGGCAGAATGGCTATTTTTGTGCTTTTGGGCACAGCTGAGTGGTCACTGTGCGGTCTCTGCCCTGCCAGCCTGTCCTGTTGTCTAGCCGCGGGCAGGAGGCTGCAGACGCCGGGGCCGGAGCCCCAACCAACTGAAATCCAGAGCAGAGGGAGAGAAGGACAGACGGGGCGGTGAGGAGCGTGGTGGTCCTGGAGCCCTGGCGGGGCTGGAGCAGCGCTGGAGGGGGCGGGAACGAGTGGGACCGGCTGGAACCCGCTCCCGGCCGCTGACCCCACTGACCTTGTCTCTCAGCTGTGCTCACGGAGGGGGGACAGGGAAAGATCTGTCCCCCAGAGCACAGAGCAGGCGACAGCCCACACAGGCAGCCCATTGGGGTGCCTGCCCCGGAGGACCTTAGCCAGGCTGCTGGACTGAGTGCGTTGTAAACTTTAAGGGACATGGAGGGGCAGGGCGCGTGTGAGGATCTTCACTGTCCAAAGTGATGGCGCAGGGGAGGCTTCGCTGTGGCCCAACATGTTTTTGAGCAATGGCTGCAGCATGTGGGCCTCCTGTGGCAGGGGCCTCCCGTGGCAGGGGCCTCGCGTGGCAGGGGCCTCCCGTGGCAGGGGCCTCGTGTAGCAGAGGCCTCGTGTGGCCTTCACAGACCCGGCTCGAGTGCATTGTGGCCGTGGACTGAGGACATGGCCGTGTGGGCACGTGGGTGCTGGGAGCTGCTGCCTCCGTGTGGATGGCTCTTCCCTTCCCCGTCCTCGTAGGAAGCAGCCTGAGGAGGTGCTGGGGTTTCGTGTGAGTGCTGGGGAGACCTGCTCTCTGCAGGTCAGCCTGAGTTGTTCTTCCACAGAACAGGCTGCTGGCCACGGAGAAACTGTCTTTTCCTTGACAGCGTGTCCGTCGAGAGCTTCTGTGTTTCTGTCCAGCAGAAGCGAAGGAGCCGGCCACGCTCGGGGAGCTGCGCTGCAACGCAGACACCACTTTGCTAGACTAGCCCCCTGGCCAGCCTCCCCTCCAGCCCCCTCGCAGCCCCCCAGCCAGGCTCCCCTCCAGCCCCCCGGCCAGCCTCCCCTTCAGCCGCCTCCAGCCCCCCTGGCCAGCCTCCCCTCGCAACCCCCCTGGCCAGCCTCCCCTCCAGCCCCCGAGCCAGCCTCCCCTCCAGCCCCCCAGCCAGCCTCCCCTCGCAACCCCCTGGCCAGCCTCCCCTTCAGCCCCCGAGCCAGCCTCCCCTCGCAGCCCCCGGCCAGCCTCCCCTCCAGACCCCCGGCCAGCCTCCCCTCGCAGCCCCCCCAGCCTCCCCTCGCAGCCCCCCCCAGCCTCCCCTCGCAGCCCCCCCAGCCTCCCCTCGCAGTGCCCCCAGCCTCCCCTCGCAGCTCCCCCAGCCTTCTGCGGCCCTCGTAGACAGCTCCTCGTAAGCAGACTCTGCGTGGTGACTTCACCGTCAACGCTGAGCAGGCCGCGGTGGGTGTTCCGAGTCCCACTTAGTCCATCTATTTCGAATGCTTACGATTCAGTCCACCTCAATGCGGTGGCCCCTTCACCATCCCTGTGTGGCGTGTCGTGAAATGACAGACCACTGGGTTCCCAGAGCAGCGTTCAGCCCCCCCCAGCTCCAGGGTGTGTGGCCAGGACGGGGTTCTGAGAATAAGTGGGGTGGGTGCTGCTGCATGAGGATTCTGGGAGGCATCAGAGTCACGTCACGCGTGCGGCCCCGTGTCTCTTCCCAACACACCCGCAGCCCCCTTCCCCAAGGCAGGTGCCCCGCTCGCTGATCCTGCCGAGTTGGGCGTCCTGAGGCCTCGGAACTCTGAGGGAACGAAGGAAGGCCGCCCACTTGCTGCTGTCTGGGTTCACTTCTGTCACAAGGACAGGCTCGGCTCCCTGTCCCCAGGGCGCTTCCCCAATGCAGTTCTTTCCATTGTGAACTATGATGTGTGCAGCGAAGCGCACAAACACGAGTGTTGTTTTCATGAGTAACTGCACATGGATGCCGCCTGCCTCTCCAAGAGCAGACTGTCCCAGTAGTTGCAGTGTGTCATAAGATGACCCGAAAGTCACGTGTAAGTGCATGTTGGACCTGTGCATGTGACTGCTTGTTCATATGGGCGTGTGCATGCATGCACATGCACACACATATGAGATGTGTGTTGCATGCATGTGTAGGAATGTGCACATGTGTGTGTTGCTGGTCATGTGTGCACATACATGAGTGTATATGCGTAAGCTCATATCTGCATGTTAAACACTCCGTGGCTGCTCACATGTATGCATGCCCATGCATGCACATGTAGGTTTGTGTGTGCGTTAGGCCCGTGTGTGTGCATGTGTGGGAATGTACATACATGTGCATGCATGTTTGGAGCACAGGGTCCTTTTGTTCCTGCACAGGCATATATGTGCTTACATAACACACGCTCTCCCATGTGGCTTGTTGGTCACCCTATGACACATACAAACCCATTGTGCCGTCCCTCTCCACCTGCCTCTCCCCCACCGCCATTGCTCGGGCCAGGCCAGTCCTCAGAACACCTGGAGGCGGCAAGGTTCTGAGCTGGGGAGCCGGAGAGGTGCAGGGTCCTTCACTGACTTCTGGCTCAGTGGCCCCGAAGGCTGCTCGGTCCTTAGAGCTGCCTGTATCAGTGACTCTTAACTACTGCTGTGAGAGACACCCAAAGTCGATCAACTTAAGGGAGAAAGAGAGGTTTATTCAGCTTACGGATCCAGAGGGAAGGGACAGTCTCTCAAAGCAGAGGCAGCTTGGCTGGCTGGCCAAAGCTGGAGGAGGCTTAAGTCACTGCAGACATCCTGGAAGCTGAGAGCTGCAGACTGCTTGCAGCAAAGGCAGACTTCTCCTGGAGGTAGGGTGGGACTAATCCACCTCAAGGCCCACCCCTGTGACTGCCTTCCTCCAGCAAGGCTCCACCTCTCAAGGTGCCATGACCTTGCCAGACACATGAGACTGTGGGGGACACATTTCAAACCATGACACTGCCCCACGCTCCACTGTCCTCCTCCCCGCTGGCCTCACTTGCCCTGTTCTCTTCTGTCCGGTGCCGCCAGGGTCACGGTGCCCTTCCCTGTGACTGGGACTCCCATCCTGGTCAGGAGCCCCGAAGGGAGGGAAACGGGCCATGCTGGCCTCACCTGAGTGGCCGTGCGGCTCTGTCCAGATGTTAGGGGACCGACTTGATTTGTTTGGCGTCTGCTCACCGAGATGGCGCCCCAGCCATGCTGATAAGACTGGAAACGGACACTTTCCCTTTGGCCGAGTCCAGAGTCTGGCGTTCCTCGGCAAAGCTGCCCCTGGGAGGGGCAGACGGGTCAGCTCCTCTGAGGCCACAGACCTTGGAGGGCTTTCCCGCACCGTGGCTCCTTCTGAAAACTTAAGGTGCTGAGGTGTCGCCGTGGTTTGTCACGTGTGTCCTTGTCTGGTGTCCAGAAGTCCAGCTGGGGGGTCCAGTAGGCTGTGTGATCACGGTGACACTCATGGTAACCGAACGGACTTCAGATGGCCCCATGTTCTTGACTGAGCAGCAGGGGTGCGCCCCCTTTCAGCTGCAGCATTGCCCTGGTGCCTGCATGCATGTTTCCTGGGCTCAGATGCTGCCTTGTCCTAACACACCCCACCCTCCTTCAGGAGAGAAGGGGAGCTGTACGCTATGGTCACATGCTTACTATGCACACACACATGCATGCACACACAAACACATGCACAAACACAGAAACATGAATGCCCACATACTAATATAAACACACACAAACACGTGCACAAATACGCATGAATACATGCACATACACAGACATATGCACACTATACAAACACACTCATGCATACAGGGCTATGCACAAATGCATGCACACCATGCACATGCACATTCACAAACACCTGCACATGATGCACGCATACAAGTCTTCCTGACTGGAAATGGGTCACGAGTGCACCATGTAGTCTCCAGAAAGGGAGGGGTGGCCTTGTGGTGTGACACTGGGCTGGCTCGTTCTGGGAACCCAACTCTACGGACGGCTCCGCGCCCAACTCAGGGTGCTCTCAGGTGACCCGGGATGGTTCCCAAGCCACAAATCAAGAATTCTGCCAAGGGCTGGATGAGTAGTTTGAAGCATGACATTTAATGGTAGCTTTTCAACCCACTGGCTGAAAAAATATAAGGCTAAGAGATTGCCATGAGCCCACCCTTGGTTTGAAGTTAATTTTGTTACTTTTAAAATAGTATCTAAGTCCCAAAGAAACACAAGTCCAGGGGGCCCAGAAGGTGAGTGTGAGATGGTAAGAGGCGTGCCGTTCTAGGCCTGTGGCGAGACCACGGCTGCACTTCACCTGCTCTTGGCTTGAAAAGATAGAGGGCGCCACCTCGTTGCCGCCACCTCGTTGCCGCCACCTCGTTGCCGCCACCAGGCCTGTGTCCTTGGCCCGTGCGGTCAGCAGTGGGCTTCACGTTGGCTGTTCTCTTGTCACTTTCATGGTTGCTTGATTTTAATCTCCCGGTTATTCTTCATAGGAACTGTGGAATCAGTTGCCCAGAGGGCTGCGGGAGCTTTGGGTGTTTTGAGTCAGCTTCAGTAGTCTCCATAAGTACCTTTCATATTTTCCCTGAGCAGTTTAGTACACACACGCATGTGTCTTGTAGGCTTGCGAGTCTGTCGCTTGGCAGCTTAGCGAGCTAGCATGGACACTTTGGTCTTCTTGGGGTGGGGCGTTCCTGCCGTTCTGACTCGATCCTCCTCCTCTGACGACAAAGGTCCCAGCAGGCTGCCAGGTCTCTGCAGGCAGCCCCCAAAGTCAGAGGTGCCACTCCTATCTAGTAGGGTGGGCCTGGCCCCCAGCCCTGCACACAGACCCATCCCTGAGCATAGCCCCCAGCCCTGCACACAGCCCCCTAGTTTTAGCCCCCTAACCTTGCACACAGGTTTGCTCCCATGCTGCCCCTGTGGGCCCTGTTGTGGGGGGCCAGGGTGGTGGTTAGCTTGGGAGATGGGTGACGGGCTGGGCAGCAACAGATGGAGGGGTGCGGGTGAGCGCATCAGTGGGAGAGGAAGAAGGAAGTGACGGCCTGCGGCTCAGTCCTTCGCCGTGGATGTGGATCATTGGAATCTACATGAGCGATGCCTTCACTGTGATTCATCTGCAGTACAAACGTGGCACACTTGGCACATTTACATGTCTGCTGAAGACCCCTCAGCCAGTTGGCATGAAATATGGCACCGTCTCTGGAGAGACAGGGCTCTGCCACAGCTACAAGAATATGCTGAGAAGAGGCCCCCCTTATTCTTGAGGAAACAGCGCCAAGGCACCCAGGGCAGAGAGAGCCCTCAGGGCAGGTGCGGAGGGGGGTGTGCTCAGGGGCCGGCTGTGGGAACCATCTTGCTGTGAGAGGCCCAGGGTCCCACGGTCAACAGAGGTGGTACAGTCTGCGCTGGCTTCCACGGCACACGGGCAGCTACCTCAGAGCGACCCTTTCATGGCTTCGCCATGGCCCTGTTCCTAAGTGAGGCTACTGTGTGGTTGGGCTGGCGCCCTCCTGGCAGCTCAAGGCGACGCCCTGGTTAGGTCCCAATCGGCTGAGGGCTCCGCGTCTCAGTGGGCAGCGGGCGTGAATAGGGGTCTGGTTCAGAGTGCAGCCCCCATCTTACTGGTAACTTCAGGGACCTCCTCAGTGTGGGTGTGTCATGCCAGCTGCTGATGGCCAGCTGTGGTGGCCCTTGATGCTGGGAGCGAGAGCCCAGCCACTAGCTCCCTCCTTCCTGGCCAGCAAGCCCCCACCTGCCCCTCGCAGGCCAGGGCTGGCTCAGGACAGCGCCGGCCTGGCAGCCTGTCTGGGGTCATGATGGCGCCTGGCAGCAACACGTCCGCTCACGACCGGGACGCACTCACAGCTTCAGGAACGCGCCAAACCCATGACCCAACGAGGGCTTTGGAGCAAGCCCAGGACGGGGCCCTGGAAGCTGGGTCCTGCCCTCCAGTGGCTGGGCATGTTGTCCAGGCCCCAGAGGTCACAAGGAGGTCAGAGGTCACACCAGTGTCTGGGGGTCATGCCTACTGCCAAGTGTCAGGAAAGGAATTCTGTTATATATCCATGCTGGGACAAGGTCAGCTCACCAGTGAATCTTTCAGGCAAAACATCAAACCAAGGGGCTACTTGTCTGCCCTTCAGTTCAAGAACCCTCAGTGGAAGTGCCAAGGGGGTGTACTGGGCGTGAGCTTCTGAGCAGACCAGGAGGGCTGTCCACAGCTGGGCCACCGCGTCGGCAGCTGTCTGCATGGTCAGCGTAGACTTTGGGGCGGCAGCTCTCTGGGCAGTTCTGTGGTCTGTGTGTACTTGTTCGATGAATCGTGTGTGTTTGCGTGTGTGTGTGTGTGTGTGTGTGTGTACACGCACATGTTTGCCTGTGCTCTGAAGCCCTGCTTGTGTGCTCTGTGGTGTGTGCTGCATGCTATGTGTGCTGTGTGGTGTGTGTGTTGTGTGGTGTGTGCTGTGTGGTGTGTGTGTTGTGTGTTGTGTGGTGTGTGCTGTGTGGTGTATGTGCTGTGTGGTGTGTGCTGTGTGGTGTGTGTGTTGTGTGGTGTGTGCTGTGTGGTGTGTGCTGTGTGTTGTGTGTGTTGTGTGTGTGTGTGGTGTGTGCTGTGTGGTGTGTGTGTTGTGTGTTGTGTGGTGTGTGCTGTGTGGTGTGTGTGTTGTGTGTTGTGTGTTGTGTGCTGTGTGCTGTGTGGTGTGTGTGCTGTGTGGTGTGTGTGCTGTGTGGTGTGTGCTGTGTGGTGTGTGTGCTGTGTGTTGTGTGGAGTGTGCTGTGTGGTTGTGGAGTGTGCTGTGTGTGTGTTGTGGTTGTTGTGTGTGCTGTGTGCTGTGTGCTGTGTTGTGTGCTGTTGGTGTGTGTGCTGTGTGGTGTATGTGCTGTGTGTGTGTGTGCTGTGTGGTTGTGTGTGTGTGTGTGTTTGGTTGTGTGGTGTGTGCTGTGTGTTGTGTGCTGTGTGCTGTGTGCTGTGTGTGTGGTGTGGTGTGTGGTGTGTGGTGTGTGCTGTGTGGTGTGTGCTGTGTGGTGTTTGTGTTGTGTGCTGTGTGGTGTGTGTGCTCTGTGGTGTGTGTGCTCTGTGCTGTGTGGTGTGTGCTGTGTGGTGTGTGCTGTGTGGTGTGTGTGTTGTGGGTGTGTGGTGTGTGCTGTGTGGTGTGTGTGCTATGTGGTGTATGCTGTGTGGTGTGTGCTTTGTGATGTGTGCTGCATGCTATGTGTGCTGTGTGGTGTGTGTGTTGTGTGTTGTGTGCTGTGTGCTGTGTGCTGTGTGTTGTGTGTGCTGTGTGGTGTGTGTGCTGTGTGGTATGTGTGCTCTGTGGTATGTGTGCTGTGGTATGTGTGCTCTGTGGTGTGTGTGCTCTGTGGTGTGTGTGCTGTGGTATGTGTGCTGTGTGGTGTGTGTGCTCTGTGGTGTGTGTGCTCTGTGGTGTGTGCTCTGTGGTGTGCACGCTCCAGGTTGGTGTTTGCGCAGGCCTGTCCTCATGAAGCTTCCTGAGAGGTCCAGCGATATCGTCTCGAAGCTGAAGCTAGGGCACCTGACGGGATGGATGGCTCTGCGCCGTGGGGCAGCAGGCGGCTGGGCGTGGGCGTGGTCTGCACAAGCGCAGAGAGCAACACTGAGCCACACAGGTCGGTAGCCTCAGTGAGCGCTAGTCTCGCAAACTGCAGCACGGGCAGGAGCGGTGCCCACGCTAACTGCAGCACGGGCAGGAGCCCACGCTAACTGCAGCACGGGCAGGAGCCCACGCTAACTGCAGCACGGGCAGGAGCCCACGCTAACTGCAGCACGGGCAGGAGCCCACGCTAACTGCAGCACGGGCAGGAGCCCACGCTAACTGCAGCACGGGCAGGAGCCCACGCTAACTGCAGCACGGGCAGGAGCCCACGCTAACTGCAGCACGGGCAGGAGCGGTGCCCACGCTAACTGCAGCACGGGCAGGAGCGGTGCCCACGCTAACTGCAGCACGGGCAGGAGCGGTGCCCACGCTAACTGCAGCACGGGCAGGAGCCCACGCTAACTGCAGCACGGGCAGGAGCGGTGCCCACGCTAACTGCAGCATGGGCAGGAGCGGTGCCCACGCTAACTGCAGCACGGGCAGGAGCCCACGCTAACTGCAGCACGGGCAGGAGCCCACGCTAACTGCAGCACGGGCAGGAGCGGTGCCCACGCTAACTGCAGCACGGGCAGGAGCGGTGCCCACGCTAACTGCAGCACGGGCAGGAGCGGTGCCCACGCTAACTGCAGCACGGGCAGGAGCGGTGCCCACGCTAACTGCAGCACGGGCAGGAGCCCACGCTAACTGCAGCACGGGCAGGAGCGGTGCCCGCACTCCTTAGCCTCAGAGGCTGGACACACGTGGGCTGTCAGCAGAACCGTCAGCAGCCTGAGGATCTGTCGTGGACCCGTGACCTTATGGTACGATAGCGGGGCAGCACCGAGTGTAGTCCAGCCACGCGGGGTCGAGCTGCTCTCCTGTGGGGCAGGATGCTGGCGTGTCACGGCTGCAGGTGCAGCAGGGACTGGTGTGGCAGGGACCGGGACGGCTGGTTTCATGCACTGGTGGCTGGTGGAACGCGTTGTTCGTCCAGTGCGGGGTCATGACACCTCGATCTGTGCCTAGACCCTCCCTGGTCGTGGAATTGGCAAGCGTGGCCTGGGGCCTGGATCTACGAAAGCATCGGAGCTGAAGTGAGGCTGTAAGCTGGCTTTGGGATGGGGCAAGGAGCCCGTCTTTTAGGGCTAGTAGGTGCAAAAAGAAGGAACACCCTTACATATCTTCAGGGCTGCTCAATCCATCCGCTGTGGTGCCGGACATGGTGTCAGGGCCCCTGCCCATGTGATGTATGTGTGTAGTACATGACTGTGTGTGGCACATATGACATATATGTGTAGTAAGTGACTATGAAATATGGTGTATGTGAAGTATGTATGTGGTAAGTGACTGCATGTGGTGTATTTGGTGAATGAAAGTGTGTGGTGTATGTGATATGAATGGTGCATGAGATGCACATGTGACATAGTGTGTGGTGTGTGTATTACATATAACCTATGTGCTATATAGTAGGTGTTCATGGTGTATGTTCATGTGATGTGCATGGCTGTGTGGTGTGTATAAGGTTCGTGGCATGTGCCGTGCCGTGTGTCTATGTGAGAGAGACCTAGAGGACCAGTCCAGGGCCCCTGGGCCTACAGGCTGCGTCCAGAGTCCGCTCTTGCTGACCACCGTGCGCTCTGCTTGCAGGACGGCTGTTCTCGGTGAAGGACCGTGCGCCCGGCCCTGAGCAGCGACCATGGGCCTGCTCGCCTATCTGAAGACCCAGTTCGTGGTGCACCTGCTCATCGGCTTCGTCTTCGTGGTGAGCGGGCTGGTCATCAACTTCGTCCAGCTGTGCACGCTGCTCCTGTGGCCCGTCAGCAAGCAGCTGTATCGCCGAGTCAACTGCCGCCTGGCTTATTCTCTCTGGAGCCGTGAGTGCCAGCTGCCCGCAGGGCGGGGGGTTCCTGTCCTTCACAGGGGCCCCAGCGAACGCTGAGGACATGGCCACACTGGTCCTCCAGCGCAGCATAGAGCCTGGCACTGCCATGCAGCCACACTGGCCAGAAGCCTCCTGCCCAGGGACCAGGGTGTCTTCGTTAGGTTCGGCCATGTTATATTCCACCCACAGCGCTGTGGGTCTTCATAATCAGCAAAAGTAAGGAGAATAATAGGCTCAGTTACCTGGTCTCAGCCGACAACACCCTCCAGTCAGGTTGCCCTGAACTCAGTGCCCAAATTCATCTCCTACACATGGCAAGAGACAAGGTCCCTTGGTCAGCACTATGCTGTCGATCTGAATGTTCCGGTGCATGTGTGCACATCTCACGTGGAGTCGTCTGTCCCTGCTCAGGGGCAGGCGTGCCTTAGACCCCACGTGAGAGTCATCAGACACTGGTGCCAGGCCTGGCTGCAGCTGCCCACAGTTCGCATGATGCCACTTTTGACTCTGTTGCTTGACAAAATAAGACATAACCTAGAGAGAGATTTGTAAGTGATGGGGCTGTGGGCACCCTCATTTTTGTCATCTATGTATTGGTACAAATCAGTCTAACACAGGTCCACGTCTCAGAGGTCAATCCTGATGTGTCCCTCCAGTGAGGGCCTGGGCCACCAAGCATGGGGACAGCCTCTTTACTGGATAATTCATTCCAAATGTACTTCTACGTGAAAAAGACTTAGTGAAAAGTGAAAGTGCTTGCTTAAAGTACCATGTGCGGTGTGTGTGCGAGAGAGAGGGAGAGAGAGAGAGAAAGAGAGAGGGAGGGAGAGAGGGAGAGAGGGAGAGACTGCGCACTCAGCAGACAGCACAAGCACAGGAAGGGTAATGACGAGTCCGTGAAGCGGGCACGGGAGGAGGAAGGGGGGCCGTGCATCCCACGCGTCTCACTGGTCTTTTCATGTACTGGTGTGAGAGTGTGACTCTCACGACCTGCTGCGCCTGCTGCTGTGCACGTGCGCCGCTCACACCGGAAGCCGTGTTTCTGGGCCACCTGTCCCCTCCCCAGCTGTCTGCCTCCCTCCCCTCCTCAGCCTGTAAATAAAAGGCAGCTGCTCTGGAGAGCGTGGATTAGAAACCCCACAATCTAAAACGCACACGTGAGTCACTAGTGAGCGCGGCGGAAACAAGAATCCTCACACAGGGCAAGCGTCGGAGAATGAAAAGCAAATCACAGGCTCCACATCCAGTAGGCCGAGACAGCAGAGTGCGCATGGCCAAGCCTCTAAAAAAGAGGTCAGCACAAACGGGGGCTGTGGCCAGAGTCAGACCTGTCACCTCTGAGGATACTGCACCTCAGCAGAGTCGAGCGAGTACATGGGGGACCAGGGAGCCCCATGGGCGGACCAGACTCCGCACACTCAGATGTGTGAGCACAGGTGTGAGAAGCGCAAGCCACAGGCCTTCGAGACCTCCAAGTGTTTCCTGGCAGAGCAGATGTGGCTGACAAGCCATGTGCTGAGGGCAGAGCCTCTGGCGCATGTGAGACGCAGGCCGGGACGTGCGCTCGAGTGGAGGCAAAGGATGATGGGCTAGGACTCAGCCCGAATCAAGAGGAGGATGAGGAGGAGCAACTTGGGAGGAGCAGAGAGCTGACAGGCTCCCGCCACCCATGACAGCAGGTGTCAACAGGGGCACATGACAGTGAACTTTCAGCCGTCCTCTGAAGAAGCGCGTTGGTGACAGAGAGGAAGCCATGGCCCTGGCCAGGTGGCTACTGATGACAGGCAGGATCGCCGGCCTCAGTGTGAGATCGTCATCTCAGTGTGCGATCGTCATCTCAGTGTGCGATCGTCAGCCTCAGTGTGAGATCGTCATCTCAGTGTGCGATCGTCATCTCAGTGTGCGATCGTCATCTCAGTGTGAGATCGTCATCTCAGTGTGCGATCGTCATCTCAGTGTGAGATCGTCATCTCAGTGTGCGATCGTCAGCCTCAGTGTGAGATCGTCATCTCAGTGTGCCATCGTCAGCCTCAGAGTGAGATCGTCAGCCTCAGTGTGCGATCGTCAGCCTCAGTGTGAGATCGTCATCTCAGTGTGAGATCGTCAGCCTCAGTGTGAGATCGTCAGCCTCAGTGTGCGATCGTCAGCCTCAGTGTGAGATTGCCGGCCTCAGTGTGAGATCGTCATCTCAGTGTGAGATCGTCATCTCAGTGTGCAATCGTCGGCCTCAGTGTGCGATCGTCGGCCTCAGAGTGAGATCGTCGGCCTCAGTGTGAGATCGTCATCTCAGTGTGCGATCGTCATCTCAGTGTGCGATCGTCATCTCAGTGTGAGATCGTCATCTCAGTGTGCGATCGTCAGCCTCAGTGTGCGATCGTCAGCCTCAGTGTGCGATCGTCATCTCAGTGTGCGATCATCATCTCAGTGTGCGATCGTCATCTCAGTGTGCGATCGTCAGCCTCAGGTGCGATCGTCAGCCTCAGTGTGCGATCGTCATCTCAGTGTGCGATCGTCAGCCTCAGTGTGCGATCGTCATCTCAGTGTGCGATCGTCAGCCTCAGTGTGCGATCGTCATCTCAGTGTGCGATCGTCATCTCAGTGTGAGATCGTCAGCCTCAGTGTGCGATCGTCAGCCTCAGTGTGCGATCGTCATCTCAGTGTGCGATCGTCATCTCAGTGTGCGATCGTCGGCCTCAGTGTGTGATCGTCATCTCAGTGTGCGATCGTCAGCCTCAGTGTGCGATCGTCATCTCAGTGTGCGATCGTCGGCCTCAGTGTGCGATCGTCATCTCAGTGTGCGATCGTCGGCCTCAGTGTGCAATCGTCATCTCAGTGTGCGATCGTCGGCCTCAGTGTGCGATCGTCATCTCAGTGTGAGATCGGCGGCCTCAATGTGCGATCGTCAGACTTCAATGTGAGATCAAAAAATGGCACTGCAGGAGGCAGACAGATGTGAAATCACTTGTAAAGTAACAGGCTGGGTAAGCAGAGGGCCAGAGGCCACTGCTACATTGGTCACTTCCCTTGTTTTTAGAGACAGTCTTTTCCTAAGGATGGAAGCTGTCATAAATGTAGAGTCTGCGTTTCAAGTTCAACAGCCAAAGAAATTGAAACTAAATTGGGCCGGGGAAGACCAATCCTGATCTACAACCTGTGCAGTAGGAAGGGGTGGTCCACTGCTGGGCTAAGGTCCTCCCTGTAGGTGCTGTTACTAAATATAGAAAAGAAGAAAAAGAGAAAAATCCAACATTTTCCAAAATATCTGAAAAGATGGATTAAGCCTGGCTTGACAACCTGCCTATGGTTCTCAGCTCCTTGGGGAAACCCAGGGGCTCAAGGCAGTGTAGCAAGACCTGTTCCAGCAGGGGCAAGAGTTCGAGGGTTAAGGAGTCAAAGTAAGGGTTGGACTATATCTCCGCGGTAGAACACTTACCGGGCATGTGGGGAGCCCTAACGTCATTCCTTGAACCGCTCACACACACAAAAGCAAACAAGCCTGTTTTGCAAAAAGACAAGAAAAGAGAAATAAGATAAAAACATGAAGCTCGGCCAGCCCCTCTGACCAGAATGAGGACTGTCATCTGCTTACGTTTCCTCCAGTGTTGGATCCTTCCCGAGACCCCGCAGGGCCCCTCCTGAGACCCTGCAGACTGAGCTTTGTCTGTTACCATCTTGCCGTTCTGACCACCACAGGGCCCTGGGCGCCGTGATCCTGGCAGGCCTTGGGGGAAGGCCTGAGACCCAGACCTTGACCCAGCTGGCGATGGGCCACCCCGGGGTCAGACTAGAGGTCAACGCTGGGGTCCAGCAGCAGGCCGTCCTCACTGCCTCCACAGGACAGCATTGTGACACAGTGCTCCCTGGCCACCGCAGTGCCCTTCACAAGAGCCAAGCAGCTGAGTCTGCCAACAGGGGGTGGGTGAAGGAGGGAGGGCTGCGGGAAGACCACTCCAGAGAGCAGAAATACACACAAGAGTGCATGGGTCTAAGATCTTTAACAGAATGAAACAGGCAGACACAGAAGGCAAATGCTAGGCCACCCCTTCCGAGGAACCCAAAGTCACCAAGCCAAGGTGGTCACGTTTGGGGAAACTTAACTAAACATGGCCCCCAGAACTCATTTCTGGATGAAAAGTGTATTCCCCTGCTGAGCTTTGAGCTTGGAGGTCGTGGCGGGGGCACAGGCCAGCGTCCTGCGCTGCTGACCCCCGCCCTCCCGCAGAGCTGGTCATGCTCCTGGAGTGGTGGTCCTGCACAGAGTGCACGCTCTTCACCGACCAGGCCACAGTGGACCACTTCGGGAAGGAGCACGTGGTCATCATCCTCAACCACAACTTCGAGATCGACTTCCTCTGTGGGTGGACCATGTGTGAGCGGTTTGGCGTGCTGGGGGTGAGCAGAAGGGTCAGGTGGTCTGGGGGTGAGCAGAGGGGTGGGGGGATGTTGGGGGAGTGGGGGGGGTCTTAGCAAAGGGCTGGAGCAGTGAGAAGAGTGGTCCCAAAGGACGCCCCTGAGGGCTGGAGGTCCAGAAGCCCCTTGCTTGGAGGTCTGCTGGCTTGGCCCGTGGTGGGCCCTCCCGCAGTGTGTTGTCTTGGAAACAGCCATGACTTCATGTCTTGTCATGAGCACTTACCTTCTGGAGGGCCTCCACCCAAGCCCTGGCAGCCAAGCGGCCTCAGATAAACTTACTTGTGTAGTGGGCGCCCCTTTGGGGACAGGACCTAAGCCACGACAGGGAGTGGGCATGAGAGTGGGAAACTTGCAGCTAAGGCACTTTCACTGTGTCCTGGTGCCTGGACTCCCCCCCAGGATTGGACATTGAGTGGTGTTCTTATTCTCAGGGTGGTCCTTAAACATGCTAGACAGGCGCTGATCCAACAACGTATTCAGAAGCCCAGGTTCCATTTATAGTGAAAGCTTCGAACCAGAGGAAACAAGAATGGAGGACCATTGGGCCTCTCTGAGGTGGGCCAAGCCCCCCAACCTCCAGCAGGTGCTTATGCGATCCCCACTTTCCACAGAGCTCCAAAGTGCTGGCTAAGCGGGAGCTGCTGTGCGTGCCTCTCATTGGCTGGACATGGTACTTCCTGGAAATTGTGTTCTGCAAACGGAAATGGGAGGAAGACCGGGACACCGTCGTGGAAGGGCTGAAGCGCCTCGCCGACTACCCCGAGTACATGTGGGTAAGTGTCATGCATGTGCTGTGGCCCAAAGTTCAGAACACCAAGTCAGTTACGTGCTCACGAGGCCTGGGTTCAAGGGCAGAACCTCAGGCGAAACCTGCCCCTGGGGAAACGGACAGGAGTAGACTCTGGGCTCACTGACCAGCCAGCTGGTTGCTGGGCTCTAGGGCAGAAGAGACCGACTGTAACAGCAAGGAGGTCAGGGAAATGGCTCAGGGTCTAAAAGCACATTTCCCTGGTGACCTAAGCTTGATCCTTGGAGGCCACATAGACAGTCGGATGTGGCACCCTGATCTGCAGTCCAGCACCCTACAGAGAGAGGAAGAGCTGGCCAGAGTCGCAGAGCAGCAACAGCAGCAAGAGGAGAAAAGCCCCTCAAGGCGGGAAAGGCCGCACCTGGCACACACCCCAGCCCACGAAACCCTCCCACCTCGAACCCTCTGGTCTTGGCCTCTTCCACCTGCCTCCCACTTCAAGGACAGCTGTGACCCACAGCCTTGGCGAGTGCGGGAGGGTGCAGGGCGGGGGTGCGGGGCTCCTTATTTAACACCCCAGCACTGTTTGCGGACAGTCGGCACTTTCTGATCAGGTAGCTGCCCAGAAACACCGTCAGTTTTTGCTTCTTTCTGGAGAGTTCTTCCAGGAGAGCTGAGGGCATGTGTTTGCGTGGCTGGAGGGCAGATGACAGCCCTAAGTGAAATAGTGTTGCAGACGGTGCCCCCGGCTCACCAAGGAGCATCTGCTGGTTTCCACACCCAGCAACAAGTGCTGGGCTGAGGTTCAGTGCGGTGCAGACCTGGAATGTTCTGCGCTTTGAACTTCAGGGCTCTGGCTCCTGCCCTGCTGCCCGGGATAACGGCCCCTCACGTGTTCACCCTGCACTGTGAGTAACTCTCCCCCGTGTTCGTCCGCACCTAGTTCCTCCTGTACTGTGAAGGCACGCGGTTCACGGAGACCAAGCACCGCATCAGCATGGAAGTGGCCGCCTCCAAGGGGCTGCCCCCGCTCAAGCATCACTTGCTGCCCCGGACCAAGGGCTTCACCACGGCAGTGCAGTGCCTCCGGGGGACAGGTAGGGGCCTCGCTGACGGTGCAGAGCTGGGGCCCATCACTGCCTTGCGGGCCGCGGGCAGCAGGAAGTGAAAACGGGGCTGGGGATGTAGCGCAGCTGGCAGAGTGCTCGCCTGGCTTGCGGGAGGCCCGATGCCCTCAGCACACAAGGTCACGATGCTTGTCTGTTCCCAGCACCAGGAGGTAAGAGGTTCAAGGTCATCTTCAGCTATGTAAGTTTAGAGTTACTCTGTCACATAGGAAGTCTGAAGCTAGCCTGGGCTACATGAGACCCTGCTTTGTAAAAGAAGTGAAAACTGATTTTTAAAAAATAAATGTGTATCACATGTAAAGCACAAAGGCATAAAAGCAAGACTGGACTAAGTGGGACTGACATGTTGTAAGATCCTTACATCCTTTGGGGGTGATAAAATACTACACAGTGAGACATGATCCATCAAAACAATGGTAAAACCCATAAATAATGCAACACAAGGAGTTACATAACCATTGTAACAGTGTATCTGGATCACTTGGAAGGAGTTATACAAACATGGTAATAGTGTATCTGGATCACCTGGAAAGAGTTACACAAACATAGTAACAGTATATCTGGATCACTTGGAAGGAGTTATACAAACATAAGAACAGTGTACCTGGTCCGCCTGGAAGGAGGCACAGAAACATTGTAACAGTGTATCTGGTCCGCCTGGAAGGAGGCACAGAAACATTGTAACAGTGTATGTGGTCGCCTGGAAGGAGGTACTAAACTTAGAAAAGGGGGAGGAACTCAGGACAGTTTGGAACAGGAGCAAAGAGAGCCCTGGAGGGAGAAGGCAGAGGGAAGTCAGTACTGTGTCCTGCATTCAGCCATACAGGTTACCGCCCTCGAGTGCGTCTGTCCATCCATCACTCCGTCCTGTTTCTCCTCCCCACAGTCGCAGCTATCTATGACGTGACCCTGAACTTCAGAGGGAACAAGAATCCGTCTCTGCTGGGCATCCTCTATGGGAAGAAGTATGAGGCAGACATGTGTGTCAGGTGAGCCCAGGGCCCTGTCACCATCTACAGGGCCCCGCGGGAGCACACAGAACACAGGAGGAGATAGGAGGACCTACCACCCTCCATCCCATCTCCCTGGGCCAGCATGGGGTCATCTCTTGTTCATCCCTCAGTCTCCCAGACACCATTCAGCTCACACTGATCCAAGAAAAGTCTGTCCTTCCCTGGCCTAGTCTCAGATCTGACTGTGGTCAGTATGTCTCTTGGGGGTGATCTCTCAACCTGGTACAATAAGTGTTGACCTCTGACCTCTTGCTGAGAGCTGTCTCCTGCGGAATGCCTGCTAGAGTGGCACCTATCCCAGGGTGGGCCTGGGGCGTGTAGGACCGCATTGCATCCTGGGATGAATATGGTTGATAGAAGCAGCACACAAACACAGCTCCTGGGGTTTTAGAGAGTTCTAGAGAGTAGGAGCCGCGCTGTGGAGCGCTCACAGGACTGTTCTCTGGAATCGCTTCTGTCGCCCCCAGGTGGGCATCAGGCCCTCCAAGGCCACACTCATCACACCAGCTCCTCCACTCTTGCATTAAGCAAAACAGTCTGAAAATATTAAACAGAACATTCTAGACACAGCTGCTTGGGAGTCTGATATTGTTGTGGGTCTGATATTTGCACCCTGCAAGTGTCATGGTGAGATGTCCTCACCCTGGCCCCCAGGACTCCAGCCCTTGGCCTTCCTGGGATCCCCCATTAGTCACTGGCTGTCTGCTTTGATCCTCCAGGAGATTCTCAGAGCCGCGGTGCCGCCAGTCAGGTGACCCCATGTCACTTAATGCCCCCGAAACCCAAGGGGAGTGAGCCCTGAAGGGACTGTGGCCCTGCACAGCAATAGGGAGGGCACAGAGCACGTGGACCGGTCAGTACTGGGCTCACCTGTGAGCTGCTCCTGTGTGAGTGCACAACGCGTGCCCTGCGCCCCCTCCTGGGAGCCACCTGGTACTACAGCTGTCCAGGAAAACTGAGCCTTACAGCCTAGACTGACCTCTGCCTTGGTGTGTTACTAAAGGTGACCTTGAGCTACTGATCTGTCCTCACCTTCAGGGTTGACTTTTCTTCCCCAAGCTCACAACGCAGACCATTTCCCACTAGCAAGAGCCCTGGCTGCTGCCCCCTCCAGATGGCTCTGAGTCAGGGGCTGGCAGCCCAGAGGCTTCTAAAAGGCAGGCATGTGTCAGACCCATCTGCTGGAGTTGTCCAAGCCCCGCTGGGGCAGGTCCCACCCTCACGGGCTGCATTTCTAGTTTTCTGGATTAGCAGTACCAGTAGGCACACCGCTTGACTTACCGGGAAAGTGTAGCAACTTTCATGCGTGTCTCACACCTTCTGCTTATTCCAATGTCTACCTTCCAGAATAGAAGCCAAACTACACTGGGCATGGGAAAGTAGTGGTTGCTAGGCCACTGTTTAAAAGCTGAGATAAAAGTTCTTCAACTTTCAATACTCTCCTACTTGAAGCTTGTGGACTTTATCTGTGAATAGTAATCCTTGTTTAGCAAAAGACCCTGTAGTTACTGCCCATAACTGTGTGAATGCGCAACGCGTGCCCTGCGCCCCCTCCTGGGAGCCACCTGGTACTACAGCTGTCCAGGAAAACAGAGCCTTACAGCCTAGACTGACCTCTGCCTTGGTGTGTTACTGAGGGTGACCTTGACTTACCCGGAAAGTGAGCACAGGTGAACAGCCACAAGGCAGTGCACCACACACACACACACACACACACAGAGTTATCGTGGGCTCATGGCCTCATGTTCACGGCCAGCTGACTTCTGTGTTGTGGGCTTGAGGTAGAAACGTGGTGGGAACATGTGGCAGAGCAAAGCCGCTTACCCCATGCTTCCAGGAAGCAGAGAGAGTAACAGGAAGGGCAAAAGCACACTTCACAGGCATGCCCAAGTCAGCCTCCACCGTCACAGTTCCAGTGCTTGAATCAATCCGTGGATTAACTGATGAGCACGCCAGAGCCCACCCAGACACCACTAGGTCAAGTCGACCATTGAAATCAACTGCCACAAAGACAGTTGGTCTTGATTATCTTCCAATGGCAACTGTGCTGAGAAAGACCAAAGCCAGGGTGATGCCCTTTGTGGGGACAGAGGCACATTTTGCCAGGCAGGCATGAGTGTGCCTAGATGTAGCATTGTCTCTTGACCTCACAGTGGTCCTGCCCATACCTGGAAGATTCCCCTGTGCTCATGCGAATGCCAAGGAAGGCTTACTTTGCTTTCTGCAGACTGAGACCCAGTCGGAGCAAGTGGGACCGTCTCGCGCTCCCCGTGCCCTGGACCGTCAGTGTCTCAGTCTGCTCCTGGTCTTTTCATGAAACAGGAGGTTCCCCCTGGAGGACATCCCAGTGGATGAGAAAGGCGCGGCACAGTGGCTCCACAAACTGTACCAGGAGAAGGTAAGGTGCTCACCTGCCTGCACCCGCCTCCTAAGCAGACCAGGCACGAGGAGGGAGGCAGAGAGGCACGGTCCTGGGCACCCAGGACCCCACAGGCTTGCCTGCACCTTCATTCTTCCTCTCTTCTCTTAATGTTTGAGAAATTAACACAGTAGTGAGGGATGAAGACCAACATAGCTCTATGCAGGAGAGTTTAGGCGTGAAGGCCAAAGAGCAGAAGGTAAGATGTGACTGCATGCAATGCAAGGAGAATGCACACCCTACATGAAGACAGACTCCACCAGACCAAACCCTGTGCTTCTGCTCCTGCACACTGAGGAGCATCTGCCCCTCTCGGCCCACCCTCCTAGGCTGGGGTCTAAGTTCATCCCAATTACACAGTTCCAGACAACAGAGTCACTAGTACAGACACGGGTGCAAGGAGAACTGCTTCCTGTGGAAACCCCCTGGAAGTGGGAGGGGCTGGTCACAGAGCCAGGCTACTTAGAACTTGCAGATCTGCCTCAACAAGGTTGATTCGCAGAGCCACCACCATCCAAAGCAGTCTAGTGGCCCGACGCTTCTGATGCATAGAGGACAGGAGTAAAATGATGTAAGAGGAGCAACTCAGGAGAATGGAGCAGGATCGAGACTTCAGAAGAAGAGAACGGCCGCAGGAAGGCTGGACGATGCACTTCCCAGGAAGGAACAGCCACAAGGCAGTGCAACACACACACACACACACACACACACACACACACACACACTGCATGGAATCCCTTTCTCATCCTCACAATCACACGTGTGTGTATGACTCGCATGTGATAGAGCAAACCAGAGACAGGACAAAGACAGGAGAACAGCAATAGAGATGAGCCTACAGCTGACAGAGCTGTGGTGAAGGAAGCCACCTGCTCGTACCGCAGACCAGGGATGATTAGGAATTCCTTCTCCTCCTGTCTCTACTTCCCAAGTGCTGGGGTTACAGACATGAGTCCAGCCAGCAATGTTGTCATTGAAGATACTAATAAAGCAAAGACCCTGGGGCGAGATTGATTAGAGAATCATGGTGTCTCAACTAATAGGGATAGAGAGGCACGTCCACAGCCAGAGTCAACACCGGCTGGTGACTCTGCACTGTGTCCTGGGAAGCCTGGACAGACCTCCACCAGCTCTTTACATTTTTATTTTTTATTTCTTTAAATTTTATTTATTCATTCGTGTGTGTGTGTATGTGTGTGTGTGTGCGCGCACGTGTGTGGACACACGCATGTGTGTGCATACCAGAGAGCACTGTGTGTCCTTGTGGAGGCCCAAGGGTAACTTGGGAGTCATCCTGGATCACTTCTGCCTCCTTTTTGCTTCGCTCTGGGATTTCCCAGACTCTACCCACCAGAACAGGAAGTACAGGCCCCCACTATTTCTGTATGGTGGGTTTGTTTGTTTGTTTGTTTACATGGGACCTTCTGCTTGTGAGGCAGAGTCTTGATCCCTGAGCCATTTCTCCAGCCCTCCACTATCTCTTTATGATAAAATTGTTCAACAAAGGTGTAGGTGGTCTTTCTGCAGCAGCTAAGATCTCATCTGACAGGTCCACAGTTGCAAGTGTCCTGATACAGAAAACCCAAGCCATGTGTTTGGTGCTACCTGTGTACTCTGACAATTTAGCAAGCACTCCATACTTTTGGTGACCAAACTCCATTCATTTTTTCCTGTTGCTGTGCTGGGGATTTGAACCCAGGGTTTTTCACAAGCTCAACAAGCTTTACACCACTGAGCTGCATGCCTGACCTGCTGCTCATGTAACATGCAGTAGATGATTGTCACATAGCAGAGTTTATATCAGTTCCCCAATACCCTAGTGTATTCAGCAAACCTTAAGTTATAGTTTTATAGGAACAGCTTTCATCACAGAAGCCAGATATATTTCTTTTTATTTGTAACAAGAGGAAGTTTAGACTGTAAATTAGGTGTAATTATATCATAACACACTGTAAAAGTCTTTCAAAAGGAAAGGAGTTTGCTACACTATTAGCTTGTCTTATTGTGAATTTCAACTAAATGGATAGTTCTGTCATCTCGTTTATGTAAAATGTATTTTTCACTGATTTTTACTTTAGAGTTTCATTCATGACTATGGTGAATGTATGTCATCTCCCCATCACCTAATCCCGTTCCACCACTTTCCTACTCCAAACCTTCCATCCTGATTTCATGTCTTTCTGCATATATATGGCCCATTGAGTTTCATCTGGGCAGCCTGACCTGGTGTGTGTTAGGCACTTTCAGGCAGTGTGTCAGTGCCTGGCGTCAGTGCCACTGGTGCTCTCCATGCCAGGTCCAGCATCCACCCGCAGTTGTCTCTAGGGGTCATCTTGAGATCTCGCCCCGCCCAAGTGACGCTGATAGGCCACAGCTTGTGCAGATCTCTTGGCCAGTAGACACGGCGTCAGTGAGTTCAGGACAGAGCGGCCCTGTCGTGGCCAGAAGATGCTGTGTGGCCACACCCCTCCCCCTTGAGGGTCCCCTCATTCAGCACAGCCCTAGGGTCTTAGCCAGAGCAGTTAGGCAGAAGGAAGGAAAGTTGTTCACCCTAGTCTGGAAGGCAGTCAGACTCTCCCGGCCCATGGGCGCATCTTACATAGAGGAAGCTCCACTGGAATCACTAGAGGTTCAAGATGCGAAATCAGCCTAATAAGGCTCGGGAGGGTCATGACTATGGACGGAGCACTTGCCGTGCAAGCAAGAGGACTGGGGTTCAGGTCCCCAAAGCCACGTACAGCTTAGGGCACCATGAGGGCCACTTGCAAGTCCAGCCCTCAGGAGGCTGAGTCGCGAATCCCTGGGGCCAGCAGACTAGCTAGTCTAGCCGATCCGTGAGCTCTGGGGCAGAGTTGAAAGGCCCTGCTTTAAAAATAAAATGTGCAGCACCCTAAGAAGACACTCACTGTCACCTTTGACCTTCACACATGTGCATGTGCACACATACAACCACATATGCACTTGCATGCACCATCGCATGTACACATGTCAACACATTCAACGCACAGAAATCAGTAGCATTTCTATATACCAAAAACGAACTGGTTGGAGGACTCAAGAAAGTAACACACACACACACACCCTACCTCACCAAGGAGGGTAAGATTTCTACAATGAAAATATAACACATTGATGGAGAAATTAAGAGGGCACACGCTATACGCACGGAACAATATCCCGTGCTCAGGGAAAATCAGTGTCGTTAAATTAGCTACCACATGTAGGCCATATACTCGGTGCAGTCACTGTCAGAACTTCGTGACAGTCGTCATAGGAGGAGGAAGCACTCCTAAAATGGATATAGACCACATAACAGTCCTGGACAGGAAGCCAGAGCTGGAGCCCTCTCAGCGCCTGGCTGCAAAGCGTGCTGCGGGGCTACGGCGGCCACACACCTGCTCTGGCTGAAGCAGACGTCCCGACCAGCGGCAGAGCAGAAGAGCCGGGAACGTCCGGTGTTGTATGTGGCGGCCCACAACTATCTGAAGACTTGCTCCCGACCGAGGCCCGGCGGGTGCATCTAGCAGCTCGTGGCTCGCTCTAGCATTCGCCACGCGCTCTGGGCCACACCGGAGGCAAGTCCCTAGAGGCATCCCGTGTGCGTGCACAGCACAACCATGTGGCAAGTGGCACAGTCAGTGGTCCGAGAGCTAGAGCCAGGGCAGCCGTGCCGCGACCGTGCGCTTGGAGCGTGGGGCTCATCGCCTAGGCTCCAGAGCAAAGCCAGGACGACCCCAGCATTGAGCCCCCCACAGTCAGCAACGGCCGTCTGAGGAGATGCAGTCGGCGTGGCAGGGGCATCCTGCCCACGTTCCACGACAGCCGCGGTGCTGACCCTGGCTGCTCCTGCATGCACGGACAGAGACAGTATGGCGCATTTGTAGGAAGGAACATGCTCGCCCAGTCAAAGCTAAAGTAGATCTTTACTTTTAGAGCAGTGTGGATCTGGAGAGACAATACCACGTACTTTCACAGACGTAGAAAGTGGACCAGCAGGTGCCAGAGGGAGCAGTGGGAGGGTGAACAGTGTCCACCAGAGGAGCTGCTGGGAAGGAGAAAGAGCTGCAAGCTCTGCAGCTTCGAAGCACGAGGGGGGCTGACAGCGTGTTTCCCAAGAGCTGTGGGGAGCGTTCTGCACACTCCCACTGCAAAGAGACGAACATCTGAGATGCCCCACGGGGTCACCCCGACCTGATCATCACTTACTGAAGACATACATTGACGTGCTACACTGTACTTGTGAATGGACACAATTGTGTTAGCTAAAATTTTAAGTGACCGATGATAGATGATAAAGATAGAGAAGAAAGAGAGAGACAGACACATAGAGATCCCACCTGGAACAATAGAGCTTCCAGAAAAACTAAGTAGCCGTGTGGAGCACACCTGTGATCCCACCCCCTACAGCCCCCTACAGCCCCCTACAGCCCCCTACAGCCCCCTACAGCCCCCTACAGCCCCCTACAGCCCCCTACAGCCCCCTACAGCCTTGGCCGAACAGCTGCAGATCAGCAGGCCCACAGGAGAGAGACCCTGTCCCGAGGGGATGAGAATAGTGGGCGCGCACCGTGGCTCTGACAAATAGGCCCATGTGGCCACTCACACTAGGATGCGAAGGAAACTCATCTCCGAATCTAGGATAAGTTCTGAAAGTTTGCAGCTTTACAAAAAGGACATTGGCTAGCCAGTGCCAGCAGCCAAAACAAGAGACAATTCAGAAGTTCATATTGGGACAGTTACATCATATGCAAGTGTTCATCTGATGTGGCCGGCGAGAATGGAAGAACCAGATGTATTGCCACTGCAGAGCCAGGGTGGGAAGGGATGTGGGCGTGACTCTGGAGGTGAGGCCCACACAGCTCTGACCTCCACTTCACGTGTCCTGAGCGGATAGATGAGAGAGACACACACAGAAAGAGAGACAGAGATACAAAAACCACACATGCGCAGGTGATGACAAGTGGATGACGAGTTGTCTAGACGTCTAGAATACGTTGAAGCAAGCATGACCAGGGGTAGGTTTTGCCTCCTGACCCTTGTGAATGTTTGTACATTGTTACATGTCTTCCTGCAGCCGAGTACACCTGCTGTGGGGTCTTCAGTTCCTCATTCCTTACCTCAGAGTTGTGTAAAGAATGCCATCCTGTGCGTGGCTTCCTCTGTTCTGAACGTGCCCATCGATGTGGGTGGGACACATGTCTTGAGGGCTGTGCAGTACTGCACCCCCAGACACGACTCGTTGAGCCTGTCGGTCCTCCCGCTGCGCACCCGCTTCCGGCTGCGCGGCCTCCAGGATGGTTGGAAAGCTACTGGCGGCTCGTGCTGGCGGCAGCAGGAAAATGAAAATACAACATGCAAGCCTGTGACGTCCCGGTCCTCAGCAGTGATGCACAGTGCGCTGCGCTCGCTCGGCGCGCAGCGTGTGGACGCAGCGCACCCGCTTGGGTTTTAGCGTAGCGCAGCCCTGAGCGCAGCCCCGCTGACCGCGCACCCCAGGAGCGCTCGGGGGGACTTTGCCTTGCAGGCCGTCGCTCTGGCCGGCCGCGTGCTCTGCAGAGGGAGAGGCGGGGGAACCGGTGGTGGGCAAACTGCTGACCGGCGTGTGCACTGGGGCCCCTGTGGGGGCTCCGCAGTCCGCACAGGCCGACCGAATGGCAGGTCTCACCTGGGGCTGACGTGTCGCTTCCTCAGCCGGCCACTTCCTGCATGGCTCCCTCGTGGACGCCAGGTCCGCATGATGTGGTCCCCTGCCGTGCATGGCGAGACGGCTTCATGGTGCCGCTGCTGCTGGACATGCAGCTTCGTTGCCAATCTCCTCCTGTGTCCCTTCCACTCGCAGGACGCGCTACAGGAGATGTACAAGCAGAAGGGCGTGTTCCCGGGGGAGCAGATCAAGCCCGCCCGAAGGCCGTGGACCCTCCTGAACTTCCTGTGCTGGGCCACCATCCTCCTCTCTCCTCTCTTCAGCTTCGTCCTGGGCGTCTTTGCCAGTGGATCCCCACTCCTCATCTTGATATTCTTGGGGTTTGTGGGAGCAGGTAAAGACCACAGGTGACCTGATCCCTGCCGTACCCCGGGACTTCCGGCTCCTCTTGGTGGCCCTGGGAAGCAGCAGCTAGGCAGTGAGGGACTCCAAGGGCCGCTGCCCCCAAGCACAGGGCGTGGAGTTTGTGGGCATGTCTTCCTTCTACCCTGGTAGCTTCTTGTATCTGAGCTGTTAGTGTGGGGAGGGAGGGGCCATGGGTGGTGGAGGGCAGTGCGGGCACCCCGCTCCCCGCAGCGCCCTGCGAAGTCGCCCTCTAACTCTGCTCTCTCCTGTCTTTAAAGCGTCCTTCGGAGTCCGAAGACTGATAGGAGTAACCGAAATAGAAAAAGGCTCCAGCTACGGCAACCAGGAATTTAAGAAAAAGGAATAATTAATGCTGTGATCAAACACCCGTAACCTGATCCGTGTCCCATTAACTTGATTAAACAGAACACACAGAGCGAGGGGAAGAGACACTTAGAGACTATTTTTCTTATTAACTGGTGACTAATATTAACAAATAAAACTTGAGCCAAGAGCAAAGAACTCAGAAAGCCTGCGAGATGAAGAGGTCAGCCGGCACCAGCAGGGCCCAGCAGGCTCTGCAGGGAGAGAAGCGGGCTCGGGAGGCCGTTGGGCAGCGGGCTCCCTGAGAACCCTGCCTCCCAGAGGCAGCCTTTCTAGAACTTAGAGTGAGGCTTTGGTTGCTTATCGGTTCTTTCAGGAACCCAACCTGCCCCCCCATACCTGCACCCCAGAACACTGGCTCTTCACGGGTTCCTCTCTCTCCTGAGCCATTCAGCAGGGTCCTTGTCCCACCAAGAGCTGGCTTGTTCTGCCCTGCTTGCACTTCACTTCCAGACTGGGAGGAGGACGTCGTCTTAGAGATAAGCACACACTGAATGTAGATCAGCCCTATTTGTCGCCCCCTGCCCTGAAAAGTGCGCCCCTCGCCTGGGCTTTCTAAGCACCTTACTCAAATCTCTTTTTGAAAGCCAACCTCCAAGAATTCTGCAGAATGTGGAAATGCGCCGGTTCACGCGGCACCTCTGTGACCAGCAGGCCACAGTCCCCACACAGGACCAGAGTGTAAAGGCCCGAGACAGCCCCCCGCCCATTGGGCTGCAGCCTGCGGGCCTGGAGCCTTCCGGGACCAGGGGCCTCTGGGATGGTCTTCAGGAAGCGCGCACCGTCACCTCCTGTTCTGGGGCAGCAGCTCCTGACGTGCTTGCTGGCTTTATGAGCTGGTCTTGGGCGGCTCACGGCGGCACTCTGCCTCACCCCTGCCTGCCACACCCCCAGCACCCCCTCCCGCCTCCGTGACCCTGAGTGTCCCAGTAGGATGGACCCTGTGGCCGCCTGGGACGCATCTTCTCTCAGCCCACCAGCGCCTGAGGCCCGAGCCCTCCAGACACTTTGGTCATAACCTGTCAACTCACTTGCTTTCACTCACCTTCTGCCTGGAACCTTCCACTGGCTCTTTTACGTCACACCTCCATGACTAGCAAGGGTAAAAGCAGGTATTCTCTGGAATGTTCCAAGCAGACATCACAGCAAAGGCAGAGGCTGCTTTCTAGGGGAGCCCGGAGCTGAGAGGCCTGACTCGTGGCCCTGAGTGTTGGGGGGTTCCATGAGACAGCATGTGTGTTCTGTGGGAGATGTCGCTGAACCCGGGGGTCTGTGCACCAGGATTTGGCCCCTCCCAGTCATGCAGCTGCTCTGGAGCGACAGCAATAAGATGTGGCTTCTTGCGAGGGAGAGGGGCTGAGGGCACCGAGAGAGCAAGACACGCTGAGCCTCTGTGTCCCCCGCAGGACTAGACGGAGGGGCATGAGAGCGCTTCAGCTTGTCTGCCCTGCCAACACCACCCTGCCCGGGAGTCCTCACCCTGGGGTGGTTCTCTCGTCGCTCTGTGTGGAGGTCTCCGTCCCTTTCTAACATCACCTCACGAATCTTAAGGAAACCGGCCGAAGGGCCCTGCCAGGCATTCATCTCGGGCTGGGGCGGTAAGCTCAGAGCCATGGTCATGTTACTAACAGCTCTGGCTTCCAGAGAAGCCCACGGCCTTTGAGATCAGCCACGTGTCATATCTACGTTGAGTCCATGAATAGCCCGGAGGAGCCCAGCCGCAGGCTTTGCCCTCCAGTGTCTCCTCCAACTCCTCCGTCTGCCCGTGCATGTAGACTGTGCTTCTGAGGGCCATGAAACCACGCGAGGAATGTGGGATGATGGTTTGGGGTTTCTGAGGGACTAGATTTTGCTTTCCACCCCATTCACAGGGCAGAGGGAGGAGAGCTCTGATTTTTTTCAATTAATAAATCTCAGAATCATGCTTTTTCTCTCTTTCCTTTCTACCCTACCACTGAGCCAAAGTCCTGGCGGATGTCACGCCCAAACTCAGGCCGAAGGTTCAGCTCAAGCAGCTTGTTACCCCTGCAGGCAGCCCAGGTGGGGTGGGGGCCCAGCGTACCTGGGACCTGGAGCAGCTGGCTGCCCCTGCCAAGCACAGGGCTGGGCTGCTGGACTGGCATAGCAGCTACCACACCCTCTGTAGCCAGAGGGTCTTATGGCCCCAGCTCAGCCCAGGATGTGGTTCCCCTCAAGATCAGGTCCTGGGGGGCTCCTGCCGTGCTCCTGCGGGCTCCCTCCTCTGTGCGGGCTGCCTCCCACACCCCAGTCCTGGCCGTGGCCACACACCTCACGCACTTCTGACACTGCTGAGCAAGGGAAGGGCCTCCGCTGCTCCGGATGGCACTCCATGGTGCCACGAGGCGCTGCGAGGGGTTTGTGTTAACATTCGGTGGCCAAGCTGGGACGCCGAGTGGACAGAGGGAGAGCAGGGACCGTAGCTTTTCCTCCCAAGGGAGGCTTGACGAGGGTCTACCCACTGATAACACCTCCAGTCTGGAAGAAGAAGCCACGCGCTCCTCGCCTGACTGGCGATGGCATCCCAGATGCGCAGTCCTGTCTGTGAGCCCCACCCGTCCTAGGACGCAGAGTCTGACTGGACAGTGAGTTCTGAACATTGGAGCCCCTGAACAAAGCGGCCATGCCCACGCACCTTCTGGTTGCCACGGATGGCCTTGACGGCCCCTTCCTCCCCTTCGTGTTCGCGGCACGAGAATCTTTCCTGCCACCAACCTGCTCCAGCTGCTGCTGAGGACTCGTGCAGATGTGAAAGTGCTGGCGGGGCCCGGCATGAGCGACTCTGTACAACTCAAGGACGCTCTGGGGCGGTCCACGCCACTGTGACTGTTGCTTTGCGTCAGGTTTGGCGTGAAGGAGACGCTCTCCCGCATGTTGCTTCCGGGACAAGCCAAATGCAATGCTTTCAGCCTTCTGACTTGCATCTGCACCAGCCAGCTGCGTGTGGTCCCTGGCGCGTGCACTCAGTGTGCGCCTGTGGGGCTGGCTTCTCGCCCTCTGCAGCACAGAGAGGCTCAGGGGTGGAATTCCCCCTCCCTGAGCTGTCTGCTGCCTTCTTTGTGGAAACGCACGACCCTGGCCTGGGCACCGGCCCCAAACCAGAGGCATCTGGGCCTGGGTGGGGTACCACTGACCCACCTAAGAGCCTCACTTCTGAGCCTTGCCATGGGCCTGCCAGTCCTGCCCAGATGCCCACGTGTTGGGACAGGTGGGCGCGGTGTCACAGTGACCTGCAGGGCTCAGAGGGTACGCAGGAGCTCACGACACAACTCCTTCATCCAGGCAACGGTGGCGTTCTCTCGAGCCACTCTGAGACAAGTACAGCAGCACTTGGAGGCGTCACCGGGAGGGTGGCGAGTGCCAGCCTGGGCAGTAGCAGCATGACCACGTCTCAGATGACCCTGCTGTGAGCGCTTGCTGACGAGGGAGCTGTCTCCTTGACTTTTCAGTTTCTTTTTGCTGTGAGAGTATTGGGCAGAGCAGAACCATGGGTGGCATCCTGAAATGCACTAAACTGTTTTCAACTGGAGTTACTTGATTCAGTGAATACCTGCCTCCACTCTCTGGTGTTCACTGTCCGAATGGTACGTGACAATCAAGCACAGAGCCAGCAGTCCTGCCGCTGCTCTTTCTGGAAGCCCTGCAAAGTGGGGGTTCCAGCGAGCGAGGGAGCATGCGCAGGCGGGCAGGCACCTGGGCTTCTGTTTCTATTACTGACAAATCACCCTTCTGGCCGTCGCCGGCCTGGAAGGGACGCATCACACACGGGTGCACGTGTCCTCCATGGGCGTTTCCTTTGTACTCTTTGTTTTACACATTTTGCTACTCAGAGGTGGTGATTTGGCTCTGTGGAAGATGTCCAGGTGGGGAGCTACACACTGCAGGTCTGCGTCTGCCATGGCCTGGCTATGTTGACCGGGAGCGTGGAAGGCCACCAGGCGCATGGCACTCCGGCTGGATGGCACTTCTGGGTAAAATGCATAGGCATCGTGCTTGTTTGTTACAAACGCTGCTGTGAATGAGGAGAACATGTCCACAATACACGAGAAAGTGATTCTTGGCCTCCTTTCTTTCTTTCTGGTCTGTATGGTATTTTAGAAAAGAAAATAACCACTAGGCACTGCCCCCTCATCCCCGGGCTCTAGGGTTTTAAAGACCACCAAGGACAAAAGGTTTCCAAAGTTGGCTTATGTCCCAAACTACTGTGAAAACATCTCACTCTGTTGGGAACGTGAGGTGTCCGTTTCTCTTCTATAATAAATGGCCGAGCAGCGGAGCAGCCGGCGGTGTGGCTGGTTGGTGGGACGTCCTGGGCCCCCCTGTGCTGTGTGGCCTGGGCGTGACGGATGGTGGATGGGGGGGTCAGGAGTGGGAAGCCATCTTTGGCTGCACATTGAGCCTAAGGCTAGTGTGAGCTACGCGAAGGCCACCGAAACAAAACAAAAAGGCTGTGATGCGCCGCATCCAGGACGGTCCACGGAACAGATGCGTGTCTGGGGTGGTTGGTGACGGTACCGCAGCTTGGCCTGCGCAGGAGCTCTGGGAGCCCCATGTGCACGCCACGAGCACCCACACGTCTGTGCACAAGTGACCAGCAGAGTCCCCAGCAGAAGGGTCTGCTGTTCCGCAAGAACTATCCAGTTCCTTTGAGAGGTGCTCCCCTGCCCGCCCCTTCCCCGAGGCCGCCCCTTGGCTAGGTCAGGGACATCCAGGCCTGTCCCCAAGGCTCCCCTCAACCTCTCTGGGGTCCTCCTCAATCCTCAGGACCAGAAAGCATCCTGGAGTGTGGTTCCACAGAGACAGAACTTCTAACAGACTCTGATCGTGGCTGTGACTCAGTGGCAGACCCCCGGGGGCAGCCCAGGCTGTTGTTCTCTCTGCCCTCTACACCGGGCCTGCGTCCTGCTGCTTCCATTACTCTGGAAGAGAGGGTCAGAGCACAGCACGTGACCAGGCAGAGCACTCAGCGGAGGGGCGGTGGGGGGGCTCGAGGGGGGGACAAGCCTCCAGGATGGGGAAGGAGCAAGAAGACTATGTCCTGTGAGGGTGGGCGACGCACCTCCGGGGAACCGCTGCGCGGAGCACACTCGGCTGGGGCTCCCCGCCCGTGGAGCTGCTCTTGCCACTCAGGACACTCAGCCTGGGGCTGGAGAGGTGGCTCAGGGGTTAAGCCTCTGCCTTGCAGGCGGAAGGTCCTGAGTTCAGGATCCCAGATCCCACGTATAGACGCCAGGCGGAAGCGGGGGTGGCCTGCGTTTCTGGTCCTGGTAGGGCGGAGCCTGTGAATCCCGGGGCAGGAGGTGGAGGCATCCATGGTGGTTCCCGAATTCGTCCGTGGTTCTACACACACACATACACACACATGTGCACACACGCGCACACACATACACACGCGCACAATTGAATAAATATAAAAAAAATAGAGTCTTAGTATAAAAGTATAATCAAAAAAAAAAAAAAAAAAAAAGAAACTCAGCCTCTGACCAAGCCACCTTGGGATCAAGCGTGGGGTGGCCATAAGATGGAGAATGTAGTAAACCATGTGCGCAGGTCCACCCGCCTCCAGCATCCCCCCGCGGCTCCCTGGCAGCCCTGTCCCGTTCTGGTGGGTCGTGTTGTGTAGTGGGACCCTCACCCGTGAGCCTCCATCCCTAGACAGTAGGTGGTGGGTGCGACACTGGTGGTATCTGCCTGTGTCCTTGTTGTCAGCACTCAACATGCCCGGACTCATCTGGTGGGACAGGACGTGGCCACCGGGCCAGCTGGCACACAGCTGTCCAAGAGGAGAGTAGCAGAGCGTAAGCGTGAGCCAGGTGCCCTGGTTATTAGTTCTGCCTTCTGAGGAGCAACTTGCCCAGCACTTGCGGGCATCCCTCTTATCCTGTGTGCGCGTGGCCCAGCCGCTGGCCAGGTCAGCACTGGCTGCATTCTGTCTCTTGCAAGATGCCATGCTCGGGCTGGAGAGTTGGCTCAGGGGTTAAGCCTCTGCCTTGCAGGCAGAAGGTCCTGAGTTCGGATCCCAGGTCCCATGTATAGATGCCGGGCAGAAGCAGGGGCAGCCTGCGTTTCTGGTCCTGGTAGGGCGGAGCCTGTGAGTCCCGGCGGAGGAAGTGGAGGCGTCCATGGTGGTTCCCGAATTCGTCCGTGGTTCTACACATACACAGACACGCGCACACACACACATACATACGCACACACGCACAATTGAATAAATAAAAAATTTTAAAAAAAAGATGCCATGCTCCTGCCAGCTGGGTCTCCGTGGGACATCCAAACATCTGGACAGCTGGTGTGGCAGGACTCCTCTTTGGGTTTCACATTTCTTTTTTCTCCACGATTCTGGAAGCTTTGTTTCCGCTGCCTAGATGTCACAGCCAGTCCTGAATTCCATATTCTTCACATTGGCATTTCCGCCGAGCTCAAGGCTGGCAGTGTGTGCGTGGACATTCCCATCTCCCTTCCATTTGGTCCCTTCGTGTGTCGCCCAGAAGAGCCGGTCACTTTCCTGCTAGAATTACACACATCTTCTGCCCAACCCCCCCCCCCGGCATCTGCTAAATCAAGTTGCCGCTGTTGCTTTGGGAATATGTCATATACTTGTTTGTCCTTCTGTTTTGCGTATACGTGTTTGTGTGCATGCTGCGTGGAGGCCAGAGGCCCATGCCGAGCGTCTTCCTTGATAACTGTCCGTCTTATTTTTTGAGACATGGTCTGTCTGTGAACTGGACTGCATCAGACAGCTCTCCCACCCCCATGCTGGGTTGCAGGTAGATGCTGCTCAGTCTGGCCTTATTTTGTAAATGTGGGTACAGGGGATCTGAATTCAGGTTTGTACCTACCCCCTTTTGTAAAAATGTGGGTTCTAGAGAACAAACTCAGACCCTCATTCTTGCTTGGCACTTTGCCAACTGAATTTTTTATTTTGTTTTTCAGTTTTAACCCATCACTAAGAAAGAGGCACTGCATTTTCCTGTCAAGATGGCACGGATGTTTCCACTTCTCTTTTCTCACTTGTACTGTTAGATGCACATGAGTTTACCACAGCATGTTTAGTGAATTGAACCTTGTCGTGTGTGTGGGCAGGAGTACATGTGACATGTGGTATCCTATGAACTCACATGAGGAGGTTGGGAGTGGTCACTGAATGTCTTCTGTCACTTTCTAACTCTTTTATTTATTTTATTTTTATTTTTTATTTATTCAATTGTGCATGTATGCATGTGTGCGCGCGTGTGTGTGTATGTATGTATGTGTGTGTGTGTGTAGAACCACGGACAAATTTGGGAACCACCATGGACTGCCTCCACCTCCTCCCTGTTTACTCTGCCTGGGATTCACAGGCTCCGCCCTACCAAGACCAGAAGCGCAGGCCGCCCCCGCTTCCGCCCTGGCGTCTATACGTGGGGTCTAGGATCCAAACTCAGGACCTTCTGCCTGCAAGGCAGAGGCTCAACCCCTGAGCCACCTCTCCAGCCCTTCTACCTCTTTTAATGAAAGCATCAGATGCCCTCACCATGGTGCCTCTCTCCACGCCCACCACTATGTGCGTAAGCATATTTACTTGTGCAGTGTGTATGTGTATGTGTGTGCGTGTGTTTTGTAGAACTAATGTGGCTAACCAACTTGCTCTGGGAATTTCTAGGATTTGTTTACCAGGACTGGAGTCATAGGTAGGTCTCCTGTCCAGCATCTGATGTGGGATCCAGGACCCAAAACTCTAGTCCTTTTGCTTGTGTAGCTGGTGTTTCAGCTGTTGGCCCATCGGTCCAGCTCTGTCTTATCTTTGAAACAGAGTTTATCACTCAACCTGGAGCTCATCGATTGGCTAGAAGGGCCGGCCAGGGGGTGCCCTGGGTCATCCTGTGTCTATCTCCTGGTGCTAGCATTACAGGCAACACTGCTGGCTTTTTACAGGGACTTGGGATTCAAACTCAGGTCCTTGTGCGCTTTTACGGCGAGTACTTTTACCATCTCTCCACCCCCTTAATTTGTGTTTTGATTCACTAGGAAACAATTATCTTTAGCAAATGAGTTTAAATTATTTCCTTTTTTCCCTTTATTTATTTATTGCTACCAAAAATGTTTAAAGCACAGAAAAGCTTAAAAACAAAATTCAAAACAAACCACAGTTTGGGGTGGCTTTGGTGGGCGGGTCTGTATAGACTCAGGATCTTGGGGACCAGGCTGCTCGGAATCCGTGTCGTAATCGTCTCTAGCTGTATTTGAGACCGAGACTCTCCGAGGGCTTCATGGTTCATTCGTAGAGGGCTGTGCCTCTTTCGGCCATCGGTAGGAGCTGCCCTCGTGCCCAAGCCACGGGCCGTGGAGGGATGGGCGGGCCGGGGAGGGATGGGAGAGGGGATACTCGAAGCCTATGCAGCCGCACGCGGCACCTTTGCCTCATGGGGGTCTGGGGTGCGGCTCAGTGATTCCAGTCGTATGTGGGGAGGCGCCGAGCTTCTGGAACCACCTCTGGGGTCAGGTTGCATCTGTCTGCTAGAACCTGGCAGGTCTCGTCGTTTGGACAGGCTTCAGGCATTAACCCATATCCCATGGGGACAGCATGAGAACTAGGGCTCAGAAAAGCGCACCTGCCTGTGCAGCACTTCCTTTGGGATGTGACGCCGCAGGGAACTTTCCCCTTTATTTTCTCGTCTTAGCTCATGAATTCCTGCTGGGTCTTCTCAGCTTCCTCCCACCTCTGTCCTGCGGTGGTGCAACTGCTGCAGCTCACACAGCTGTCCCTCTGCCAGCACCTGCTGTGCAGCACAGCATCGCCAAAGCCGCCCATGTTTACACCGCCTCCCACTCAGATCTGCCCTGGCTTGCCACTCTGCCCTGAGCCAACTGCATCCTGCCCTGCCCGTGCCCTGCCCTGCCTATGCCCTGTCCTCCCCATGCCCTGCCCTTCCCATGTCCTGTCCTCCCCATGCCCCATCCTGCCCATGCCCTGTTCTCCCCATGCCCTGTCCTCCCCATGCCCTGTTCTCCCCATGCCCTGTTCTCCCCATGCCCTGTCCTCCCCATGCCCTGTCCTGCCCATGCCCCGTCCTGCCCATGCCCTGCCCTGCCCATGCCCCGTCCTCCCCATGCCCTGTCCTGCCCATGCCCTGTCCTCCCCATGCCCCGTCCTGCCCATGCCCCGTCCTGCATGCCCCGTCCTGTCCATGCCCTGTCCTCCCCATGCCCTGTCCTCCCCATGCCCTGTCCTCCCCATGCCCTGTCTTCCCCATGCCCTGTCTTCCCCATGCCCTGTCTTCCCCATGCCCCGTCCTGCCCATGCCCCGTCCTGCCCATGCCCGTCCTCCCCATGCCCCGTCCTCCCCATGCCCGTCCTCCCCATGCCCTGTCCCCCCACGCCCTGTCCTGCCCACGCCCTGTCCTGCCCACGCCCTGTCCTGCCCACGTCCCGTCCTGCCCATGCCCCGTCCTGCCCATGCCCCGTCCTGCCCACGCCCTGTCCTGCCCACGTCCCGTCCTGCCCATGCCCTGTCCTGCCCATGCCCCGTCCTGCCCATGCCCCGTCCTCCCCATGCCCCGTCCTCCCCATGCCCTGTCCTCCCCATGCCCTGTCCTGCCCATGCCCTGCCCTGCTCATGCCTGCAGTTATGCTGCATGCTGTCTGCACCATGCCCAGCATTTGCAGCACTCCCCCATCTGCTGTTTATCTTGGTGTCTTCCAGCAGCGTGATTCCCTGAATTCACACAAACCTGTTTTCAAGCTCCTTTGATGGAAGCACTCACAGCTTACTGAAAATGCCTTTATTTTGCCCTGTTTTTTTTTTTATTTTAAGTTACTATCTATTGTGATTGTTATTATTGTGTGCACACATGCGTCAGAGGACAACTTTCGGGATCCAGGTCTCTTCTTCCACCTTGGTAAGGCAGGATCGCTCTTGCTTCTGCAACTCGGATGGCTCCCACGCCCACCCCCTGCTCTCCCGCGCCCTCACCACACTGCCCTCTCCCACGCCCTCCTCCTGAGCCCAGCACACCGGTCTTTCCATCCCACCATGCTGCCCATTCCCATGCCCCTCCCCGACTTGCCCTCCCACAGCCCCACTGCTTCACAGGTCCCCTGCCTCACCACATCGCCGCTCCTGGGTTGGCTGCCCCACTGCCCACGGCTGCCAGCGTTCTCCTGTCTCTCATCGCGTAGGAGGGCTGGTATTACGGATGTGAGCCGCCACATCTGGCTGCTTCTGTGGATTCCAGGAATCGAACTCTGATTCTTAGACTTGCACAGCAAGCACTTTGACCTGCTGCGCTACGTCACCAGCCATTTTGCTCTGGATTTAAAGTGAGATTTGGGCTGTGTGAATAATCTAAGCCATCCTTCTTTTCTTAATGTTCTCTGCCCAGACATCTGCAGAAGGCATTGTTGTGCCCAGATTTCTCAATCCTAAGAGACCACCACGGAGCCAACACCGATGCAATCACACGAGGGTCTTTATTCACGCTCGAGCCCACCGATGCAATCACACCCCCCGGCTCCCGCGCTCCCCTGGCACAGCAGGTTAGCAACGAGAGTCCCGGTCTTTGTTTTACAGGGTCTTTTTTTTTTAACTTTTTTTTTCATTATTTATTCAATTGTGTGTGTGTGTGTGTGTGTGTGTGTGTGTGTGTGTGTGCGCGCGTAGAACCACGGACGAATTCGGAAACCACCATGAACTGCCTCCATGTTGTTTACTCTGCCCCGGGATTCACAGGCTCCGCCCTACCAGGACCAGAAACGCAGGCCGCCCCCGCTTCCGCCTGGCATCAAGTCAATTCGTGGGGTCTATGATCCGAACTCGGGACCTTCTGCCTGCAAGGCAGAGGCTTAACCCCTGAGCCACCTCTCCGGCCCCTTTACAGGGTCTTTTATAGGCTATTTCTGTAGGAGGAGGGGGTTTCCAACCTAGCAGATACACAATTGGGTAAATTGGAGCAAAAGTACTGTTAGCATGTGGAGATTGGTCAGCTCCAACTACCAGCAGTTTCAAGTACCCCATAAGCAGTTTCTAGTACCCCTTACATTTTCTACAGCCTTTGGAATTCCCCATGCATTTAGCAGCTGACTTCTCATTGGATAGTTCTGCCTGCTTCGACCACAATTCTTATAAACTATTAAGTATTTCCTATTTGGAGCTGACTGGTCATGGTTAGAGTCATGTGTGCACTTGAGTCGTAGCATCTGTCACATCCAGTGTTTCACGGGGAGGACAAGTGAACAAGTACACTATGGAGACAGATATACAAAATGGTATTTCTTATGTTCAGGGCCCACAGCATTTCGTTTCCTAGTTGGTGACGTGTCCTCGGTTTTTCTTCCAGGAATGAAAACATGGTTTCTGAGTTTCCAGGGCTGGTGAGGAAGGCGAGCTGGCTTCCACGCTGTTCTGGAGATTGGGATGGTGCCCAGCTGGGTACTGGGTACCCGGCACGCCCTGGGCTGTAGCCAGCTGCTCTGGCTGATAAGGGAGCCAGTGACGGACCAGAGGTTTCTGGGGTCACAACTCCTTTGCAGTAAGGCGGGGATATGCTGTGTGAGGCTGTTTCCACCACAGCCCGTGTTGCAGAGCTGGGCACCAGGCTCAGCACCAGAGGCAGCGCGGAGCCTGCGGGCGTCACTGCCTGCTGCGAGCACCAGGCTTCCTGGGATCACTGCTCCGTGCACACGAGGTCCTCCAGGAAAAGCCCCAGTCCAGTGGGCCGGCCCTTGTCTTCTGCAGGCAGGTAAGATGGCAGGCAGCACACACCTGACTTTTTTTTTTTCTCACATGGGTTCTGTGGCCCAAACTCCCATCCTCATTTGGAAGGTTGTGGCACATTTGAGAAGTGGAGTCTTGCTGGAGGAAGGCATGAGGGGAGCGGGAGCCGGGTAGCCCTGCCGGCTTCCTCTCACTCTCGGTGGAGACTCTTCTTCTGCCTCAGCCAAGCTTTCTGCTGCGCCACTTCAGCCACAAATGACTCTATTCCCTCTGGAACTGTAAGGCAAATGCCCCTTCACTCGTGTCCGTGTTGGAGACCTGTCTCGTGGTGAAGAGTGACCGCGACACTCAGCACTTTACTCGCTGGGCCATCTACTGGACCCTTTCTTCACTTGTACAAGCGCGGCACTGTAAGTAATGGGGGCATAGCCAGGGCGCTCGTCCAACTCAGGGCTGAGGTTCAACTCCTCGGGGGTCCCCGGCCCTTCACCTGCTGCTACCGCTGCTGCTGCCGCCGCTGCTGCCGCCGCTGCTGCTGCCCCTGCTGGCCTGCGGGTCCACCTCAAGTCATACCATGCCAGATGGTTGTTCTTGGCATCCTGCCAGGAGATGTAGCCATAACTGCATCCTGTGGTCACCCTAGCGTCTCCCTGCCAGCCTGCTGGAGCCACTATGGCCCACGCAACCCATTTGGAGGGTGCCCTCAACCTAATGGTCTCTTAAAAATTCATAACACAGCTTCTCCCAGCTCCTAGGCCTTGGGAAGAATCAATCTTGTGGTTTCTAAGGCAAGACTAGGGAGGCCTGGGCTCAGTACACCCACCTTCCCTGCCAGAGCTTCAGCTGCAGTTCTGAACCCCACGAGTTTCCTGCCTGTGGGCTGCGGGGTCCCCCTGCATCCTCGGGATGAAGGACAGCCCTCAGCTTCGTTCTGCTGCTGTTCTGCTCCAGCTGCAGAAGCAAACATGGAAGGCCACTCTGCCTCTCCCACCTGCTGCCTCCACCGCCTCCCAGCTGAGTCGGTTGCTCTCCTGCTGCAAGGCACCAGGACTGGCCCCCAGAGGATATAGGTGGAAGGACTCAGCCAAGCAAGCCTGTCCCCCCTTTCCCACCAGCCCCGGGCCCTGCTTGCCCTGCCTTTACAGGACTGGCTCGGCATTGCTCCCTGTGTGTCTTGTTCCCCAAGCGTTGCAGTGGCACTTAGAGAATGTCACATCACAGCCGGGGGCCTCTGCACCCCCACCTTTTCTCCTGTGTCCCACTTTTTCTTCCCTGACCTTCTGCTGCCTCCCTGGAGTGAGACGTACATCCTGATGCCGCAACAGGAGCCGAGTGGGCCACGGTTCGCAGAGGTGATGTCCCCTGGGTCAGCATCCTGATGTGCTCAGGGCCATGCCAGCCCCAGGACACAGCTCTGTGCTCCGCGTGTGGACTCACCAGTTCACAGTCACATTCCAGTTAAACTTTCATTTTGTGGATCTTCAACATGGAAAGCCTCTTCTACCCAGGTTACGCTTTGTTTTTCATGGCTCCTATGTGCATCTTCCTGGGGTTCATCCGGAGTGGATGGGAGGTGCGGCTCTAGCAGGATCCTTTCCACTTAGCCCCTGTGATAGCTGAACTCTGGTGTCACCGTGACCAGATCTAGAATCACCTAGAAGCCTCTAGACAGGTCTGTTAGGTGCTACTTATGGGGCTTAATTGAGGCAGCCACCAGCTGTGGCAGCACGGTTGTGTGGAGTGGACCTCCCGACTGCATAAAAGAAGAAAGTGAGCTGGATTCCCAAGCGCCCTGCTTCCGGATGTGGACACGATGCTTCCAGCCAACTTGAGCTCTCGCTGCTGAGCTTCCTACACAATGACGGTTCCCTGGAACTGTGAGCTAAAATAGGCCCCTCTTTTTAAGTTGATTTTCTCAGGCACTTTGCCAAGTAGCACAAACAACGACTCTAGGAACTTAGTTGTTTGGCATGGCTTGGTCTCTCTGAGAGAATGCTCTCGAATGTTTGGAAGCCCCAGCGTGAGGTGGCTACTGAGTCTACGAAATGGACACATGACAATGTGGAAATGGGCTTTGATGATGGTTTGAGTCAAATGAGAAAAGTGTGAGTGAATCAGTTAGTGAATCCTAACCACACATGGCACTAACGTCTGTCTTAGGATCGACTTGCTCTGCTACGCAGAATCACTGCATCAATCTAGGTGTTGCGGTGATAGAGACGCAGTGGGCCATGGTGGTTGTGATGTGGTAGCAATAGTGTAAAGGTGGTGACAATGATGATGGTGGGGAAGACAGTGGGGATGGCAGTGATGGTTAGGGATTATCATGGTGGGTGATTCATGGTGCTGGGGATGGTGATGAGGGTGATGGTGGTGGTGGTGGTATCCATGGTAATGAGAATGATATAGTGGCAGCAGTGGTAGAGGTGGTAGAGATGGTGATGGTGATGGTGGAGATGGTGGTAGAGATGGTGGTCGTAATAGGGATGGTGGTAGAGATGGCGGTGGTGGCATAAATTGTCCAGCTGGATTAAGTTCCATTTCTTATGAAGTACATGTTGTTTAATCTTCTGGCGTCTGCACACATATGCATACATAAGTCAGAGAATAAACTTGGGGGTCATTCCTCAGGCACTTTCCACCTTTTATTGACACGGGGTCTTTTGCTAGCCTGGAATTTCACCAAATCGCCTCTGCTTGCTGGGCAGAGCTTGAAGGGACCACCTGTCTCTGCTGCTACCTCACTACTGCTGGGCTCAGTGAGCCAACCACGCCTTCCTTTCAGTTTGGGTTCTGTGGACCAAGCAAGCCTTACTGGATGGGCCATCTCCCGGCCATGCGCATCCACATTGAATGGCCTTTCTTTGTTCCCGTCTCCTCTCCCGCCTTCAAGATACTCACCAGTCCTTTGAGTTCCATGCATACTCATGTCTCTTTCTCTCTGTCTTCCCGTGTCTGATGCACTCCGCATTGCTTCTTGAAGCTTCACGAGCATTTCACCACCTGGTTGAAGGGGTTCCTGTCACTCTTCCATTTTCAGGCCTCCCTCCCATCCGTTTTTGTTATTTTTCTTTTTCTTTTCTTTTTTTTTTTTTTTTTTTTTGGAACCATCATGTCTAATACAGGAACGAACCATCTGGTGCTTTTTATACTGTCAGGATCTTATTACATTAGAAATCAGCTTTGGGGGCTGGAGAGATGGCTCAGGGGTTAAGCCTCTGTCTCACAAGCCGAAGGTCCTGAGTTCACATCCCAGATCCCAGGCTGAAAATGGCGGCAGCTTGCACTTCCCACCGTGGAAGGTGGAACCTGGGAAACTCCGGAACAGCGGCAGCACACAAACTAAAATTGGGACGATACAGACATTAGCATGGCCCGTGCACAAGGACAGCATGCAAATTCATGAAGAGTTCCAGAAACTCCAGCAAGCAAAGAGGAGGTAGAACAATCCAGGATGATTTCCAATGTCACCCTTGTGCCTCCACAAGCACACAGTGCCCCCCCACGCATGTACACACACGCACGCACACACACACACACACACACACACACACACACACACGCACGCACACGCACACACACATGTGCGCGCGCACACACCAGCTTTGGAAGCATGGGCATGAGCTCATGGTTGGCGCCTGGCGGTTGTTTCCTATCTGACATCAAGCTTCAACTCTTTTTGAAGACTACTGCTTTCCTGGTTGATTTTAATATTATAATTAACATACCAAAGGTGACTATCAATTGTGCCCATCTAACACTGGTTTTCAGAGGTTATGACCTCTGGTGGATGAAGTGCTAATAGTTTTTACACCTCTATTTTTCTCTCATTAAATTGCACGGGCCAGCGTTTGACGTGATGTGGAGTACGGATGGGGTGCTGGGGCTTCCTGGCTGGTTCCCAACTGTCCCAGGAGCACCTCCTGCTTTTCCTGTGGGTGAACTTTTGACTTGTGAGCTGGTTTTTACATGTGCAGAATGTGGCTCAACATGCCTGCTATAAAGTATCATTAATTCATATTTTACCTGAGCCTCAAAAAATTCAGAAAGGAATGTTGACGTTGTGTATGTGCTTTTTCTGCAGAAAGTTGTATTAAAACAGACTTCCCCGGAGTGGTAACTATAAGCCATAGACTCTTCCTTCAGCCTCTGCAGGCCAGAGGTGTAAGGATATGGCATCTGAGGGACTTCTTCAGCGACGTCCCACGGCAGAAGGTGGACGAGCAAGAGAGACGGAGGATCAGACTGTGGCCAGCCCCCTGACGCAGCACCACCCTCCGAGCAGAGCCCTGGAAACCCAAGGCCCTGGGGACACGGCTGCATGGGGAGTGAGTTTCCGAGCACATACTTTGGGGTGGTCAAACGATTACTGGGTGTCTCTCTGCACGCATCTATGTTGGGTGTGGGACCCGCATTCTGCTTTGCAGCAAGAAGCTGCTTTTCTTTCCCATGTTCTGGGGTTACAGGTGGGTAGACCCCTCTGGGGAACAGTCTGGTCAGGTGAGATTTTTATGAGAAAGAGCTCTTTTTCAAAGGAGTTCTTTATTTATTCTTTCACAGCCAGCGTGTGGACAGTGGAGCTTCATCGTCTCCGCCTTCCTCTCCCTGTGTGTGTGTGTGTGTGTGTGTGTGTGTGTGTGTGTGTGTGTGTGTGTGTCTGAGGGCACTGTGTGTCCCTGTGGAGGACCAAGGGTGGCTTTGGGAATCATCCTGGATTGCTTCTACCTCCTTTTTGCTTTGCTCTGAGATTTCGCAGGCTCCGCATGCCAGAGCCGGAAGGGCAAGCTGGCGCCATTTCCATCTGGTGTTTTTTACATGGAACTTGGGATCTGAACTCAGGATCTCTGCTTGTGAGACGGAGTCTTAACCCCTGAGCCATCTCTCCAGTGCCTCTTTATTTTTTAAGTAAGTCACTGAGTCATTAGTGCTGCAGGTATGCGCATGGGCGTGGCACCACCCGTTAGAACATGGGCATGGCACTGAAGAAAAAAACTCTCTTCTAGTGCCCACACTCTCCAGAAGCTCCTTGGTTGGGGGGGCTCGAGATGGGATGCACTCTAAAATTTTTCTGGAATTATTCTTTGGAAACGATCCATTTGCTTTTCTACATATTCCAAGGTCATTTTTTCTTGAAAACTGTGTCTGGCCCTCAGTTAAGCTGAGACGGGGACTTGCTTCCGAGCAATTCTCACATCTTGCTTCAAGGTGGGGATTCGCACCTCGCTTTCCTTCACCTGTCATGCATTGCTCGCTCGTATTTTCCAAAGTGGGAGAGAAGCTTTTCTGATTCCTATATTCTCATCACTGATTCTCCTCCCCACTTCCTTCCTCATGTGTTTGTGTATGTGGATGCATGCATGCATGTGGATACAGTGTTTGTGTATGTGGATGCATGTCTGCATGTCGATACAGTGTTTGTGCATGTGGGGTGCATGTGTGCATTTGTGCAGACCAGGTTGGCATCAGGAGTCATCCTGCATGGCTCTTCCACCTTAGTCTTATGGGAGCTGGGGCTGCGAATTCCCAGTCTCCACTTCCTGCTGCTGCAGTTGGGGGGGCTGCCACATTCACCCCGCATTTTACATGAGCTCCTTTGACTAGTTTGGTAAGTGCTCTTAACTGCTGAGCTGCCTCCTCTCCCTCACTCACTCTGCTTTTGTTGTCATCGATTCCTTTTATTTCGCTGCTTTCTGGCCTCTCAGGCTGGTACTAGATCCACTTCTTCCCACCCTGCCTCTCACTAAAGGGCGTCCTCGAGGTCCCACCAATAGTCAACCATTGCCTGGATTTTGGGAATTGCTCTGTTGGATTTAGAGTTGCTCTTTGACCTGAGAGAAAGTTTGTAGATTTCCAGGTAGAACTAGGTTTTTTTGTTTCATTTCCTGATTTTTGTCAATGTCTAGCATTTTTGCAATAAGATCAGAAAATGTAACGCTCTACAGGTCTGGGAACCCTGGAAGATTTCTCGGTGACTTGCCATGTTTCTGATGCTTCCTTACCATGAGAAGAGGAACTGGACTGTGTTGCTGGGTTGGACGTGCCCCTCACCTGCCTGTGAAGTCACAGGTTCACCTTTGCCCGGGTTCTCCAGGTACTGGCTTAGGTCAGCCACGTTCTTTGTTTCCACGAGGAAAACAGGTTTTCTTTTGTTTTTGAGACAGTTTCACTCTGTTGGAACTCGCTATGTAGCCAGACTAGCAATGAACTTACAGCAATCCTCCTGCCTCAGCCTCTGGAGTGCTGGGGTTACGGGCATGAGCCCTCACAGCTGGCCTTCAGGAGGCCGCCACACCGGGTGAGGCTCCGACAAGGACGACCGCCAGCTACTTTCAGGCCTGTGATCGTCAAACCCGACTCAGTGCTTCTGGAAAGGAGGCTGGAGAACAGGTTTCCTGTGAACACCAAGTCGGAGCTGTTCAGGCTCAAAGAGGAGCAGCGAGCGCAGCGCACGCCACGCAGCTGATCCCAGGACAGCGGGTGAGAATCTGCCCGCGCCCCGTGTGAAGATGCCACAAAAGCCGTGGCTCCTCCCAGCCGGACTGGCAGTAGCTGGTGCAGAGGCATCCACACAACAGCCTCATCTCTGCAGAGCCCGCAGGGCCCGGGTGCCTGCGGTCTATCTGGGGTGCTCCAGGGGGAGGGGGGCTGGGAAGACAGAGGGATCAGGAGCCACCTGGGGACTGCTGTGGCCCCCCGATGCTGAACGTGACCTCATTGAGCGGGGTTGGGCAGTGACCCACGCTCCCGTGTGCCCGTCTTCCGGGTGGCCTGGCGGCGCCGTGCTCAAGTCCTTCCTGCAGCCCTTGGAGAAGGTTCTTGGCTTGGGACAGGAAGGTGGCACTGTAGCGGTCACAGAGTAGCTGGGGGGTCTGTGGCCTGGGCCCCTGACAGGCCTCGGGCTTTGTGCCTTGTGAGGGCTGCAGTTTTGTCCCACCAGGACTCCAAGGCCGGACAAACTCCACAGTTCCAGCTGCACAGGAATGCCCGCCGTGGGAGCCCAGGCCAGCTGCCAGGCGGGCGACTCCCAAGGTGGCATGCTGGGCGGCTCCCCTTCCAGCCTTTCCCAGCTCACCCTCTGCTGTGCTGCCCTGAAGTCAGATGTGGCAGAGGTTGGTGTGAAGAGGCTCCGTCCCCGACCTTGGCCTCCTGGCCAGCAGGGTGCCCCCAGGCTCTGATCGTAGCTGCAGAAGTGGAGCCTGAGGCCTCAGCATGGTGGCTGCTTCTAGCCCAAGGCACGGGAGGGGCAGGAGGCTCCTGGAAATACACTTGGCTGGGTAAGAGGGAGCAAGGAGCCAAGGGAAAAAAAAGACAGATGAGCTAAAAATAGGAGCATTGAACGGTGTTGGGAAATGCCGTCTGCAGCGCCCGATCTGATGTCCTCAGCGGGACTTTTCAGTGACATGGAGGGCATGCTGTGTCAGGTAGGTTCAGAGAGCCGGTTCTGAACAGAATACACAGGACAGACACAGGGAGCAGTGGACACCCTGGAGAGGAGGGAGGGCACGGGGGGGGGGGGGATGCTGCCATCTGGGGTTTCAGCCCAAGGCTGGGCGCACCCCTCCCCAGGGAGCCTTCCTGTGCACTGCTGACGCAGCCAGAGGTCCCAGGCTACCCAGCAGCCATCCCGGGGCTTCCGCCTCGCCACCTCAGCTGCTTCCCTTCCAGGTTGTTGCTCATTTAGCAGGAAAATAAAGTTTATGTGCAATCTCTTTGGCTGTCTCCAGATCGCTACTGCGGTTTTTGTTTCCCTGGGGACTGTCTGCTCCTCTAAAAGGATATTATTTATGGGAACGTGGTTTAAATACCCTCAGAAAAAGGCACTTCAGGGGTTCTCCCAGCCCGAGGGATGGCTGCACCGCAGATGTGCTCCCCAGACTCCTGGTGGGGGCAGCCCAGGGAGGAGGCCGCTGACTTGCAAATTCCCATGATTCCGCTTAAAGCCGGGCAGCTTCTAGAAATACCAAGCTTGGTTCTGAGATCACAGGATCCTATGTGGCCGTGAGAGACCTGGGAGACCCTCTGCCCAGATCCCCCTGACGGTCACGTTTGAGAAACTGAGGCATAATCGTCACAATCGGCCAAGTTCAGCAACTCTCCGTCGCCACGACAAACCCCCAGTGAGAACAACTTAACGGACGGAAGCTTTCATGTGGCTCGTGGTCCAGAGGCTGCAGCCCAAGGTTGGCTGGATTTATGGTGGGTGCACCGGGAGAGGAGGCCCTCGCCTCGTGCTTGCCTCGGAGCGAGGTGGAGCGTATGGGGAAGGGAGGGGGAGGGGCGGAGCCCCTTGCAGGGCACACCCTCCTTGCGCCAACTCGGCCCCGCCTCCCAAGAGTTCCTTAAACCGCTGATGAGATCGGAACGGAGCAGCGGCCCGTCAACAGCGCCACCACCTGGACACAAGCCTTCAACACAGGGGCCACTTCGTATGGAAACCCTAAGTCCTTGCACTGACCCAATCCGGGGTAATGCAGACAGTCCCTTGTGGATGAGAATGCAGACTGTCCCTTGTGGATGAGGGTCCCACCGCTGCCCTTCATAGATACCCCATTTCCCTCTTCACCACATTCCCTTGATGCCTGGCAACCACTGATCTCTTCCCATAGTGATTTTGTTATTTCAAGAACGTTCCATGATTAGAACCCTGAGCTGTGTCCATTTCTGGGGTTGGAGGTTTTTCATTTGGTGGAGAGTCATCCAGGATGTTTGTCTGCATTGGTAGTTCATTTCCTTTCCTTCTGAGTAGTATTCCCCACTGAAAGATATCTATGTTGTGCCTAGTTTGGAGCTAGTACGAACAAGCCTGCTATGAATATGTGCTGACTCGCCATTCTTGACCCAGCCCTCCGAGGAGAAGGTGAGCAGAGTCTTGGCCTCCCCTTCAATAAAGCAGCGCAATGTCCCAGCGTCTAACTTACAGGCTCTGCAGAGGAGGCCACGTCATGGGCTACCAGCAAAGGCCATTTGGGCTCCAGGTCCAGCTGCTTTCCAAACTGCCGACCGGAATGAAACGCTGTGTCATGAGACAGGGCCGGGAAATGAGCGGATACCAATTGGTAAGAATAGCATCTTTTCCACAGTCGAAATGAATCGCCGGGCCAGAATTTGTGCCAAGTCCAATCTTCTAGATTCCTACAAGAACAAAAAGTCTCCAATGCTTGGGGGGACCAGCAGTCCACTTCCAGTTGCAGGAGCACTCAGAGTTCTGCCGAGGACAGATGGTGGACTCGCCCTCCTTCCAGACTTGGCACTCCTGGCAACAGGAGAGTCAGTGCCCTCGTCGTCATGAGAGACATGTTACAAGCGCCATGTCCAGCCTCCTCAACATGCTGTTCTCCAATGAACGAGTCTCTTCTATGACTTCACTGCATTGACATGGGCTTCTTGACTACATCACTTCTTGCCTCTCCTGTGGTTTTGCTGGGAACACGCGTGCTTATCAGGACCTATTAGGGCTGGCCTTTCCGTCTTCTCTGTTCACACAGAACCCTTCTGACATCTGGGGTGGCTTCCTGGCTCTGGAGCCAAGAGACATAGACTCATCTCTACATTCACTTTGAAAACACCACACGTGATCACATGTCACGAGAGCCCCTTGAAGTCCTAAGAACCTTGGCTGGTCATTTCCAGCAAAGTCTAAACACAGACTGTCCCTTGTCCACATCTGGAATCCGAGGAACATCCTTTCATGTTCTTGTACAACCTGCCTCCTTGACACGTGACCGGTAACATCCTTATGCTGTCCTAAAATTTGGGGTTGAAGGAGTTTCCAAATATGGTCTTTGAGGTATCTCATTTCTGATCTCTGGCATCATGCCTGTGGAGGAGGCGTCTGCCAGCTGCCTGGTGCTTGCCTCATTTCCGGTCATCTCCTTGGGTGCTTCCAACCTAATTTTTGCTAAGCTTGCAATCTGCAGAGAAAGTGTTTTTTGCACAGGGCTTTTCTTTTTTTTTCTTTTGCCTTGGCTTTTCCATGTTCCCCTGCACTAACTAGCCTCAAGCTTCTTTGCCCGTTGGCTCCTGTTGGACGCGGCTGGGCTGTGTTCCTCTGTCAGAGGCTCCTTCTTTTCTTGGGCTTGAGTGACTTCTGTCCAGTTGGGCTCATGATCATTGGTTCCTCCTCCTTCTCCTCTAGTCGGCCTGCTGCCCAATTCACTGACATTGTATTTCAATTCTTGAACTTTTTTGCTCTAGAATTTCCATTCAATTCTTTCAATCTGCTTTTGCTGCTCTGAGGTGGTGCCGTACTCCTCACCCGTCCACTCTATCCTGCAAACAGTTTTCACAGCTGCTTCGGTCTTTGTAAATACAGCACCTGGGCTGGGGGGGGGTGTCTGTCAGGGCTGTATGTTTTGGAGGGGCTTACGTTTGTCTGTGTGTCTAGTAAATGCTCAGTGTGTGTTGGCACTGATAAGGAACTTGGCAGAAGTTCTGTATCATTTTCCCCTCAAGTCTGACCTCAGGATCCTGTTCACAGCTCCATTGGCCTTTTTCTCCGTAAGCGCTTATAGGTTTGGCTCCATGACTCAGTTGGAGCTGAGGCCTGTCCCAGATGCCCCCAAACCCCTCTCACTGGCAGGACTTCATGTCTAAACCTCTCTCGGTCAGATCACCTATGGCCTTGCTGCAGGCTTTGTTGATTCAGGCAGAAGATAGGTTTTACTGAAAGGTAAAGCTTGGGCTCACAGGCCAGTGCTAGGGAGTTCACAGCTAGAATCATGTTTAAGTTAGGAGGTGTTAAAACAAAACTGGAGGGTGAGACAAAAAAACTGTAGTGACCGGCTATGAGAGCTTGCTGTGCAAGCATGAGGCCTGAGTTCAAATCCCCAGATTCCATATCAAAAGCCAGGCCTGATAGTATCTGTCACCTCCGCCCTGTGTGAAATGGACAGGATCGCTGGTCATCGGCTGAGCTCCCAGGGTCAGTAAAAGACCCACCTCAAGAGGATAGGCCAGACAGAGAGAGAGAGAGAGAGAGAGAGAGAGAGAGAGAGAATATCCAGTGGCCTCTGCATGGGTTGCTTGCATTTACACGCAATGACATACATGTGCATATCCTCTACACACAGCTGCACCACACTCAAAAATAACACACAAAAAAGAAAAAAAAAATTGAAATGCTCTGTTGCCTTACAGGTTGCAGGGTTCTCGGCTGGCCCAGCGGGGTGTCTCGCGTGCAGGGCGGACAGCCAGGCGAAGGCCTCCTGCAGCAGTGCTTGCCCTGCGTTTCCATCATTCCCGGCAAAGCCCTGTGGGGCTTTCATCTCACACGTGCTTCCCAGAATCCCACAGACGCTGCTGCCCACCCTGCCCTGCTTAGTTCCTCAGTCTTTAGCGTAGCTTCCACCGCTTCAGAGGCCCCAAACGCGACACCGGCCCGCACCCGTTCAGCAATCAGTTCCCGCTCCGCTCCTCTGTGTGTACACTTATCTACAAAAGCTCCCAGCCCAGATTTCCCTAACAAGACACGTGCAGTTTTATTCCCCGTCTTTCCCGACGTTCCCCTGCTTGGGACAAAGCTCTGGGTGGTCGGGACTGGCCAAGGTGGGGACACAGTCTTTCGGTAGCCAGGCAAACAATGCTCATGGCAGGTGGAGACCACACGTGTGGAAGGCAGCTCGGAATGGGTTCACCCCCGTGGGAATGCCTAGAAAAAGTCGCCGGGAAGCTGCCTGCCGAGGGGGCCGTGAGCAAAGTCTCAATGTAACTCGGCTTTGCGGCAGCACGCGCGACTCTGCAAACCACTGTAACCAGCAGGCAGGGACCCGAGGGGCACTGCGCAACCGCGCTCGGCCAGGGGTGGAAACTGATCCAGGGTCTCCGCGGGTCCCTGGAGGCACCGCGCGGTGATGGGCAGGACACGCTCCCGCGCAGGGAGCGGAGTCCCCGGAGCAGGTGCACCGCCCCGCCGCGCCTCCGCGGCGCCGAGGACGCGGCCCGCCCGGGCCAGCAGCCGGCTCCGCGCGCCCCGCTTTCCGCCGCAGGGCAGGCGGCGGCGAGGCCCGCCCCTTTAAGCCGCGCGCCCCGGAAGTGGTCATGCGGCGGCGCCGGGGCCGGAAGTGGACGGCCGGCGGCGGCGGGCGGCACGGCGGGCGGCCGGCTGGGGAGCTGCCGGGGCCGGCGGCGCGGAGGCGCGGGCTCGGCTGGCCCGGCGCGGCCTCGGGTGCCCATGGGGCGCGGGGGGCCGGGCCGGTGACGCCGGACGCCCATGGACGCCCCTGAGGAGCTGCCGCCGGTGATCTACACCATGGAGAACAAGCCCATCGTCACCTGTGAGTGCCGGGCGCGGGCAGGGGGCGCGGCTCGGCGGGCCCGGCGGGCACCGGCGCCGACCCCCGCGGCCGGCTCCGCGCGTCCCGGCCCGCCGCTTCCGGGAGGCGTGGCGGCGGCCCGGGGCCGCGGGCGTCTCCCGCGACCTCCGACCTCGCGGGGTGACCTCCGATCCCCGGGCGCCGACCCTCCGGGCGTCCGGCCGTCGCGGCAGCGGTGGGACGGCGCTGTCCAGTGCGCGCCGGCGGCCCCGGGCGCCCGCGTCCTGCTCCGAGCGGCCACTCCCAGCCCGGCGCGGCGCGGCCCGACTCCGGGGTCCCGTCGGAGCTGCGGGGCCGGCACCGGGCCGGCCCTCCCGGGGGTCCCCGTGCGCGCCGGCCGCAGGGGGGAGGCAGGCCCGGCTCTCCGGAGTCGCAGGCGCGGAGACTCGGGCGCGAGAGCAGGTGGCTCTTTCCCTGGCGTCAAACGTGCAGAGGCGCAGGTGAGCGGCGGCCGGGACCCAGCAGGCGCCCTGCCCCCGCCAGGCTCCCCGTCGCCTCTGGCAGCCTACGGGCACTGGCAGAGACCCCAGGCCGCGAGTTCAGGGGCGCTGCTGCCGCTGGACAGCCACCCCTTGCGTTCTTCTCCCAACTAATGCGTACACGCGGGAACCGTTTCCCCGTCACACGGTTCCACTGAGTGTTAACTTTAGAATTAGACATTTTTGCAGTGAACTCAATGGGAAGTGTCGAATCATTGGTTGACGTTTTGATGATTCGCAGCGCCGCCTGTCAAAGTACAGGCGTCGGGATTTTTGGCTGTTGGTAGGATCCTCATGTGCGTGTCTTGCACGGGTACTGTTCATGAGTTGTCGGGAAGCATTGCTTGGGAGCCGGGTTCTAGGCCGAAGGAGACTGTTCTGGAGAGCTCCCATGTCTGCCTGTCCCCCTGACTCCTCCTGTCCCTGGATGAAGAGACAACTCAACTCCCGCTTGTTGAATCCTGGAGAAGTTAAATCGCTCGTTGCTTCCTCTGTAGATGATGTGGTTTCTCTTGAAGTTGGCAGGCAGCATAGTTGAGCAGCGGCTGTCTCCCCCAGCCCCCACGCAGAATTCTTGGCAGCTGTCAGCCTCCCCAAGCTACACATGCAGGTGCTTCCTGATTCCACGGGGAAGCTGCCCAGTTCATGTTTGGAGTTGGTGCCCTTCACACCCTGACAGCGGCTCCCCTAGTGCGGTTCATAGCTGCAGTGCTGCTTCAGAGCCCCTGGTGTCTGACTGTACGTCCTGCCCCTTAGCTTTGGATCTTGTTTCCAAAGGTGGTGTCAGTACTTTTCCCAGAATGGAGCTCTTGGGCCCCATAGGATTCAGCTTCGACTAAGGGGTAGGCTTTGTTACCTGGCAGTCAGTCGAGAGCTGTCTGATGTTGAGTGTCTTACGAGTATGCAGGACAGCTGCGCCGTGGCGCCCCTCCTGCAGGCCCGGGGAGTGCCTCTGCGGGTCTGAGTGTTGTGCTGATGGTGTCCTCATCTTGGAGGTACAACTCTGCCTTCATTGGCGTCTCAGAGAACAAGTGACTTCAAGGATGGTGAGGGAGATCACTTTAAAGAACGGTTTTAATTTTTTATTTTTATACTTGGAAAGTCTAAAGTGGTGCATATGTGCTGTGCTGAGTTTTGGAGGTCAGAAGACAGCTTTTGGGAGTTCTCTCCTTGTACCCTGTGGGCTTTAGAAGCCTAACTCCAGGCTTGTGCGGTAAGTACCTTTTCCTACCAAGCCATCTTGCCAACCCCAAGTTCATTTTAAGATGAAAGCAGAATTTATGCCTGTCATTTTGCTTTTTAAATGGATTTAAAACATTTTATTTTTGCAAGAGTAGATCAAACTGAGAAGTACTCAGGATGCAATTGGTTCAGGTAAATTTAGGAACATATGGCACCAACTGGTAAATATGTGGGCCTGAGGAGACAAAGTCCCAAGGGCTTCAAGGCAGTAGAATAGACGGTGATTCGAAAATGTTGCTTTTTGAAGCTACCTGGAAGTTTTAATAGATTTTAACCCACAATGAAAAGATTCTTCACCTCCTTTGTACTGGGTCTGATTAAGCTTGTTTGTGCCGCACTCCCTATGTGAGATGGAGGGGTGTCAGTGCACACCGATGGACCTGGTGCAGTGAACTCGCGGTGACCCCCCTGGTCAGCCCCAGTTGAATGCCATGTGAAATGTATTAATCTTGAAAAATACCAGCAAAACCAAAGCAAACCCATCAGATCCACTGCGGTCTGTTTTTAAGTTTAGCTTAGTTCCCCACCCCAAGCCACAGTTAGTTCTTTGTTTTAGAATAAAGACTTTGGTTTCTGACCCAGTATGTGTAGGAGAGACACGCGTGTTCCTTCTCCCTTCGGCTTGTTCCGTGGAGAGAGCTGAAGCTGTCCGCTGACGCGTGACTTTGTGAAATAGCACATATGTCACCTGGGACTGTGGAGCATCCAGCCGGTACAGTTGCCCTGCCCAGATGACTGCCTCCACTCGCACAGCTCCCGTACTGCCAGCTTTGAAAGGGACCAGCAGCCTAAGCACGCTCATCTGTGACGCTGTGCATGTGGTTGGAGTTTGGAGTTTTCAACTGTAGATAAAAGTTTTAAACTTGGGCTTTGTAATTTTCTACAAGTCTGAAAGACAAGTATTTGTAATTAGCTGTCAGTTCCTTACCAATAAACTGTGTTTTTCTTAACATCAGTAAGCATACCTGTTGGTGGGGGCTGGTGTGAATCAGATTGAGAAGTGGGAGGAGCTTGTCTCAGAGCCGCTGAGGCTGCTGGAGGGTGTGAGCAGGGCTGGGACTGTTACCTGCTTTTCCTTTGCTTTTGTCCTGTGGTGGTGGAAATTGAACCTTGGACCGTGTACATCCTGAGAAGCACTCTTCCACCGAGCTTTGTATCCAGCTGTCTTCTTGCGTTCCGATACAGGATCTTACTGAGATGCCTGGCCAGTCTTGAACTTGAGTCCCTTTGCCTCAGGCACGATCACAGAACTGTCACCCAGGCCTGGTTTCACCCAGCTTCATAAGCGTGTCATTTGCCCTAGGCTGATTAGGAAGGCAGCTTCCTCAGGGCGTGACCTTGGCGTCTGTACTGTTAAAAGACCTCAGGATGAAGTTGGGTGGCACAGACAATATGTGCAGATGTCACAGTGAGTTTTTCTAGGCACCTGTCACTGCACCTCTTAAGCAGTCAGGGCTGTAGGCTGCTGGTGCGATGTGCGGTCACAGCTGGCAGCACTGCGACTTACTTCGAATGCTGATCTGCAGGTCTGTCCTGCGGCTGCTGTGCTGTGTGCCCCCCCTGCAGACCAGAAGACGGGGACAGCAGGGACCAGGGTCGCCTGGCTGCTGTGCTGGATTTCCTCCCAGCCTTCTCTTGCTTCCCGTCGCCTCTCCTACCCTACTCACCTTGCTTGTGTCTGCTCGCGAGCGCTGGCAACCAAGTCACAGTTCTTGGTCTTAGGCAATGTTTTTAAGTTACAGTCGGTGTCCTTGAGGTTTTCCTCTCACGCCCGATTCAGTCTTTCAGCAAGTGTTTGTCTCTGGAGTTTAGGCACTTCAGCCGCGCTGCTGCTCAGGGCACCGCTCCTTCCGCCTGACCCTGGACTCCTCCCCGCTTCCATCTAGTCCCGTTCCAGAGCCGCCACAGCACACCTCTCCACCGTCTCAAAATAACCTTCCCGGCCGGGCACAGCTCAGCCGCGAGCACTGGCTGGCATGGACAAGCCCTGGACTGCACCCCAGCACCACCCGAATAAACAGGAGAGTCCACCCCCAATAAATGCCCGCAGGTCCGAGCCTGCAGCTGACCTGGCCCTCATCCCTGTACTTCTCCGCTCCCCTTCTCTCAACCTTCCGGGGCGGTTTCCTGTGCGCCTTCTCATGTCCGTCTAGTTCACGAGCCCCGGGCCTGTTCTGCCTCCTACCCACCTTTGTGTGGCTTCCATTCCCCACCCGCATCAGTATTTGTTTTTGCTTTGGCTTATTGTCTCTCTCACCCTGAATCCGGGCTAGGGTTTAAGGTACATAATTGTAGGGATTTGATCTGTTTTGTTCACGGCCGTTTTCCTGGCACTGTGAACGCTTGGCGCATAGGGTGCTGAGTGTGTTTGTTGAGCTTCAATAAACAAACATTCTCTGGGAACACGCTGCTGTGGGTTATGTCCTGCTTCCCTGAGGTAGAGGCTTCGCATCCTGTGGTTCTTGACCTGAAGCGCGTGGTAAGAGCCAGTAGAAAACACCTGCGGAGCACTCGCTTGTCCTCCGGCAAATGTACCTGCAGAGAGACTGGACGTGGGCAAATCTCTGCTTGGACTTTCTGAGTGGGGGCGTCTGTTGGTCAGTAGAGGCAACCGATCCAGTTTGCCGGGAGCACAGTGTCAGGTGAGAACTGCACACGTCACTGCACAGCCAAACCAAGGCTCTGGCCACAGGCTGGAGTTCCAGTAGGAAGGTCCCCTCTACCGAGCTCTACCGAACTGAACGTCAGACGCGGAGGAGGAGGAGAGCATTGCTGGTGTAGACTCACGTGGCATCGTGGGGGAGGTGGTGAGAACAGGACACCCTTGCTCAGGACACCCTTCAAAGTCCCCTGTGCAAAGTACCCCTGGCTCTGCCCCTGGCAGGTGCTGTGCAGGTTGCTTCTAGTCTGATGTGTTTCAGAAAACTCCAGTCTGGTAAAAGCACCCCACCCCTACCCCCACCCCAGTTTACGGAGCATCAATGTGCAGACCGTAAGGGAACAGTTGTAGGGCTGGTAATGAATTTTTTGAGTTGTGTTGTGACTGTGACATTGACTTTGAGAACATTTTTGTCACCTTACAAAGTACCCTTGTGCCCTCTCAGGTGCTTTTCGTGAAGGTGTGTGTTTTAGATGTTTCCTGAGAACGAGATTCCCTGTGTGGCCTCTGGCTGGCTTCATTCACCACAGCGTGCATTCGCTCATCCGCACGCACGGCTGAGCGGAGTCCCCGCCGCCGTGGGGCTGGTCTCTGTCTCGCTTGGTGTTGATGGACGCTTGTGTTGATGCTGTTGTGGATTTGTGAGTCAGACCACATGTGTGGGCATGTTTTCCATTTCTCACAGAGGATTTGGAAGAGTGGCTGTCGCAGGCTGAGCTTAGGAATGGCCTGCGCTCCCCAGAATGGCTGGCCTCATTGCTCGTTCCACGTTTTCCTTGTGAGTGAGACATCAGTGTGTCTCTCCTTGTTTGCTTAAGACAGTGTCGCTGTCCTCCCGCCTCAGTCCTCTGACGACGGGCACGGCCATCAGGCACCTTTGCGAGTGACAGGTGTGTTGTTAGGTGGTTTGTCCGTCTTCTAATCATATTTCCAGTATGTGTCCTTTTCTCGCCTCTGTGGGCGAAGGTGTTTTCTCCTGATGTCTGACTAGCCTCTTCATTTCTGGTATGTCTTCAGAAGGAACAACCGGTTCATGTTGTGCAGTGCGGAGAGAGCGTGGCGGCCACAGCAGTAGGGGACAGAGCCCATGGTGGGCTGCGGGAGGCTCCACGTTGGAGGCGTCCAGGTTCCCTTAGGGTGAGCTACTTTCAGTTAGGGTCAGTTACTTTGCCTGCAGTTTGCTGGCACACGTGGCATCACGTGGATGAGGGCAGTCTTGATGGCTGATGTCTGCAGTTCCCAGAGTGCAAAGCAGAGACTCTGCTCAGTTTGCTGCTAGGTTGGTTGGTGGCCGTTCTGCGCTCCGCAGGCTGCTCTTTGTGGGGCTTGTCGTGCCTGTGACGTGGCACTCGTGGAGATCTGAGAAGAACTTCTTGCAAGTTGGTTCTCCCACACCTCGAGGCAGGCGTCTCTTGTTTCCAGTGCTGTGCTGCTTAAGGAGCTTTTGGCTGATTGGTGGTCTCCACCTCCCATCTCCCCGTGGGACGTGTATACGGTGCCCAGGATGAGGCTGGGATCCTCAGGGTTTCATGGCAAGTGCTTTTTTTACCCACTGAGCCATTCTGCTGCCAACGTTTTTGTGACAGCCAATCAAGTTACTCCTGGGAACTCAGAAGGAGCCCTTAGCTTCTTCAGTCTTGACTTTGTGCATCTTGTGAGCTGGGCCAAGTCTGGATGACTGTGACTTCCCCCGGAACCTAAGGGACCGTCCCACCTTGAGTGTCTTTGTGGAGTGCATTGTTGCTGGAGCCCTCCTCTGGGTCACCATGTCCTGTGATGGAGATGATGGGTGATTCCTGGAGGTGCCTTCTAGAGGTGTTGGCTGTGTCCTGGCCCCCCGTGACCTAGCTGATTGGGGCAGCAAGTAGTGGTTTAAGTTACATGTCCTTTGCATTAGATAAAGTTGTTAAAATAAATCTCAACTCTGTTTAGGCTTACTTCCTAAGTAGTTAACAGCTGAGACACTTAGCAGAAGACACAAGCAAGGATCTGGGTAAAACATACAGTCGTGTGTGTGTGTGTGTGTGTGTGTGTGTGTGTGTACGTGTGTAGGCGCGTGCATTCATGTGTAGGTCAGAGGTCAGTGTCAGCTGTTTTTCTCCCTTGCGTTCTTCCTTGTTTTAAAGTCAGGGTCTCTCACTAAACCTGGATCTTTCAAATTCAAATAGACTCAGTGGCCAACAGTTCAAGGGTAAAAGACACTGGTTCAGATCCAAAAGGGGAGGTTGTCTGGTCGAATAGCAGAATTGGATCTTGGTTATTTAAATCAGGGACATGGTATGTATGCACATTTTTCCTATTTTTAACTGGAATCTGTTACATTTAGGTCATTGCATAAATTTCAGAGCTGAGGTTTCAGAGGCTTGGACCTGACATAAACGCACGTGTCTGCAGTGTGCTTTGTGGACATTTGGTTCTGCATCAAGGGCAGCAGGATTTTGGTCCTTTGTTTGTGTGTTGAAGCAGGTCTCACTGCGTACACCAGGCGGCCCTGCTTCTCAGCCATCTGATGCGGGACTGCACGTTGCAAGGTCGCAGCTCACCTTCAGTCATCTGATGCGGGACTGCACGTTGCAGGGCCGCAGCTCACCTTCAGTCATCTGATGCGGGTCTGCAAGTTGCAGGGCCGCAGCTCACCTTCAGCCCTCTGATGCGCAACTGCATGTTGCAAGGTCGCAGCTCACCTTCAGTCATCTGATGTGCGACTGCATGTTGCAGGGCTGCAGCTCATGCCGGGACTGCACGTTGCACAGCTGCAGTTCACCTTCAGTCATCTGATGCGGGTCTGCAAGTTGCACAGCCGCAGCTCACCTTGAGTCATCTGATGCGGGACTGCAAGTTGCACAGCCGCAGCTCACCTTCAGTCATCTGATGCGGGACTGCAAGTTGCACGACCGCAGCTCACCTTCAGTCATCTGATGCGGGACTGCAAGTTGCACGGCCGCAGCTCGTGCCGGGACTGCAAGTTGCACAGCCGCAGCTCATGCCGGGACTGCAAGTTGCAGGGCCGCAGCTCACCTTCGATCCACGGGTTTGCCTCTGGTCTCACTCAGTCATGTGGATCTGAAAGACTCTGAGAAAGCTGCGTGCTAGCGCAGCACATCCAAACTTTCTTCCTGTGTATCCACTCTGCAGCAGAGGATGCCGACGCCCTATCACAGGTCATGGCATCAGTTCAGTAGTCAGCTGAGGGCGCTCCTGGTACGAGAGATGTGTGCGCCTTCATCCTCTGCTGCTCCTTTGCTGCTTTACATGGAGACGAGTGCCAGGGGTCAGCATCTTCGAGCCCGTCTCTTGCTTTCCTGACCCAGATGTTCCATTGAGTTTGGGGGGGACTTATCCCTGTCCTTAAGACAGTATAAGCTTTCAGCGTCTCTGCCACTCTCCACACCCTCCTCCTTCCCCAGCATGCCCTGGACTGCATTCATGCCAACTGGTGTGCCCTTTATGGCCTGTGGCACTCCCTGTGGTGGCTTGTCCTGGTACTTCTCCTGGTGGAGTTTGCCAGGAAGGGTTCTGGAGCTGTGGCAAACACTGTGTACCTTTGGTAGATTTGCCAAATTCTCTCTCCTAATTGTGCTGTTTGGAAATTGTTGTTAGGCCCATTGAAAGGTCGTTGGTCCGTCACCAAAGGGAAATGTAGGAAAACAAGCAGAGATCCCTCTGTGCACAGTGCCAGGGCACAGCCTCTGCGCTAGGACTTATCCAGGCACTTCAACGCTATTTGCTCCTGCTTAAACATCTGTGAGCTGTTACATGCACATTCAGTCTCTGTTGAGAAACATTCTCCACCCTTTTTAGATTCTTCAGATCCAGCTTAGCCTGGTCTCTGAGGGCTAGGGAAGGCGATTGTTGTCTTTGTGGCTGGGCCTGGCCTTGTGCATTGCACAGTGGACTTATGTCCTGGGCCTGTCTTGTCATATTGGTTGCATTTCCTTCTCAGTGTAGTTCTCAGCGGGGCCTGGACCACCCTGACTGCTGCGTGTGTGCTCGAGCACGTGTGTGTATGCACCTCAGTGGATGAGGAGGAGATGCAGAAGGGCCAGGAGGGAAGCTGCTGGTTGGTGGGATTGAGGCAGGAACTGGCGGCAGGGAGGCGGCGCTTCATGTTGCGGGTAAGATGGCAGCTCTGTGGGCGGCTCCTTGCTTTCCTTCTCACACTTCAGCCACCTGTGCAATTTGGGTTTTACTTTGCTTTTTGTTTCTTTGAGTTACGATCTTGTGTTGCCCAGACTGGTCCATATTTACTATTGCTGATGTAAGACCATGGCTTTCACTTCACGGAAATAAGAGAGAGAGTTCAGTAGCCTAGAGCCAAATACCAGTGTCCACTACAATTCAGATCCCCGAGGACCATGCTCCAACATGGTAGTTTCCCGAGGGGTCTTGTATTTGGAATCCAGATTGAAACCAGCTAGAGGATTAAGGCAGAGTTCATTAGAGGAGGGAAAGAACGGAACTCAAGGGCTCCAGGTGTGGAATCCATGTGGGGCAGGCAGCTGGAAAAGAACTAACCTGTGGCATGCCAGGAGGGGCAGGTGCCGAAGAAGGCTGCCAGGGTCTGCACTGTTTATACACTTAGGCGGGGTGTGTGGCTTTTCCTCATTGGTTAGCTCACATTGGGGCCCAACCCAGTTGATCTTTGCCTACCTTGAGGTGGGGCTGTAAAGGAGAACTCATCTCCATATCCTTTCCTAAGCAAAGGGGTGGGGGAAGTTGGCCTCGGTGTTTATTCGGGTGATCCAGCTGTGAGGGCATGGCCTTCCAAGACCTTTAGAGACGTCCCAGCTTGGCTGCTCTAAACCTGCCTTAATTTCATGAAGACAAGTCAGAAATGAAGACGTTTAAGAACCATCCTCATCTGTGTGAGCGTCAGAGGCTGGGGAGTCTGCCCAGGCTCCGCTGCTGCTGTCGGTATTCTGAGTCTCTGCTGGTAGGACGGGGGCTGCTAGTCAGGAGGATGCTTGGTCAGATGCAGAGGTGGACAGTGACTGGCTTTCAGGAAAAAAGATGGTCCAGGATAGTGTGCTGCTGGGCCTGTCAGTTGCTAGCCAGCCTACTCAGAGGGGCCAGGTCAGGTGGTCCAGCACACTCTAGTGCCTGTGGTGGGCGTGTCACCAGCCAGGGTCATGGTCCTCCTGACCCCGGCCTGTTGTCTCCCTGTCTCCTAGGTGGTCAGGGCCTGCGTTTTGAATGGCCGCCATGACTAACTCAATAAGCCTTTCCTCAGCAAAATTGTAACAAGTGGTCTGAGTTCACTGTTCTCCTGGCTTCCTGGTTGGGACGTGGACTCGGGTTTTCTGACCTGGTCCTTGGGAACGGCCGCATCCATCCTGAACGCTGGCCCGCTGTGTCCAGGGCCCGGCAGTGTGCCGGCATCATGCTGCCGGTCTATTTCAGGAGACTGCGAAGAAGCATTGCTGATTAATCCTCCCCGTGAGTGGAGCTTGGTTCTCACGGGGTCATCGCATGTCAGCTCTCTCTTCTTCAAGCATCAGGGTATGCAGACTGATGAGTAGACAGTTAGCAGCTATTTGTTCTGGGAAGGAAAGGTTCGTAGTCATACTTGTATATGTGGTATGTGGGTGCACATGTGTACGCATGTATGTTGGTGTGGGTGCATATGTGTACGTGTGTATGTTGGCCATAGTTCAACCTCTGGTGTCATTCTTCAAAAGCTTTCCTCTTGTTCTTTGTGGCACGGTCTCTCTCAAGTGGCTGGAACTCATGATAGACTAAGCCAGCTGGCCGTGAACCTAAGGGGTCTTCAGGATAGACTAAGCCAGCTGGCCGTGAACCCGAGGGGTCTTCAGGATAGACTAAGCCAGCTGGCCGTGAACCCGAGGGGTCTTCAGGATAGACTAAGCCAGCTGGCCGTGAACCCGAGGGGTCTTCAGGATAGACTAAGCCAGCTGGCCGTGAACCCGAGGGGTCTTCAGGATAGACTAAGCCAGCTGGCCGTGAACCCGAGGGTCTTCAGGATAGACTAAGCCAGCTGGCCGTGAACCCGAGGGGTCTTCAGGATAGACTAAGCCAGCTGGCCGTGAACCCGAGGGGTCTTCAGGATAGACTAAGCCAGCTGGCCGTGAACCCGAGGGGTCTTCAGGTTAGACTAAGCCAGCTGGCCGTGAACCCGAGGGGTCTTCAGGATAGACTAAGCCAGCTGGCCGTGAACCCGAGGGGTCTTCAGGATAGACTAAGCCAGCTGGCCGTGAACCCGAGGGGTCTTCAGGATAGACTAAGCCAGCTGGCCGTGAACCCGAGGGGTCTTCAGGATAGACTAAGCCAGCTGGCCGTGAACCCGAGGGGTCTTCAGGATAGACTAAGCCAGCTGGCCGTGAACCCGAGGGGTCTTCAGATACTAAGCCAGCTGGCCGTGAACCCGAGGGGTCTTCAGGATAGACTAAGCCAGCTGGCCGTGAACCCGAGGGGTCTTCAGGATAGACTAAGCCAGCTGGCCGTGAACCCGAGGGGTCTTCAGGATAGACTAAGCCAGCTGGCCGTGAACCCGAGGGGTGTTCCTGTCTCCACCTCCTTGGTGTTGAAAATACTTGCAACCATGTCCAAACTTTTAAAAAACGTTTGTTCATTTATTTACTTATTTAGTGTGGTGTGTGTGTGTGTGTGTGTGTGTGTATCAGAGGGCACACACAGTGCCTTACATCCAGCCTTCTGATGTGGGTTCTGTGTACTGAAGTTAGGCTCCCATGCTTGTTGACAATCACTGTGCTGTCGAGCCGGCTCCCTGCCCTGAGTCCATATCCTGCTTATTGCAGGGCCTCAGTGGGTCAGCCGACTTTGGCCTGCACACCTCAGTGAGCGCACGAGGACTGTCCTAAGGAAGGATGGCACCCAGAGGAGGCCAGCCGGTAAGGGCCCGCTTCCTCGCACGCTGGCTCTGTGCTCGCACGCTCTCTCATCAGGACCCTGCCAGCTTAGGACTGGGACTAAAGACCTCATTGCTTTAAGTCAGTCAGATTCTGCCATGCCGGAGGCCCCGCTTCCAAAGCATCTGGATCCTGGAAGATGAAACCCAACTCAAAACTGGAGCGGAGGTCAAGTGTCAAGGTTAAATTCTCCAGTGTGACCTTGACACATGTGCTGACCGACTGTAGCTTCTAAACTGGGGCTGGGTGAAGGCTGGTCTGAGATGGAGCGGGAGAAGGTGGCTGCTGCCCACTCTGCACGTGGACAGAGCTTCCTGTGCGGCCCTGGTCCTGGGGGGACTGGCACTCGCATCCTATCTGCTGGTTTCTCTCTGAGCCTGTCCTGTCAGGCCCGCGGCGTGCGTGCTCACACCCACTCCCTGGCCTGCTGGGAGCTCTTGCCCCCTGTCCTGCCTGGCTCTCGAGGTGGGGGAAGGACAGCTGGTGCCTGAGGTTCATGTAGCTGGTCAGTGGTGGCGCGACTCGGGGACCAGCGGTCACGCTCCCAGCTGCCCGGAAACGCTGCTAGTCTGCTGGTTTCATGTCTCTGATTCCAGAGCTCGTTGCAGCTCTGGTAGCAGAATAGCAGCCGTGACTGGCTCACGTCAGTGTCAGATCAGTGTCGGGCAGTTGGGAAGCGCTCGGCTAAGGCGCTCCCGTGGCCGTCTGCAGCGGAAGGCTCTTGATGCACCTGTGCAGCCGCAGCTGCAGCCGCAGAGCCGAGCGGACTTTTCAGTTGTGTCGGCGCTTAGACGAGAGCTGCAGGACAGGCCGAGTGCCGCGTGGGCTCACGCTCCCCGGTGGGGTTGTCCGAGCGGCCTCCTGTCACCTGCTTACTGCTAACCTCACCAGGCCAGGGTCGCTGGCTGAGTGGGGGTCGTGTTCGCGGTTCCTCCCAGTGGCTGGGGAGGAAGAGGAGAGAAGGCCAGCGGGCTGGCACAGGGTGTCCTGACTGGGGAGAAGCACTGCTCATCCCTTTCCCGTGCAGCTTTCTGGTCCTGGTAGGTGGCAGGGGCCGTGCGGGCAGATGAGTCCAGTTCATCCTGGAGCTGGGCAGCGGTGCCGTGCAGGCTGAGTGCTGGCCTGGCACAGACGCGTTCCCTTGCAGCACAATAATGTTACTTTGCGGACCATAAAATTACGTAAGAATGTGGGTTTGCCAGCTGTAGAGACTATTTTGCCTATGTTCTTAAGTGTTAAAGTGACAGCCCTGGATCTCTCTTGGTTCCTTTCTAGGTGCCGGGGACCAGAACTTATTCACGTCTGTCTACCCGACGCTGTCCCAGCAGCTGCCGAGGGAACCCATGGAATGGAGGAGGTGGGCATCAGACGGGAGCTCCCCTCCTCCTGCAGGCGGAGCAGCCTGTGAGCAGCCGAGTGTGTGGGAGAGCTCCACGCCGCTCTGGGGGCTTCAGGAGCTGCTCGGTTGTTTCGTAGCACCGAGGGTGGCCCACCGAGGGTAGGCTGGAGGGGTGCATGAGCACAGCGCAGATCTCTGCCGGCTCACCGGGAGACTGGGTGGCACAGCCCCCAGCTTCCTCGGCTCACCGTGTCCGGGTGGGCCAGTAGTCCTCTTGTCGCAGACTCCTGCATACCTAGGGTTACTGCCCACCTCTCCTGCTCAGAGTGACTGTAAGCGGGACATTGGATGACAGCTTTTTGGGTTAGAGACCCACTTTTGTGTGCGAGGCTTCTGAGTTCATCCTTGCTGACTAGTGCTGCAAGGCGTGAGGGGTCTGCAGAGCAGACTTGCCTGTGGCCTACAACAGAGGGTGTGGGCGATGTTACCACAGCCTCGCCGCTGGGAGCTGTGCTCTCCTAGGGTGTCCTCTCCGTCCCTTCCCCTCGTCGCCCTATCCCCAGTTTCCCTTCCTCTCCCCTCTCTCTCTTTCTTCGTGTGAGACATTTCTGCTGCACACCCTTCGATAGGCTGGAGCTATGCGTAGAGCAGGCAGCCTCAGAACTTGTCCGTCCTCCCGCTTCTGCCTCCGGAGAGGGTTGGGGTTGCGTGTGCAAATCCCACGCTGACTCCCATGTGCCTTTTCTTTTTTCTTTTTAATTTTTATTTTTCTACTTTTACAAGCATGTTGGGTATTCATCCCAGCTTCCCTGCCTCTCCCCGCCTCTCCGTCCCTTAGTTCTCTCCCATTCCCTCCCACACTTCTGCCTGTGTGCATCTGTGGACCCTGGACCCTGGGGTTCACTCTGACCTCTCTACTCCTGGGGGTGTTCAGGCTTCCATGGTATGTCAAGTTACCTCTCTTCAGACCGCCCCGTTGGTATGTGCATTTCCCTTCACTCATCCAGCTTTAGACCCAGAGGTTTCCACTGTGAGTTCCCATTCTGTGAGTATAATAACAGCCGCCTACAGAGCAGTTTGATGCACTGTCTTCCTACTTATAGGTTTATTGGCTGTCTTCCCTATTGATTGTTTTACCCTCCTTTTTTTTTTTTTTAGGTTCCTGTTCAAGTTTACAGTAACAGGGACGGGCACCCTTCTGATACGCAGGCTTGAGTCCAGGCAGAATGCTGTTAGTTGTCTCCTTGGTACTCATGCCACTGTTACCTTAGTGGTCACCTATTTGCAGCTTACAGATCTTACACTGTTTATGGCACTTCTGATTATCTCTCCCTCAGTGTTTCTACAGTATTCCTTGGCACTGTGTAAGCCATCCAGCAAGGAGAAAGTCCACAGGCCAGTACTAGTTGATGTATTTTGCCCATGTTCTGTGATCCATTTGTGTTACGTCTTCAGTAACAGGGTCTTACTGACAGATTTTGGAGAGCAACCAAGAGCAATGGCAAAGCCTATACTGTTGGGAATCTTTAATACCCCTCTGACCAACATTTTATCAAGAAGTGTCACATTCCTGTTACTGCATGTGCTTTTTCTTAAGGACAAGGAACTGTAGAGAAAGATGTTAGTCATCACGCTTGGGGACAAGAACCTTTACCCTCTGAGCCATTTCACCAGCCCCTCAATGACTTTTGAAAAATTGTTTGTAGGTCCTATGGCCGGGCCCCAAAGATGATTCATCTGGAATCGAACTTCGTTCAGTTCAAAGAGGAGCTGCTGCCTAAAGACAGAAACAAAGCTCTGCTCACATTCCCTTTCCTTCATGTGTACTGGACGGAGTGCTGCGTAAGTACCAGATGGAGTGCTTGGACAGAGTGCTGTGTGAGTACTGGACAGAGTGCTTGGGCGAAGTACTACGTGAATACTGGATGGAGTGCTTGGACGGAGTGCTGCATGAGTATCAGACGGAGTGCTTGAATGGAGTGCTGCGTGAGTACCGGATGGAGTACTGCGTGAGTACCGGATGGAGTGCTTGGACAGAGTACTATGTGAATACTGGATGGAGTGCTTGGACTGAGTGCTGTGTAAGTACCCAACAGAGTGCTTGGACAGAGTACTACGTGAATACTGGATGGAGTGCTTGGACGGAGTGCTGCATGAGTATCAGACGGAGTGCTTGAATGGAGTGCTGTGTGAGTACCGGATGGAGTACTGCGTGAGTACCGGATGGAGTGCTTGGACAGAGTACTATGTGAATACTGGATGGAGTGCTTGGACTGAGTGCTGCATGAGTACCAGACGGAGTGCTTGGACTGAGTGCTGCATGAGTGCTGGACGGAGTGCTTGGACTGAGTGCTGTGTGAGTACCCAACAGAGTGCTTGGACAGAGTACTACGTGAATACTGGACGGAGTGCTTGGACTGAGTGCTGCGTGAGTGCTGGACAGAGTGCTGCGTGAGTGCTGGCTCAGGAAGCCGGCAACTCTCGTGCGATGGGCTCTCGCTTGCTCTCTCCTGGAGTTCGTTCATCTTGGTTCTTCAGCAAACAGGCCACTCTGTCCCTGCAGTTCTGTGCCACACAGTGCTGGGGACTTCTGGAGGCTCCTGAGTGCAACTTGGTTTTGGGTTGTGAGTGGTGGGGGCCGCGGGGTTTGATCAACTTGAGCCTGTTCATCTCCCCTCCCTGCCCTCGCCCTGCTGGTTTAGAGGTCTTAAGACCTGACAATATGTGTAACCTGGAAAAAAAAGTGTTTCGGTTAAAAGTTTTTTTAATCAATCAATCCGTGTGTGTGTGTGTGTGTGTGAGTGAGGGGGGGGCACTGTGTGTCCCTGTGGAGGACTAAGGGTGACTTGGGGAGTCATCGTGGATTGCTTCTACCTCCTTTTTGCTTTGCTCTGGGATTTCCCAGGCTCCGCCCACCAGGGCTGGAAGTGCAGTCCGACACCATTTCTGCCTGGTGATTTTACATGGGCCCTGGGATCTGAACTCAGGACCTTCTGCTTGAGAGGCAGAGTCTTAACCCCTAGCCATTTCTCCAGCTCAAGAGTGTTTAGCTTAAATGACACACACTAAAGTAGACACGTTTTAATGAAATGTCTTGAAACCTAAAGGAATGTTGATCATTCGCAACTTCTACATAGTTATGCATAAATTTATTTGATGTGTGCTGTTTTTCATTGCTTTATCACAGTAGCTGAGAGACTCAAGCTAAAGCGGGGACAGTTGTGGCTCATGGTTTAAGAGCTTCAGTTCATGGTCAGCTTGGCTACATCGCTGTGGACCTAAGGCAAGGCCACAACGTAAAGGAAGTTTCCCACTTCATGGTGGCCAGGCAAGAGAGAGAAAGGATAGATGGAAGGAGGAAAAGAAAAGGAGAAGGGAAAAGAAGGAAGGGGGGGCAGAGGGAGAGAGGGAGCTAGAAAACAAGCTACCCCACTAAGGCGGGTACCCCACGACTTGCTCCTTGATTTCTGAATCTGTGTACGCCTTTCCGGCCCAAGCCATGCACCGTCCTGTCCTGCCTGTAATCAAAGCCCTCCCTGTGTTGCTCTTAGTGCCCTGCCCTGGGCTGCGCCATCCTCTGCTGGTCTCCTACCTGGCCGATGTTCAGGGCTAGTCCAGCCCCCTGACTCGGTGTGCTGTCTCTTGGGATGTCCTGTTGGCTCCGGTGACAAGCAATGGAGAGTGAGGGTCGTGTCATCTGTGTTTTTTCCGAGGACTGTTTGCAGTGTCTGCTTCGCCCTCCGACCTCCAGGTCTCCTGTAGAGGGTCCCCGCAGGCTGGTGCGTGGGACTGCTCTGAAGTCCGCTTGGCCCTCCTCCTCTCCTTGGCGCACGGAGCGTTGGTTTCTAGCCGAGATTTGTGATTTGCTGACTGGGAAAGGCATCCCTTAGCATTGCAGAGGGTGGGCGCTATGGGCCCTCTCCCTCAGCTCTTTGGGGACTGGGCACAGTATAGAGTGGATGCAGGCTTCCAGCGGGCACAGGCTGCCAGGGGACGCGGCTGCCAGGGGTGCAGGCTGCCAGCACTCCAGCTTTCTCTTGCTGCCAGGTGCGGCGTGTTGGACTGTGGGGCTCCGGTCAAGGGGTGTGCCACATGTGATCAAGTCCACTGCACATTCAGCCGCCGAAAAGGGGTTTTCACACAGCGGTTTTCTCGTTAAGTGGAAGATCTTTCCAGGTTATTCTTTCCTAATTTAACAGCACAATTTAAAACAGTGGACTCACATTCCAGGTATTGCCTTTGGAACTTTTTGCCTTCTGAACAAAAGGACCTGAGTTCGGATTCCCAGATCTCATGTAAAAAATGTTAGGTGAAATGGAGGTGGCCTACACTTTTGGCCTTGGGAAACTCCACCGCAAAGCAATAAGGAGGTAGAACAATCTTTGTGACTTCGAATGTCGCCCTTAGGCCTCCATAGGCGCATGTGCGCAGTGCCCTCTGGTACACACAAATACATGGCGCACATGCAGAACAAATCAAAAGAAAATGAAAACAAAGTTTGAGGTTAAATTTTTGGGTTTCAATGAGGTCAGCACTTGTCTGTGAATGCCGAGGGTGGCCAGGTGGACAGTGAAGGGCTGTGGAAAGAGCCAGAGCCTTTAAAACACGCTGTCCCAAAGATGACCACTCAATTTCCAAATGAATTAATACATGCCTTAGACCCAGGGCATGGCACGTGCTTGGCAAGCACCCCCAGCGCCAGCTCCAGCTGTGGCATCTTGGTTTCAACGTCCTGAGTGGGTGGACTGACTTGCTGCACGGGCGCATGGTGCACAGGGGTGGCAGGGCCCGAGAGCAGCAGGCAGGATGGTGTCTGTCCTGCAGCTCGAGCTGGGAGCTCAGCCGACTCTGCCTTTGTGAGAGGGGAGCTTTGTGCCACTCTTATTTGTCCTGGGTGCTCGACACTGAGCTGAATCTGAGCTAGAGCAGTGTGGAGGGACACCTAGGTCAGACAAGGACCAAGGGCTTGTTGCAGCCACCAGAAGGCCAGCGTGGAGTTCTCTGGACAGCCTCTAAGTCCACAGCCAGCGTGGAGTGGTGTTCCAGTCCTGGGCCACTCTGAACGAAGCACTCCTTGCTTCGTCATTGGTGCTGAGTCGCACAGCCTCGGGCGACAGTGCTGGAGGGAGAGAGCGGGGGCCATGACAGGTGCTAAGCCACACGTGGCATGTGGGCTCAGTGCCCTGGTTTCCCCACTCCAGCTTGTCCCTGCTGCCCAGTGTGATAGAGTAGTGTGGCCACTGCCCAGAGGCGAATGGGTATTGCCGCCCTCACAGCCCTTCTTTGTTGTAGGACACTGAAGTGTACAAAGCCACAGTGAAAGACGACCTCACCAAGTGGCAGAACGTGCTGAAAGCCCACAGCTCTGCAGACTGGTTAATAGTGGTGGTTGAAAATGATGCCAAGAAAAAGAACAAAACCAACATCCTTCCCCGAACGTCCATCGTGGACAAAATCAGAAGTGACTTCTGCAACAAGCAGAGCGACAGGTGAGCGAGCCTCGTGTCCCGCTCCCGGCCGACGGCTGCGGCGGCCTGGGCTCAGCAGGCTCTGGGGACAGCGTGGGGGCGCTCGTGGATGGGAGGCTTCTGGGCCTTGTGGCTCCAGGAAGAGCCAGAGGGAGAGTCTTCAGTCCTTGTGCAGGGCAGGCTCCCTAAACACGGTTCTGTGACTGTGGGGTGACGCAGCTTTCTGTTGAGCAGACGCTTGCTAAAAGTTCCTAGGAAGGAAGTTGCAAAGTGCCAACTTCACGTCTTCGTCTTGGGCTCACTTCACATCTGTACTGCTCTTGCTTCCCCTCTGCTACCGGCCTGCCCCGCTGGCTGTGGCCTCGTACTGGTCCCTGTCCTGGCGACGCATCTGTCGTTCTCATGGTTAACATGCGGCCAGCATCTCTGTGGAGGACATGCCAGCCTGAGGGGCAGCCAGCGTGCTCCGGCCCAGAGATGGCCCTTGACGTGCAAGCTGCACAGGGGTGTGAGGAAGGAGTGTGGGAAGGCCGGCCAAGGCCACGCCCTCTGCTTAGCATGTGACTACCCTGAGGCTGGAGTGACAGTTCTCCAGGGGAGGAGTCTCAGGCGGGTCTTCAAACTGCACAGGACAATCCTGGACACAGGATCAATGTCCTGTGTGCTGTCTGTGTAATTTAGCCAGATTCTAGATTAATGAATGACGTATTTTAGAGAAGCTTCACACAGTCTGTAATTGTTACTCATACTAGTGAGATCACTGACGTGTTGTCAAAGTGCTTCGAATCTGTGGGCCGAGCATGCTCAGAGTTGTGTTTTGCGGATTAGCCTGCTGTGAAGGGGGAGGGGAGTGGGACACGCTGCGTGGTGGGTGGCAGTGTGGACACAGGCTAGACCCCATGAGCCTGCTGGCTCGGGCTTGCTTGGCATAGCAAAGGACATGTTTGCTTAGGATCATGTTAAGTGAATGATAATACTGTTTCGCCCTGATTTTGTGAAATGTTCAAATTGCATAACCATCTCATTTTCAGAGTGCTGGTTAATATTTAGAATAACCATATTTTTGCCACTTTCTTCTTAATATTATTTTTTATTTTTCTAGTTTTACAAACATAATGAATGGTTACCCCTGCCTTCCCTTTTTTCCCCCTCCCTCCCTTCTTTCTTCATCAATCCATCCCTCTGCCGCCCTCCCACCTATCTGCTCGTGCGGCCCAGGGTTCCTTCGAGTTGTCTGCTCCAGCAGGGCTTGGCCTTGGGGCAGATGAAGTGGCCCTTCCTGCGCCCCACTGACAGTGACGCTGCTCTCCACTGTCTGACTCTGGCCCCACAGTTCCTCCTGCGCGGAGTCCTCCTGTGTGAGTCTCGCTGGTCTGTGGGATGTTGACGAGTCAGTCGTTGCCAGGTCTGTCTGCTGAGGATAAGTGTCAGGCAGCGAGTTTCTAAGTGCAGCAGCCCTGTCTTGAGCGGAACGTTCTGGCCAGCGGCGGGCCTCCCTGCCTTTAGGGTCTTACTGTTTTACCGCCCCCCCCACAAGATCCCTTGAGACTTGACTGACCTGGTTCCAGCTGGCGTTTCAGGGTCGCCCAGCTCAGCGCCATGGTGGTGCTGGCGGTTGTCTGTTCACGGCTCTTCCGCTGCACTGGGCTGATCTTGTTTGGGGCTTGAGATCTCTTCTCTTCTGAAGATAAAAGGAGGCGTTTAGAAAGAGGTTCACTGTGGGGTGTTTGTAGTCAGTATCAGGGCATCTGATCCTGACTGCTGCCAGTTTTCTTCCATCCATTATTGTTAGACTGATGTACATTGCTGAGCCTGTGTTCCCGGTATTTGGGGGGGGGTGGTAGGTTAGGGACCAGTAAGGAAGCAGTTAGTTACTTGGAGGCTTACCCACTCTCCACTCTGTCCTGTTCCAGGAATAGGAACAGGAATAACCATATTTTTTTAATCTAATTTCCAAAAGTATGATTCTACAAAACTCATTTAAAACCAACTTGCCTTTTAATGACTTTGTTGCAGTGTGAAGGTGTCTGTGTGGAGGGTGTCTGTGTGGAGATGCCTGTGTGGAGGTGCCTGTGTGGAGGTGTCTGTGTGGAGGTGTCTGTGTGGGGGTGCCTGTGTGGGGGTGTCTGTGTGGAGGTGTCTGTGTGTGGGGGGGTGTCTGTGTGTGGGTGTCTGTGTGGGGGTGCCTGTGTGGGGGTGCCTGTGTGGGGGTGCCTGTGTGGGGGTGTCTGTGTGTGGGGGTGCCTGTGTGGGTGTGTGGAGGTGTCTGTGTGTGGGGGTGCCTGTGTGGGGGTGCCTGTGTGGAGGTGTCTGTGGAGGTCAGAGAACCTCCCCGGGTGTCGTTCTCATCTTCCTTGTTTTGAGACAGGGTCTCATTGGTGTAAGCTGTGCGTGTCACGATACCTGACCCTTAGGCTCCTGGGATTCTCCTGCCTTCACCTCCATCTTATGAAGTAGCTCTGGGGTCACAGGTTCATGCTGCCATATCTGACTTTACTTCAGCCCCTTTGACGACTATGGACAAATTGAATTTCTAAAATTCTGTTTCAGCCACACACTCAGTAGCTGAGCGTGTTGTTGCCATTACGTTCTCAAGGATCGGGAGGCACCTTTTAACAAATCTACGTTCTTGGCATGAAAGACTGGTTTATCGCCTCATAAATTTGAATTTAGTGGAGCATTTGTTGGCACTTGGGTTTTTACATACTTCCGATCTTTGGAAACACTGGAACACATGCCCTGGAGTAAATTAGGATGCTTGTAGCTTCGCGTTCAGTTTTTAACTGTGTTGCAGTCGCCTGCATGGTTGCTGATAAATGACCATCACGCAGCTTAAGGAAACAAGGGGTTTATTTCCTTAACAACAGTCTGGTTACAGTTCTCAGTCCAGCTTGAGAAGAGAGCACGCACCAACACCAGGGCCGAGGGAACTGGCCACACCATCACCACATAATGGCTGAGGGAGGGACGATCCTTACTTGCCAGACCAGCATGTCTGGCCAAGTGAACAGAAGGATGCTGACTTCCTCAACCAGCTCTCAGTATTTTATTCACCTGTTCAAGGCCGAGTCCCACCCGCCATAGGCTGGGTCTTCCCCATCAACTAGACAATTTCCTGCAGGTTTGCTCTGGGCTGAACTCAACCACTAATTCTCCACAAATGTGCCCAGAGCTCAAACCCTCAACTGTCAAGTTGACACCTGTGTCCCACTATGACAGACTGTGTCTCACATTCTTCGGGTTTTTGGAAAGGGTCATGACCAGAAGAACATGAGTGTTGCTAAGTGTGAGGAGTCGTTGGACCAGCGTCCAGGGGCTGCTGTGTGCACAGTGCTGACATTGGCTGGTCTCGCTCAGGATGTTGTGAAGGTCCCAGGCGTGGTAAGGGTCTGCGCGCCGATGCTGCGGGTCAGTGTGTGATACCTGGAGTGTGGTTGTACCACAGTTAGTTACGCACCCGCTTAAACACTGTCAGGACCCCGCTTACTTTATCATCACTATGAACAGCACTGAGAATATCTTGGGGGCAGATGTTGTGGCTGTTGTTAGTCACTTCCTGAGGCCAAATCTTCTCCAGGAAACTGCTTGCTTGTAGGGTTTGTTGCATTCCTCGGGCCTTCGGCAAATGTTGCTGAGCCAGAGGGCAGCTGGGTAATGGTTCTGATGGTGGCAATACTCTCCTGAAGCCCTTCTTGGTGCCCCTCCCCATGCATCCCCTGTGAGCAGCTGCTCTGGTGGTCTTTGCCCTGGGGAATATCGCTGCTCTGCTGAGCTGGGCTTTCCCGTCTAGGTTAACTGAATCTCTGAGGCACAATGCTTTTTTAGCAAAATAAACAAATAGATGATGACTTAGAGATCACAGAAATTGAAAGGCCCAATAAGAGTAAGGGAGTGTCATGGTTTGAAATGTGTCCCCCACAGTCTCATGTGTTTGGCAAGGTCATGGCACCTTGAGAGGTGGAGCCTTGCTGGAGGAAGGCAGTCACAAGGGATGGGCCTTGAGGTGGATGAGCCCCCCCTACCTCCAGGAGAAGTCAGCCTTTGCAGCAAGCAGTCTGCAGCTCTCAGCCTCCAAGATGTCTGCAGTGACTTAGCCTCCTCCAGCTTTGGCCAGCCAGCCATGCCGCCTCCGCCATGAGAGACTGTTTCTCCCCTCTGGAACCGTAAGCTGAATAAATAAATCCCTTTCTCCCTTAAGTTGCTTGACTTTGAATGTTCTCTCACCGCAACAGTTAAGAGTCACTGTTACAGGGAGTGACACTGATGTAAAAATATGTCCCGGGGCTAATGGGCATCATTTTCCCTTCCAACCCCCGTAGCATATGGAGCCTACAGGGAGGGGCTAGATCTGGGCTCAGGAGCAAGGCTGATCACCATCGTCCTTGGGGTGAGAGGGGTACAGTCAGTGTGGAGGAATGTCTGTGTGAGCAGTGGGCTGGAGGACTACAATGACACTGAGGAGTTGAGGACAGGTGCCAGGTTGGGCTGTGTCCCCCATGCCAAGCTGAAGAGTCTGCGTGTCACTGCCCCTAGAGGCACCGCACATGTGGCCCCGTGTCGTCTGTGCATCGTATGGTGGCAGAGAGGAGAGAGACGATTTCTAAATTCAGTGTTCTGAACTGTGAGCACACTGACTGCCCAAACCCTGAATTCCATGTCTGTGTGGGCCATGTCTGGGCCAGGGCTCCGTGTGCTCACAGTGGGGCAGTCTCCTGGGGTCTCCATGTGCGCACAGTGGGGACTGCCTCCTGGGGGTCTCTGTGTGTGCACATCATGAACTCACTTTCAGAGATGGACATCCTCAATGTATTTTCTTTTGCTGCTCATATGTCCAATTTTAAAAGTGAAGACATTAAAGGAGGAAGTGTACATGCCAGGGGAATGTCCGGCGGAGTGGGAGGGAGAAGGAGGTGGCTGTGATCAGAAAGTCTTTGTCTACGTGTGTGAGATTGTAAAAGAACAGAAGTACAAAAAAAAAAAAGAGTCTCTGACATGCAGAAAGCTGGCGGAATTTGTGAGGTGCACGTGCATGAGGTTGAGAACTGAGGGTGCATGGTCCCTGTATATTAAGAACCCTAGAAGTGGGCCTGAGCCCATAGCTCCCTAACTTTCCAGCGTCCTGTCTACTCGGCAGCACACACCTCCTGCCTAAGCAGCGGTGGACAGCTCTGGGCCCTTCCTGACAGTGTTAACTTACTGAAGAAGGAAGACGGGGAAGCAGGGAAGTAGGCAGCAGTGGAGACACTTTCTTGTCGTTGCAGGTGTGTCGTGCTCTCTGACCCCTTGAAGGACTCTTCTCGAACTCAGGAATCCTGGAATGCCTTCCTGACCAAACTCAGGACGCTGCTGCTCATGTCCTTCACCAAAAACCTTGGCAAATTTGAGGATGACATGCGGACCTTGAGGGAGAAGAGGACGGAGCCAGGCTGGAGCTTCTGCGAGTACTTCATGGTTCAGGTAGGAACAGAGCCAGCCTGGAGCTTCTGCGAGTACTTGATGGTTCAGGTGGGGACAGAGCCAGGCGGGAGCTTCTGCGAGTACTTGATGGTTCAGGTGGGAACAGAGCCAGGCGGGAGCTTCTGCGAGTACTTGATGGTTCAGGTGGGGACAGAGCCAGGCGGGAGCTTCTGCGAGTACTTGATGGTTCAGGTGGGGACAGAGCCAGGCGGGAGCTTCTGCGAGTACTTGATGGTTCAGGTGGGGACAGAGCCAGGCGGGAGCTTCTGCGAGTACTTGATGGTTCAGGTGGGGACAGAGCCAGGCGGGAGCTTCTGCGAGTACTTGATGGTTCAGGTGGGGACAGAGCCAGGCGGGAGCTTCTGCGAGTACTTGATGGTTCAGGTGGGGACAGAGCCAGGCGGGAGCTTCTGCGAGTACTTGATGGTTCAGGTGGGGACAGAGCCAGGCGGGAGCTTCTGCGAGTACTTCATAGTTCAGGCTTGGGCCTCCTTCTCTTACCTTCTTGCCAGCCATGATGGGCTTTTCCATTTCTCTGCTGATGGGCAGAAGATGGCCTGGGTCTCCGTGGTGTCCTGCGTCAGTGTTTCACGCTGCCTTGTCTAGGGAAGGGTCCAGGAGCGATGTAACTGTTCTGTGGCGGTTCTGGTCTTAGTTTTTACAACCTCCACACTGGTCTGCAGAGCACCTGTACCAGTGTGCACTGCCGTCAGTGGATCAGGGCCTCCCTTCCCCAAATCTTTGCCACTGTTTGTTAGCATTTGTTTTTTGATGATAGCCATCTGACTGGAGTGAGGTGGAATCTCAAAGTAGTTTTAATTTTCATTTCTGTGATGGCTAAGGATACGGAACCATTTTAAAAATATTTATTGGCTATTTGTATTTCTTCTTTTGAGAGGACTCAGTTCAGCTCCTCAGCCCAATTTTTTGATTGGGTTATTTATTTTCTTGCTGTTTATCTTTAAGTTCTTTGCGTGCTCTAGATACTAATTTTCTATGAGCCGTGTGGCTGGCGAAGGTGTTCTCATTTGTGGCAGGCTGTCTCCAAGTGGTGGCTGTTTCTTGTGTTGCGCAGCAGCGTTTTAAGTTCATGGGGTCTTGTTTGTTGGTTGTGATTTTGTTTCTTTAATGGCTGGAATCCTATTCGGAAAGCTTGTCTATTCCTCTAGCAGTTTCAGAGTTTCAGATCCTGTGTTGAGATCTTTGACCCATTTGGAGCTGATTTTTGTGCGAGGCCAGGGATAAAGATGTAGCTTCATTCTACACGTGTGCACCCACTTTTCCCAGCACAGGTTTTCTTCTCTTCAAAGAATTTGACAGTCTTGTCAAAAACCAGTGCCTTGCTGCGTGGATACGTGTCGGGGTCTTCTGTTCTGTTTCATCGGTCGGCTGTCTGTCCTCGTGCTCACTGGGCCTATGGCTGTGCTGCGCACCTTGCAGCCGCGCACAGTGGCGCCTCCAGCATTACTCTTTGACTCAGGGTCTTTGCGCTTTGACATGAACTTTCTTCTTTGTGTGTGTGAAGAGCGGTGTTGGCGCTTTGATGGGGTTGCACTGCATCTGTATATTGATTTTGGTATGACAGTAATTTTCATAATAGGATTCTTCCAGTCACGAACATGAGACATCTTTCTGTCTTCTAGTATCTTCTTCAATTTCTCTCTCCTGTTTCAGGATTCTCATTATAGAGCTATTCACTTCCTTGGTTAGATATATTTGAAATTACATTTTTTCAGATAATTTTGAATGGGATTATTTCCTGATTTCTTCCTCAGCTTGTATGCTAGACTTGTGTCCTTGGCACTTTGCTGTGTGTGTGTGTGTGTGTGTGTGTGTGTGTGTGTGTGTGTGTGTGTCAGAGAGAGAGAGAGTTCTGAGAGTTTCCTGGAAGAGCCCAGAAGGTCACTTGTATGTAAAGTCAGGTCATGTGCAGTAAGGGTCTCTTCCCTTTTCCACTCTCCGCTTCTTCTCTCTTGCTGCTCTACTGAGGTCTCCAGCGCTACCCTGGTTGAGTGAGAAATGGACACCTTCGGCTTGTCCATGAAGACACTCTGCGATGCCCAGAGCACGTGTGGTGGTGTCGGGGTGCGCAGGGTCCTGGCTGCCGAGTGCTCGGAGCGTTGCTAGTGTTTGTCATCTTTTGTCTGAGCTGGTCTAGCATCGTGCGTAGATCACTGTATTGATCACGGAAATGAAAGTGCATTTTGAATACTGTAGGAGGCCTCATTAGAATTTTGATTTTGATTTCTTGTCTGAGGCATCTGTCTTGGGATGCCTGGCAGGTCTGGTGCAGGTGAGACGTGAGCGTGGTGGTAACTCGTGTGTGATGAGGTGGGTGGGCAGGTGGTGGGTGCGTGGGTGTGTGGTTAGATCCATAGATGGGTGAGTAGGTAGATCAATGCAGAGTGTATGCACAGACGAGTGGGCAGTGAATGGTTGGTAAGTGCACGGGCAAGCAGATGCATGGGGTGGGTGGCTGGTTGGTAGATGGAGAGCTAGATAGATTGAGTATCCCCCACACCTGATAGGCCTAGAAGTAGTAATACCCAGGTGGCAAGGAACACATCTCACACCCAGCTCTTTTTTTTAAACTGTCTTGGTACGAATAATATGTAGGATGCATCTAGAATATCTTGGGGGCCGAGAAGTGAGGAGCTGCACAGACAGATCTGGGCTCCCTGAAGGGGCTGCGAGCACGGAGAGACAAAACAGATGTCTGCCTGGACTCTCGGTTCCGGGAACGCTGGGGCAAGAGGTTCACACATTGAAACAAGCTTGGGGTATCCAGTGAGACCTTGTCTTAAAAGGAAAAAAATTCCTGGAGTGCTCAGTCCCCAGATACTTGGCTCAGTAAAGGACAGAAAGGAACACGAGGAAGGTGTAGTGGTGTTGGCGAAGCATCGGCCAGCACTGTGTCCGCAGGCAGCAGGAAGTGGAGAGCTGGAAAGAGTCTTGACCTGCCATTTCTCTAAGTCACATAACAGCAGAGCTCACAAGCAAGCTTTTTGGACAGTGTAGTCCTCGTGCAGAAAGCTCTTGCCAGCAGAGCTTGAGGCCAGATCAGGAGGGCTGGCTGTGGCTTCTGCCTGTGCTCCTGACCCCCCAACAAGTGGCACTTGGGTCCTCCAGCTTTTCAGAGTGGTCACACAGTCCGCGTGAGGTGGAAGCGAGTGTGTCACTGTGGACTTAGACGTGTGTCTGCCTCCTGGCTTTCGCTTTTGTGGGCAGTGATGGAAATGAGGAAAACCAATCAGCCTGGTCATCTGCACATTTTCTTACTCAGCGGATACTCAACACGTGCACGTGCAGGCATGGCTGTGCTAGGCAACATCCACACCACTTCTCTGAATGGCAAGAAGTCAGTCGGGGCCGCGCGAAGGCATTAGAACCAGAGTAGTAGGAGTGCCGGGCGGGTCAGAAGGGGCAGCCATGAGAGGCAGAACAAGCCGTGTGCCCATGGGGGGAGCGTGAACATTCCAGGCTAAGAGAAGAGGCAGCACGTGACGGCATGAGTGGGAAGAAGGAGGGCCTGGCGGGGACTGTGACTGAGGGCAGAGAGTCGCCCTGGGAAAGGGCACCACCAGTGCTGCCTGAAGTCAGGTACGGTGTGGGCTCTTTCTTGGTGCTTTCCAGACCGTTCCATTCTGTGTGAGTGCTGCTGTCCCTGGGCCCCATGGCCGCCTGTGACAGGCGCTGACTGGTGTTCTTGGTGACAGGAGGAGCTCGCCTTTGTCTTTGAGATGCTCCAGCAGTTTGAGGACGCTCTGGTGCAGTACGACGAACTGGACGCCCTGTTCTCGCAGTACGTGGTCAACTTCGGGGCTGGCGGTGAGTGACACGTCCGTGCAAGCCCCTTTCGAGTAGCCTGCTCGCCAGTGACCATGCCTCGCTCGCGTGGATGCTTATTATGGTGGGATGCTCAGGCCTCTTGGAAATAAAGCAGGAATAGTTGCTGTCACTTCAGGAGAACCTCAAGTAGCAGAAGTATTGCTTTGCAGCTGTTGAGGTGTGAAGGGTTGTTTCTCCAGCCTGGAGTGCTGAGCATGCTTCTGACACGCAGCTCCGGGCTAGAGTGCGGGTGTCCTCCCACCACAGGAAACTTGAGAGCTCTGTGAGTTTTCTGTGGTGTCCCTTGACCTTTACACTCTTAAATAGCATTTCAGTTTCTTTTAAAATTTCAAAATTGGCACAATGAGCAGTTGAGGACTGGGAAGGCGGCAGCAGTGAAGTGCTCGCTCCACAGACACGAGAGCCTGAGTTTGACCCCAGCACCATGTGAAGGCCGGGCAGCGGCGCGCACCTGGAATTCCCGTGCCAGGAGGCAGAGATGGAAGATCCCTGGGGCTTGCTGCTAGCGTCTGCAACCAATCTGTCAGCTTCCGGTTCAGTGAGAGACCCTATCAAGAACAGAGAGCAGGAGGGGAGCCCTTCCCCAGAGTCAGCCTCTGTTCGCCACACGCGCGCACATGAGCACACGTGAGCGTGCACCAACACCCATGTCACCCTGTGGTCACTGTCTGTCTCCATAGAAACATCTTCACATCTAGACACTTTGTCTCTTGTGACGCTGTCATGGCATCTCTCCAGGCTCCAAATCAGGTGCCAGGTTGTTGTTTTGCTAACAGACGCTCTGAGGCATGTTCAGCTGTCCCTGGAGCTGGACATTTGGGTTTCCTTCTTGCCTTCACATACAGTGCCACGTCAGTCATGTTGTGAGCACCCTTGCGTGGTGTCCAGGGGTGGCAGTTGAGCTAAGAGCCTGCTGGGTGGGGAGACGCCAGAACAGTCAACTTGCGTGGCCTCCCATTGCTGCTCCAGACTGGTCTTCATGTAGAGTTTAGACGGTGCAGACATAAGCCTGTGACTAAAGTAAAGCATTTACTCATTCAATTGTAAGACTTAGAACAGGTAAAACTGTTTCCTTAGATTTGTGTGACTTACCCATATTATTATGCACATACAGCTCTTGGATATAATAGTTTTCTTACATTTAATGCAATTTGTGTATTTTCTCAGTTTAGAAGTAGATATGAAGCAATTTAAAACCCCAAATCAGTCCAGAACAAGCTCTTGAAGTAAATCAAGGTTGTTTGAACCTGTGCTTATGGGGCCCACTCGCACCCACAATGCCGGGCAGAACCCTGGATCCAGTGAGGAGCATAGCAGCTAGCCGCTCCCGGCTTACCTGACGGAGTAGGAAAACAAACTTAGCTCCACGTCCACTTGTAGTGAATTGTCCTGAAAGGGACGCATCCAGATGGGCAGCTCCGGCAGCCCTCTGGGCAGGTGGTATCTGCCCCGAGGCCTGAGTGGAACATGTGGCCATGGACATACCCAGCCTGGCGCTAGACAGTTCCACCTCGATATCCACTGCGTGACACTGCACAGATGCAAACACGTGTGTCCACAGCTGTCAGTGCACCAGGCAAAGCCCTTGCTCGTGAGAAAGAGCGTGGATCGGCTGCGATGCCTCTTTTGAGCTTAAAAAAGAGGTGAAAGGATTATTTTTCATGCGGATGGAACAACTTGTATTTATTTTAAGATCGTGTTTAGTCTCAAGGCTGTAAGTTTAGTTGGGAGCCTGGTTGACACAGAGGAGCCTCTCTGGGCCTGCTCCTCCCTGCGCCTCCATCCTGTCCTCCAGGAGCTCCACTCGGGCTGGTAGGGGAGCTAGGCGCTGAGAAGGAAGAACGGCTGCAAGACGGTCAGGTGGCCGCTGCAGGTCGGTCAGGTGGCCGCTGCGGGACGGTCAGGTGGCTGCTGCAGGAAGGTCAGGTGGCCGCTGCAGGACGGTCAGGTGGCCGCTGCAGGTCGGTCAGGTGGCCGCTGCGGGACGGTCAGGTGGCCGCTGCAGGAAGGTCAGGTGGCCGCTGCAGGTCGGTCAGGTGGCCGCTGCAGGAAGGTCAGGTGGCCGCTGCGGGAAGGTCAGGTGGCCGCTGCAGGAAGGTCAGGTGGCTGCTGCCCACCCGTGGTGAAGGTAAGGCAGCCGGAGCCGCTGGGTCTCGCTGACATGAGCGAGTGTCCCCAGCTCCACAGCCTGGTAGCATCCGCGTGGCTGCCCTGCTCACTGTGCCCCTGCCCAAGGCCTGGGCGTGGCAAGATGTGCCCTGCTGCCTGGATCATTGGCCTCTGCAGCTATCAGCCCAGCACTGGGTGCGCTGTGGGATCCACCCCATGCTGAGACACCAGCCGGTGGGGGGAGCTGTGAGCCCGGGAGATCTGGGTGCAAAGCTGTCCTCTCCTCCACGCGGCCACATGATGCTGAGCAGGAACCTCAGCCAGGTGAGGTGCCCCTGGTCAGCGTCTTTCATGATGTGTGTTTGTCTAGATGGTGCCAACTGGCTGACTTTTTTCTGCCAGCCGGTGAAGAGCTGGAATGGACTGGTGCTCCGCAAACCCATCGATATGGAGAAGCGGGAATTGATACAGAGGCAAGAAGCCACCTTGTTGGACCTGCGCAGTTACCTGTTCTCGCGCCAGTGCACCTTGCTCCTCTTCCTGCAGCGGCCGTGGGAGGTGGCACAGCGCGCCCTGGAGCTGCTGCACAGCTGCGTGCAAGAACTGAAGCTCCTGGAAGTGAGTCGCTTCTCTCCCCACGCCATCCAGACCACCTTCACAGGCAGCTTGGGACCTCCGCAAGCCCTGTGACCTGCCTGTGCCGACGGGCAAGTTGCTTTTCCCCAAGTGTCTTCAGTTTACAGTTTATTATGCTCAGTTACTTTTTCCATTTATTAATGGCTCAAAAAAAATGCAAGTTCTACTCTGTACGTGGTAAAGTCTATATCAAGCCTCTTAGATGACATTTTTCACACAGTTTAAGGTGAGCGTGCCCGACACGGTGGAAGCAGCCTTTCCTGACAGCGGTTATGCATGCACAGGACAGCAGCCAGATCTTGTCCGACACTTGGTTATTCAGGACTTCTCCCCGCATCCCTGTTCTGTGCAATGTGCAGGTAGCGTCGTGAGTGGTGCGGGACAGGTGGAGCAGCGCAGCGCTTACTGGGACGTGCGTGCGTGTCCTTGGGTGTATGAAGATGCACTTACAGAGAGGCTTGAAATTGTTTTTCTGCAGTGACAACATTTTGATTCTCGGAACACAGTTCACCTAGGGAGTGCTGATCTCTTTTCACTGCCCATAGCTCACACATCAGTGAACATGTGCTTTTTACTCAGAAAATTCATACGCGCATGTGCAGAATGTCACATCCCACGTCCATTTCCCAGTTGAGATCTCCTAAGTAGGTAGATGCCTTACCCAGAACCATAGAGTGTTATTCTAGACTCACCCAGGCAGATGCCACACCTAGAGCAATAGAATGTGAGTATAGAACCCACATCACCCGCTGCACCCAAGGTGGCATCCTGTGCTCAATTGAACAGAGGCAGAGTCTCACATAGCCACGTTGGCCTCAAGGTCACTATGTAGCCAAGGATGACTGTGAGCTTCTTTTTTTTTTTTTTTTTTTTCTTTTTTTCTTAATCATTGTTCATTTCTTTTTTTTTTTTTCTCCCACTTTTTTTCCTAAGTTCTCTCCCTCCCTCCTCCCCTCCCCAGTCTCCCCTTGCATTCTCCCCCCTTCCCTCCTTCCTTTCACCCTCTTCCTTCTTTCCCCCATCCCATTCCACCCTAGTGAGGGGTAAGGACTCTGTGGCATAGCCCGGAGCCCTTTCTCGGGCTCCCAGTTAGTATGGGAACTCCATTATGACCTTAACCCCTTGCCTCTAAGGGTCCTGCTGCCTGGAGCCTTCTCCCCTGTGATCCATGCTAGACCTCGGGGGGTCATTGACATGTCAGCCATTGTGCAGGTCAGGCAAAGTCCAATTCTGGCTGCTGCAACCCTAACTTGTGTGAGGTATCTTACATATCATTGGTCCTCCCCATCTTTAGGCTCTTACAATCTTGCTGCCCCCTTTTCTGCAAGGTTCCCTGAGCTTTAGGATGGGGAGAGATTTGACTGCTTCTGGTTCCAGATGATTAATGTAGGGTCTTTGGTGTTCTGAATTGTGGTTTGTTGTTTTCAGTTTTGCTCTCCCTGCTTGGCTGCATTCTGATTGGTATCGTAGGTCACCTCCTCTTAGGACAGCTTTCATTGTGTCCCAGAGATTTTGATGTTGTATTTTCATTATTGTTTGCTTCTAGGAAATCTTGAATTTCCTTTTTTATTTCTTTCTGAACTCATTTCTCATTCAGCATCATAGTGTTTAGTTTCTAAGAGTTAGTGTATTTTCTGCTGTTCGTTGTGTTGTGTGGATGTCAAGATTTAGACCATGGTGATCTGACAGGGTACAGGCTATAATTTCAATTTTCCTGTATATGTAGAGATTCATTTTGTGGCCCAATATGTGGTCTATTTTGGAGAAAGTTCTGTGGGCTGCTGAGAAGAATGTGTATTCCTTGGTGCTTGGATGGAAAATTCAATAGAGATCTGTAAGGGTTTGATTTAGTTCCAATGTGTCTCTGTTAAATTTTTGGCCTATTGATCTATCCCATGTTGAGAGTGCAATATTGAAATCCCAAGTATTATGTTTTTGGGATTGATTTCTTGTTTTAGAAGTTGTAGTGTTTGCTTAATGAATGTGGAGGAGTCCATATTAAGTGTATATATGTTCAGTATTGTGAAGTCTTCCTGGTGAATTGTACCTGTGACTAAAATGTAGTATCCTTCTGTGTCTTTTATGATTTTTTTTGGTTTGAAGTCCACTTTGTCAGATAGCATAATTCTTACCTCTGCTTGTTTCCTGGTTCCGTTGGCTTGAAGAATTTTTGAGCAGCCTTTTACTTTTAGAATGTGCCTCTTTTGTGGTGAGATGTGTTGCTGAAGGTGGCAGATGAATGGGTTGTGATTTCTAATCCATGTTTGTAACCTGTGTCTTTTGATTGGTCAGTTAATTCTATTGACATTTAGTGTTATAATGGAGAAATTATTTTTAATTCCTGACAGTTTTTGTGTTTAGTGGCTTTCATAAGTGTATTATTTAGTGGTATTATACTTCCCTTCTGTCCTCTTGTATGTGCTTGTTCCTTTCTTCAAGCTTGAGTTTCTTTTCTAGCATTTTTTTGAAGGCCTGGTCTGGTGGTTGTATAAGCCTTCAAGTTGTCTTTATGGAGGAAAATTTTCCTTTCACCCTCCATCATGCCTGATGGTTTTGTCAGTCATGGGTTGCATAGTCATGTCAGCCTGGGCTGACGTTTGTGCTCATTCAGTACTTGAAGTAACGTCTCTCCAAACCCAGAAGAGTTGTGTAGTATTTTGACTATTACTTGCCCTGACAAGTTTCTATTTTGGTCATATCTGTTTGGAGTGCGGAATGCCTCTTGTATTTGGATGGGCCTCTCTTTCTTTAGATATGGAAAGTTTTCCTTTATGATAATTTGAAAAATTTCCTCAGGTGTGGTATTTTGGGATTCTTGTTCTGGTATTCCATGAATGTGTATGATAGGCTTCTTCAGGGTGTCCCGTAATTCTTGAATATTCCTTTCAAGTATCTTTTTGGCTTTAACAACCTCTTCGATTGAACTCGTTAGTTCTTCTTCAAGATCTGATATTTTGTTTTCTGCTTCATTAGTTCTGCTGATAAGACTCTCTGTTGAGTTCTGGGTTGAAGACAGCTTGTCTTTTAGTTCGAATTTAATCTCTGCTCAAGATTATTTTACCTGCTCTATGACTTATTTTTGTTTCTTCAGCTGCTTTTCTCATCTCCTTCAAGCGCCTATTGTGTTCCTGTTCAAAGTGGTTGATGCGGTTATTTAACTCCTCCTGGATTTCCTCTTTCATTGTTTTGATCATAGTAAAGATCAGGCTTGGAAAATCATTATCTTGGATATGGTTTTCTTGGCTATTTTCTGAGTTTGTTCTGGTTGGATTCAATCATGGGGTTGATTCTTTTTGAAGATTTGTTGTCTTGGTTTTTGTTTCTCATGGATTTGTGCTGTGACCTGGGCATTTTTGTTTTATCTCTTAGGTCCTTCTTTTTGTTTCTGTGTGCTTTAGGCTGAACTGAATTAGACGGTATTACTGCTCTTGAGCAGTTATTGCTAGTGTTTGCCTTGGGGTGGGTATGCCTGTCTGGTGTTGGTGTTATTTCCTAGGTGAGGCTATTGGACTGTTAGTAGACCGGTTAAGGCTGGTTTAGTAGACAGGGATTGAAGATTAGTATGGTAGTGCATTTTTTTAGATTTACTTCCTTGGTGACATGTAAGGCCCTGAAGTTGTATGGTTTTTTTTTTTTTTAAATAATTTTTTTATTCAATTGTGTGTGTGTGTGTATGTGTGCGCGCGCGTGTATCTGTGTGTGTGTAGAACCACGGACGAATTTGGGAACCACCATGGATGCCTCCACTTCCTCCACCCCGGGATTCACAGGCTCCGCCCTACCAGGACCAGAAGCGCAGGCCACCCCCGCTTCCGCCTGGCGTCTATACGTGGGATCTGGGATCCGAACTCAGGACCTTCCGCCTGCAAGGCAGAGGCTTAACCCCTGAGCCACCTCTCCAGCCCAGTTGTATGGGTTTTTGAGTGGCTATATGGAAATGTTAAACTGCAGTGATTGATTATTGAGAGGAACAAGATGGTAAAAGGGATTTATCTATCTTAGAGCTGGATGTGAAGATTGTCTCCTGTATGATGGGATGATTTTAGAGCACCTCAGATGAATGGTGTTGATCTCATAGCCCTTTGGTTGGGTTTTTTCTGGACTCTGTTGAATTCTGAGGAGCAGGGAATCAGTCCTGGTCCAGGTCTGGGTCCAGGGCACAAAGATGACTGTGAACTTCTAATACTCCTGTCGATGCCTCTGGAATGCCGAGATTACAGCGTGCTTTATGCAGTGCTGTGTGCAAGGCCAGAGCTTCTTGCATGGTAGGCAAGCCCGTCCTGAGCAGTGTCCCCGCACGCTAGGCTTTTCTGTGCACAGAGTTCTGCAAGTAGGGGTGGTCTTGACTCCTTTCTCTCCTGTGTCTTTTATATTTTGCTAGTTAAGATTTCAGTCCCCATACCGAATAAGGGTAAGAGTGGACATCTTTGTCTTCTTCCTATTTTGAAAGGGAGTGTTTCATGTTTCCACCGTTCAGTATGATGTTGCTCTTGACTTGTCTTAGAGACAAGTCTGTTAGGAAAGATCCTCCTCTTCCATGTTTCTTCAGGCCGTTGTCATGAGGAGATGCTGAATTTTGTCAGAGATCTTTATCTAAAAGCTACTGCAATGATCGTGTGATTCGTCCCCTTCAGCGACACTTTACTGCTGCCCAGCCTTATGATGTTCATTATAGGAATTTGTTAGCTTTTAGATCTTCTTAATTCAATTTTGAATAGGTTTCATGTAAATATAAGTTAATTCCTTTTTTTCTCCGTTTTCTAATTTATTGGAGTATAGTTTTTCAAAATATTCCTCGATGAGTCTCTAGATCTATTGTGATATCCACTTTTTCTTTTTTTTTTAATTTAATTTAAGCGTAGGTGTGTGTGCACGTGCATGTGTCTGTCCATCTGTCTGTGTGTACCAGAGGGCACTGTGTGTGCCTGTGGAGGCCCAAGGGTGACTTCGGGAATCATCCTGGATTGTCCTACTTCCTTTTGGCTCTGCTCTAGGGTTTCCAAAGCTCCGCCTTTGAGGGCTAGAAGTACAGGCTACCATCATTTCTGTCTGGTCCTTCTGCTTTTGAGGCCAAGGCTTTGACCCCTGAGCCATTGCCCCGGCCCCATTTTTTCACTCTGATTTTATTATTTTGTTCCTCTCTGTCTTTTGATTAGCTGAGGTAAGGGTTTCTCAGTCTTGGTTATCTTTTCAAGGAGCCAGTTGTGAGTTTCATTGTTCCTTTGCACTCGTTTGGTTTACTTTTTATTAGGTTCTGTTCTGATCCTATTTCTTTCCTTCTATTTTTTTGTATGTGTGCATACTTGTACATATATTGGTGCACGTGTGTGGGGGCTGTAATCCCTTCTTCAGTCAGAGCAGCGCATCTGCTTCCCTTTGCAGGAGGCGGCGGCGTGCACATACTTAACTCTCTCCCACAGGGACTTGAGGGACATGAAGGGATCTACTTTCTAGAAGGACGCTGTGTGCCTGTTGCGAGATTTCCTTAGTGACCTTTAAACTGTGCTGTCTGCTAGAGCACCCACCTTTCAGCCACTTAGGTTCTCCTGCAGAGTCTCATGCAGAAGGCAGTCGACCTCAGTCCGTAGGGCCAGGACCACGTGCAAGAGGCTGTCGTGGTTGGCTGCCCCCGGTGAGCCAGGCGAGGTCAGCAGAGAGGGCACACAGAGAAAGAGGAGGCTGCGGGCAGAGCGGCGCTGCTCAGCTGCTGAATCCGCGGAGGTTGCTGGCCTCCGGGAGAGACGAGCTGGTGGTGCGGGGGTTGTCAGGAACGCGAAGGAAACGCTTGCTGCTGGCGATGAGCACGAGGGTGCGGAAGGGGCACGGGAAGGAAGAGGGCGGAGGGTATGGAAACGGCACAGGAAGGAAGGGGGTGCGGAGGCCATTGGGTGCGAGGCTGTGCACCCCTCTTCAGAGCCCCGCAGGAAGGAGGCGCGTGGTACCGCTGTGACCAGAGCTGCTAAGGAGGCGTTTTTTCCCATGGACAGTTTTTTCATAGCACGGAAACGAGGCATTCGGTGTCAAGGAAACGCTGGAGGGCACTCCTTGGTGCTCGCTAGTTGTCTCCAGACCTGGCATACTTGGTGCTGGGATGTGTTGAAGGAGGCCGCCTGGGATCTGTCTCACGCTGTGGCCTTCACCTCCCCCTCGGGCCGAATCCCCTGTGAGCCACTGGAAGTGGAACCAACTCACACGCTTCAAGCAAAGCTGAGACACCCCTTGCTAGTCAGCATGATAGCGCCTCCGGGCAAACAGTCCCGCCACCGGGTGTGAGAGCTAAGGCAAGAGATGCGCTCTGGGAGCCCCTCTCTCCAGTCTTAGACGTGGAGCCCTGAAAGCACGCACAACCAGGGAGGGTCCGCTAAGGTGCTTCAGCAATTTGTCGCCAGCTGCAGAATGGCAGCCACCATGTCCCTGCCCACTTCTCCTTGGAGGTGTCCCAAGTGAACCTGGATCTCGTGCGAAGTTTGTCTCTGCCTAGGCAGCGGAGCCTTTTGTACTTGCACCTCACTCCCTAGGACGCCTTTGCTGTCGCTCTTGCCCTCGTCAGGCTCCTGGGCTGCTGCTGCTACTGACATTTGTCCACAGTGTGGCCGCATGGTCCTCGAGGGTCTGGTGCCCATTCTGCAAACAGACATAGGCAGGCCTCACGCTGAGCCAGGACAGCAGCAGACCATTTTATTGACTGCTTTTCCCTGAGGTTTTAAGGTGATGTGGCTGAAAATCCTGTTTGCCCCAACATGTGGTGAAAACATACACCCAGGCTCAGATCCTTCTCATCTCTGGGTGAGCCAGGCGATGGGAGTTCTAGCTTGGTGGGAGCCTGTGTGGACTGGATGCCCGAGGGCCGAAAACTCTGAGCAGCTGGTCTGTGCTGCTGCAGCATCTCGCGAACCCGACTTGTGCCCTCGCAGGTCTCCGTCCCTCCCGGCGCTCTAGACTGCTGGGTGTTCCTGAGCTGCTTGGAGGTGCTGCAGAGGATAGAAGGCTGCTGTGACCGAGCGCAGATAGACTCCAACATCGCCCACATGGTGGGACTGTGGAGCTATGCCACCGAAAAGGTAACTTCACGGCGCGCTTGGCTCATCCCTGCAGGTGTGGCAGATGACACGGGCTGCTGGGAACAGTCTGGTTCATGAGAGGCACATGGGGGCTGGTGTGGCTTTGCCACCACAGTTCCACAGAGCCCCTGAGGGCTGGTGGTGCCTTGCCACTATAGTTCCACAGAGCAGCGTATTGTCGAAACAAGTGAGAGGCACCTTTTGTCAGGTACAGCTGAGAAGGTGCAGGGGCAGGTCTCAAGGACCGGCGTGTGGGAGAGTGGCGCGAAGGCGGGTAAAGAGTAGAGTTGACTGGCAGTCTCGGAGGCCTAGGATTATTGTGATGGAGAGAAGGTGTGAGTTTGGAAGGTGTCGTTTTATATCTAGACACGAGTCACACAAATAAAAGTCCAACTGGGGTTGGAATTTTCCTGTTTACATTCATGGGTTGTCTGCTAACTGTTGCAGCAAATCAATTGAAATTTTGGGTTTGACCTCAACAGCTGAAGTCCTTGGGGCACCTGTGTGGACTGGTGTCGGAGAGAGGACCCGACTCAGAGGGTCTCAATAGGACAGTCGACCTTCTGGCAGGCTTGGGAGCCGAGAGGCCTGAAACAGGTAGGCGACACGCCGCCCTATGGGGAAGGTGGGTCCACGGTGGGGAGTTTAGGGGAAGGTGGGTCCACGGTGGGGGGGTTAGGGAAGGTGGGTCCACGGTGGGGGGGTTAGGGAAGGTGGGTCCACGGTGGGGGGGTTAGGGAAGGTGGGTCCACGGTGGGGGGGTTTAGGGAAGGTGGGTCCACGGTGGGGGGGGTTTAGGGAAGGTGGGTCCACGGTGAGGGGGTTTAGGGAAGGTGGGTCCACGGTGAGGGGGTTTAGGGAAGGTGGGTCCACGATGGGGGGTTTAGGGAAGGTGGGTCCACCATGGGGGGTTTAGGGAAGGTGGGTCCATGGTGGGGGGTTTAGGTCTGCCTGCACAATCAGACGTAAAGCCATTTCTTACTGCTTTGGAAGGTGCTTACCTGTTGGGGATTTACCCTGCGTGTTTCTTAGAAATCTGTGCTCGAGATTAGAGAATGGATCTCAGAAATTGTCCAGGCTGTTCCATGACTGTGTTCGTGGGAGAGGCATGGCATCAAAATGCCCGTCCCATGGGGTTCAGATAAGGTCATCTCCCTGAGCCAGGACGCATGCTTCCTTTGTGTTTCAGCCGACACAGCTCAGAGTCCTTACAAGAAGCTGCAGGAAGCCTTGTCATCTGTGGACGCATTTGAGAAGCATTACTTGGTGAGTGTCTCCGCGGCCACTCAGCTGGCTCTGCCATCCACGTTGTCTTCTGTTGGGTGAGCTGATCCTAGAAACCCCTTCCCATTGGCCCCTGTGGAACTGTGTAAGTCATGGGGTGACATCCCCAGTGTCACCATCAGGCACAAACACAAATCTAGGCCTTGTACCTTGTTCTGCATGGCTTGCCCCTTCAGTAGGTAGAGAGTGGGTAGTGAATACATTTCTTTGTGAAAAGCACCTGGGTATTTCTTCTCGGGACAAACTATCGTGCGTGATTTTAGAATGTTTAAATGTGAAGCCTTGGGAGCTAGCTAGATGGCTCAGTGGGTAAAGTTCCTAAGCACAGACCCCATGACCTGGTTTCAGTCCTGGAGCCTGATGGTGGAAGGAGGGAACCGACTTCCGAAAGTTACCTCTGACCTCCACACACAGGCCTGCTCCTGGCTCCCTCCCCTGCCTGAAACTAGCAAACAAAAACCAGGTTAGGGAACCACAGGAAACAGCTGGACATGACCCAGTGCCTAGACCAGGTGGACATGACCCAGTGCCTAGACCAGGTGGACATGACCCAGTGCCTAGACCAGGTGGGCGTGACCCAGTGCCTAGACCAGGTGGGCGTGACCCAGTGCCTAGACCTTGGCTTAGTGGGGAAGCATTTGTGGTGATGCTCTACTATACAAAGGGTGGGATGGGGAGTTAGAAAGTACTCCCACCCACAGGTGGAGCACCCGCAGGTGGAGCACTTGTGCTTGGACAGAGCACCTTTGGGAAGCTGACTAGTCACCTGAATTTGTGGGCTTCCTTTGTTGCGGTGTTTCTTATTTCATTCATTTATTTAGGGAAGGAGGGAGGGAGGGCAATAGAGAAAGGTGCACACATGGCATACCTGTGTGCCCAGGTAGAGGACAACTTTGAGAAGTTGGTTCTTTCCTCCTACTACATGGTAGACTTCCCAGGAGCAGGTTTGGGAGCAGATGTCTTATCTCCTGCACTGTTGTGCCTGCGTTAGTTGATTTATAAAACAGATCCAGATTATAGACTTTGTGTGGAGACTATATGCATCATATAATGCTCAGTTAAAAAGTAGATACCAAGTTAAAAATAAAGGTAGTAATAACTGTCTTTTTTGCAGCAGCAGTAAACGTAGAATTTGTCTCCAGTATTAATTATTTAAGGACATGATTCCCTTTTTTTCTGCTTTTCCATAGGACCTGTCCCATGCCACCATTGAAATGCACACAAGTATTGGGAGGATTCGCTCTGCTAAGCTTGTCGGGAAAGATCTGGCAGAATTTTACATGTAATTGATCTTCTTTGGATTTAAGGGTTTCACATACTTGGTTCACATAAAATTTGCATGATTCATGCAGGAAATGGGGAATCTATTAGCCAGTCTTCGTTTTGGTTTGTTTTCTGCTGAAAACCAGGTGGAGAGCTTTTCAGCTTGGTGATGTTTGGCTTTTGTATTTAATGAAATCGAGTAATGTACGCAAGTGCATAGGCACTCATACGCACAGAGCAAAGTAACTCTGAGGGTTTATGTTGCGAGCGTCCTCCCCGGGGCCTAGGAGCGGGTGCCGGCTGGGCCTCCAGCAGACTCGAAGCCGCCCGTAGTTCTAGCGCTGATCAAATGCCGTTGAAGAGAAGGCCCCAGCTGGCTGCGCTCTGTCTGGGACGGGTAATGACTGACAAGGAAAAGATACATGCTTGTGTTTTCTCAAACACAAAACCAAAACAAAGCACATCCTGAGTCAAGGTCTTAGAATCCATCTTCAAAGTAAGTAGTGGCGCTGACCCAAGAAGGCAGCCTGCCGTGCTTGCCGCTGCCGTGCTTGCCGCTGCCGTGCTTGCCGCGAGGGTTGGCAGATTGCAAGGCTGAGTGGTTTCTGGGTGCAGCTCGTGCCTGTCAGGGGCTGCTGCGCAAGGCGCAGCTTTGGAGGTCGGAAAGCTGTTATCGGGTCCAAGTGCCGCCCACCCGACCTCTGCTGTGTGGAGACGTGGGATTTAGGGGCAGCTTGTCCTAGACAGCTGCCTCATGATTGGCTTCCTTCTCCTGGTCAATTCCCCTGCGTCCTGAGGTACTTTATAGTGATAGAAGTGAAGGGTTATAGAAGTTTCTGGTCCATTGGCAGAAGTACCATAAAGTCTAGAAAAAGGCACTGTGTTTTGATAGATTGAAGTTTTACCTAATCTGAGAATGTATTTCATTAGGGAATTCTGTGAGCTCTCATCACATCTTGTACACCATGTAAATGGGGTGTCTCCTGGGGAGGCCAGGAGAGCACTTGGCAGTGTTGTCTCCTGTGAGCCCAGCAGCCCATCCTCTGGGCCAGGCGCGGGCGCACACTCACTGAGGCCTGGGAATTGGTGCTGTAAACTTGTTTCACACTGAACATCCCCGCAGTCTCCTTGGGCCTCAGGAGGTTCCCTGTGAGCCGCTCCCCTCCCTTGCGTCTCCCTGGGCTTGGGAACATTTCCTCTGAGCCCCGCCCCATGGTCTCCCTGGGCTTGGGAACCATTTCCTCTGAGCCAGTCTCCATTGACCTGGGAAGTTCCCCATGAGTCTTCTGCAGGCTCCCAGGGTCTGGAAGGGTTCCCTCTGAGCCCCCCGTGGTCTCCCTGGGCTTGGGGAGGTTCCCCCTAGGCCCCCAGCAGTCCCCATGCTCCTGGGGAGGTTTCTCTGGGTGCCATGTGTTCTTACGTGTGCCTTCTGAGTGCCTCGACACACTGGCCCAACTCTGCGTCCACGCGGACTGTGGACTGTCTCCAGTACCGCGTGTCCTCCCACCGTGACTGTCCCAGATGTTGCTCTCGCCTTCTGACCTGACGTTGAGTCAGGAGAGGTGCATAGGCTTATGTGGGATGCCGGCAGCAGCCACCGCAGCCCAGCGCACAGCTCGAGCCCCGGCTGACCTCAGGCATCTCACTCAGCGGGAGCTAAGCCGCAGCAAGGGTGGCGGGAGGATGGCGCAGGGTGGGCAGTGCTGGCCCCGCTGACACTCTAAGCTTCTGCCTGCTGCTTCGCAAGGAGGAAGCGGTCTCCGCAGAAGGCGGAGGTCTATCTTCAGGGAGCCTTGAAGAACTACCTGGCTGAGGGCTGGGCCCTGCCCGTCACACACACAAGGAAGCAGCTAGCAGAATGCCAGAAGCACCTGGGGCAAATCGAAAAGTATCCTTTGTTGTCACCAAGTAGAACCCTTGCTGTCCTCACAGAGCTGTTCCTGCTGAGCACATCTGCATTTGGTACTGGGGGGCGCGTGCTTACTGCACCGTAAGACCTGAAGCCATTACCGTTCGTCCTTCAGCACCTTGACGGAGCTGTGGGCAGGCTTTGAAGGTCCTTCGCTTCTTCCTGGCCCTTAACCCACCCCTCCAGCTACCTGCAGACCAGCAGCCTTCTGGCCAGTGACCATCTCTTGACGGAGGAGGAGAGGAAGTACTTCTGCCAGGAGATTCTCAGCTTTGCTGGCCAGCAAGAGGGCAGCCCAGGTGAGGCCGGCGGCCAGACTGTCTGGCGCTCGCCCGCTCAGAAGAGGGAAAGAAGAGCAGGAGTCACGCCCACTGCTTGGAGTCAGTGGCGGTTTGGCGTGTTAACAGACGTGGGTCCCGTCTTTCTTTTTGCCTTCTTCCAGACCATAGTGTACTGTTTCGTCTCCTTCCACAGGAGGCACCGTGCCTCTGCTTAGGCTGTCCCCGTGGGGCACGTGACACTGCAGCACACAGTGGGTCTGAGGTCAGGTCAGCAGTCGGGGTCTGTCTTGCTGATCCCTGGCGTGCAGTGGAAGAAGAGAGTGGGGGTCTCTTCCTGGAAGGTTCTCTCCTGAGCCTCTTGATTTCATTGAGTCTGTTGCACCCCGAAGCCCATCTCTAAGTGCCACTATTTTGGGGACATGACTTTACTGCACACTCTTGGGGAGCACAGATAAGTCCACAGAGATGGCGGACCGAGATGAAGGTTCTTCCCAGTGTTTTGGGGTCGTGGTCACTGGCTGCTGAGGTTGGTTCTCCAAGAGAGCCATCCACATGGGTGGGTTTCTTTGTGCACCTCTTTTGGTTATTTTCTCTTGCTGTGAGACATGGCTGTGATCAGACAATGGAGAGGAGCAAGGGACATTTATTTTGCTTATGGTTCCAGAAGGGATGTAGTTCATGATGGTGGAGATTGTATAGCAGAAGGCAAGGCTGGCTGGAGACAGAGGCAAAAGATCAGCAGGTCACCGCAGCCATCAGGAGGCAGAGAGAGCACGAGCCAATGGAGAGGCAGCAGGGCGGGGCTTCCAAGCCTCAAGGCCTACTCCGTGAGGTGCCCCTCCCCCCCAGCCAGGCCCATCCTTCTGAAGGAGCTTTCTCTCCAGCACCTGAGCCTGGGAGGCAAACTCACATTCCAGCCGTGACATCAGCACACTCCATTGGGTCTCTGCTGCCTGCTGCAGTGTGGGGTGCGGGTCTTGCCAGCACTCCTCAGCATGTATATGTGTAGCACACTCCCAGTCAGTCATTGTGGTTTTCGTGACACGTGTGGGAAGTGTGTTTTAATCAATAAGCAGATCTTTGTTAGGCTGACGGGTCTTTTTATTTGTTGATTTGTTGTTTGGAGGTGTTGAGATTTACTGTGCAGTCTCACACATACGCTCTGCATACACTTTCCTACTGAGGTCTACCCCACTGCCCCTTTGGCTGGTAAGTGGCTTATCATTACTAACCAATAAATTCTACAGCGTAAGGTTTTTGTAGTCATAGACCAAGAAAAAGAGAGAAAGAAACAGAAGAGTGCTGTCGATTCTGCCCCCCCAGGTGTCTACAGAGCCAGCCTCTCTACCACAGTCATGGATTGGGTGACCCCAGCTGACTCCTTGATGCAGACTAGGGGGATAAGGCGTGGTGTGTTTGCAGCTCACAGACCCAGTGGCAGGGCTAAGAGTGTGGTGCGTTTGCAGGTCGCAAGGTGGTACTGCCCATGCACTCCTTTGCACAGCTGAAGGACCTCCATTTCGACCCTCCCAATGCCGTAGTCCATGCGGGCGGCACTTTGACTGTGGAGATAACTGTGTGTAGCCAGATGCCTGTCCCTGTACATGTGGATCAGATTGCCATCAATGTCCACTTCAACATCGAGAAAAACAGCTACCGTAAGACTGCCGAGTGGCTGACTAAGCACAAGACGTCCAACGGAATTGTCACCTTCCCCGCCGAGACCTCCTTGTTCCCCACATCCCAGAACAGCCCGCCTGCCCTGGAGCTGTCTGAGGTGCTGGAGCGAAGCCCTTCGGACAACGCCTTGAACAGCACAGGCATCATCTGCAGGAACGTGCACATGCTCCTGAGGAGACAGGAGAGCAGCTCCTCTCCAGAGACCAGCTCCGGGCTGGTGCTGGAGGACGGTGCCCACGGGCTCAGGTGCGACCATGTGACGCTGCAGCCAGGTGTCAACAAGATAGCATTCAGGACCCAGGTATGCGCTCGCTGGGCTCAGGACGTGGGTGCTCAGGCTGATGGAGAGGGAAGGCCTCTGCCTGCTTCCCTGTGTTTGTCTATTTATTTTTAGAGGAAAAGCAGCTTTTTTATGTGCATTTACACAGTTTTGGGATGTTGATAGATTTTTGGATGAATTTTGTTGTCATTGATTTATTTTGCATTTGATTTGAGACACAGTCATATATTGCAGTTCTGGGTGATCTCAGACTTACAGTTCTCCTGCTTCTGCCTCTACCTCCAGAGTGCTGGTCATAGTCCTCTACCTCCAGAGTGCTGGTCATAGCCCTCTATCCAGAGTACTGATCATAGTCCTCTATCTCCAGAGTGCTGGTCGTAGTCCTCTATCTCCAGAGTGCTGGTCATAGTCCTCTATCCAGAGTGCTGGTCGTGTCCTCTGTCCAGAGTGCTGGTCATAGTCCTCTACCTCCAGAGTGCTGGTCATAGTCCTCTATCCAGAGTGCTGGTCATAGTACTCTGTCCAGAGTGCTGGTCATAGTCCTCTATCCAGAGTGCTGGTCGTAGTCCTCTACCTCCAGAGTGCTGGTCATAGTCCTCTACCTCCAGAGTGCTGGTCATAGTCCTCTACCTCCAGAGTGCTGGTCGTGTCCTCTATCCAGAGTGCTGGTCGTGTCCTCTGTCCAGAGTGCTGGTCATAGTCCTCTACCTCCAGAGTGCTGGTCGTAGTCCTCTATCCAGAGTGCTGGTCATAGTCCTCTATCCAGAGTGCTGGTCATAGTCCTCTACTTCCAGAGTGCTGGTCATGTCCTCTATCCAGAGTGCTGGTCATAGTCCTCTACCTCCAGAGTGCTGGTCGTAGTCCTCTATCCAGAGTGCTGGTCGTAGTCCTCTACCTCCAGAGTGCTGGTCGTGTCCTCTATCCAGAGTGCTGGTCATAGTCCTCTATCCAGAGTGCTGGTCGTGTCCTCTATCCAGAGTGCTGGTCGTGTCCTCTATCCAGAGTGCTGGTCGTGTCCTCTATCCAGAGTGCTGGTCATAGTCCTCTATCCAGAGTGCTGGTCGTGTCGTCTATCCAGAGTGCTGGTCGTGTCCTCTATCCAGAGTGCTGGTCGTGTCCTCTATCCAGAGTGCTGGTCATAGTCCTCTACATCCAGAGTGCTGGTCGTGTCCTCTATCCAGAGTGCTGGTCGTGTCCTCTATCCAGAGTGCTGGTCGTGTCCTCTATCCAGAGTGCTGGTCATAGTCCTCTATCCAGAGTGCTGGTCATAGTCCTCTATCCAGAGTGCTGGTCGTGTCCTCTATCCAGAGTGCTGGTCGTGTCCTCTACCTCCAGAGTGCTGGTCGTGTCCTCTACCTCCAGAGTGCTGGTCGTGTCCTCTACCTCCAGAGTGCTGGTCGTGTCCTCTACCTCCAGAGTGCTGGTCATAGTCCTCTATCCAGAGTGCTGGTCATAGTCCTCTATCCAGAGTGCTGGTCATAGTCCTCTATCCAGAGTGCTGGTCATAGTACTCTGTCCAGAGTGCTGGTCATAGTCCTCTATCCAGAGTGCTGGTCGTGTCCTCTATCCAGAGTGCTGGTCATAGTCTTCTACCTCCAGAGTGCTGGTCATAGTCCTCTACCTCCAGAGTGCTGGTCGTAGTCCTCTACCTCCAGAGTGCTGGTCGTGTCCTCTATCCAGAGTACTGGTCGTAGTCCTCTACCTCCAGAGTGCTGGTCATAGTCCTCTATGCAGAGTGTTGGTCGTAGTCCTCTACCTCCAGAGTGCTGGTCATAGTCCTCTATCCAGAGTGCTGGTCGTGTCCTCTGTCCAGAGTGCTGGGTCGTAGACATGAGCAGTCATTCCTAGCTGGTGAAAGTAGTTTTCTGCAAAGATGTTCTGGAACTCACTTTAAGTCATTCAGCTGGTTGACTGAGGAGAGGGAAGGTGATGCACGTAGAGGTCGGAGGACACCTTCTGGTGTTGGGTCTCCTGCCGTGCGGGCTCTGGGATTGATCTCAAGTTTGCGTGTAGGCCCTTTGCCCACTGAGCCATCTTGAGACCTGTTAGTCGTTTAACTTGCTGGATTGTTAGATGTCCTTAGCTGTTTCCTCAGTGTAAAACATCGTCAGCTATTAAGAGGATTTGAAAGTGGCAAGCCTCTTGTAAGCTCCCTGCTCTTTTCGGGGCTGTATGGCTGTGGCACAGCCTGCTTGGTCCTGATGCAGCGGGCTCTGTACTTCACGAGCGCGTAGGGCCCAAGGAAGGCCCTTTTCCCACGCGGCTCTGGTCTTCCTCAAGGGACTTACAGCTGCAGACTCCCACGTGGCCACAAACAGCTGTGCACATCTACTGCATCTTGCTGGGAGCTAGAACTGAGCAGCAGTGTCAGCTGCTTGGAGCAACCTGGGTGCAGAAGCAGCGCGCAGGGCAGAGGCTGTGGGCAGAAGGGCGATGTGTGGAGAGCAGTACCCATGCTTCCTGTGGGCTTTGTACTACAGAGAAGTTACCACTCTGCCCGTACTTGTTCTGACCTTAGGCCAAGGAACCCGGAACTTACACGCTGCGGCAGCTCCGAGCCTCAGTGGGCCCTGTGTGGTTTGTCCTTGCACACATCCACCCTGTCGTGCAGTATGACGTGTACTCTCAGGAGCCCCAGCTGCACGTGGAGCCACTGGCCGGTGAGTAGGACCTGCAGCCACCCAGGAAGCCATGGGGTCTTTCACGTGCTGGCCTTGCAGCCTCCTTGCCCGTGGCCGTTATCTGCACAGTTCACTCGGGAAGTGTGTGGAGCTTCCTGGCAGCCGCCAGCTCTGGCTGTGTTCACAGGGTGCTCGTTGTCCGGACCACCCAACGTCATCGCGCTTAGTGACCGTGGTATGCCCGAAGTAAGCAGGGTGCTGCAGGAGCTTGATGCATTCTGCTTCCTGTTCCGTGTTCCCTGTGGGTGGCAGTTCCCTCGGGTCAGGTCTCCTTGCAGTGCTGAGTGGGCTTGACCTCAGTGTACAGCCTCGGATCTGGGATTGCTTCTGTTCTGTGGGTGAGTTCTCAGAGCAGACATGGCTGTGTTTACAAGTGACTGACACCGCGTAGCATGTTACGGAGCACAAGGAACGAAAGGCCTTGGTCAGCAGGCGGGAGCACGCGCTTGTTACTGCTCAGGAAAATACCAAGGAGCCCATCTCTCCAGTGCATACAAGAGCGTGCCCACGTCCTCTCTCGCTGGGTGAAGCCCTGTGCTGCCCCAGGAGGGCATCGCCACATGCAGCCCTGACGCGTACAAACTTCTTCCTTTAAAAATAAGAGCGGGGCATTTTTACCAACCCTAAACCATTTCCCGCTCGTCTACTTTCCAGTTTCTTCCAGGTGTCAGGTAGAGCAGTGTCTCCAGGGGCTCTTCCATGAAAAGTGTTGGTAGGGCCAGCAAGGTGGCTCAGCACACATGAACACGCGCGCACATGCATGCACGCACGTGCACACACACACAGTTTTTGAGAGAGGGTCTTAGGAGTAGCCAGAAGGCCCCGGCCCTTCGCACCCCTTCTTGCTCTAGCCTTGCCTTCCTTCCTGTGTCTTGTCCTCCCTTCTTGTTCCGGTCTCTGCCTCTCCCTCACTGTCCCCTTCTCCCTCGCTGTCCACTTCTCACTGTCCACTTCTCTCTCCCTGTCCACTTCTCCCTTGCTGTCCTCTTCTCCCTCACTGTCCACTTGTCCTCCTGTCCACTTCTCCTCCTGTCCACTTCTCCCTCGCTGTCCTCTTCTCCCTCGCTGTCCTCTTCTCCCTCGCTGTCCTCTTCTCCCTCGCTGTCCTCTTCTCCCTCGCTGTCCACTTCTCCCTCGCTGTCCTCTTCTCCCTCGCTGTCCTCTTCTCCCTCGCTGTCCACTTCTCCCTCGCTGTCCACTTCTCCCTCGCTGTCCTCTTCTCCCTCGCTGTCCTCTTCTCCCTCGCTGTCCTCTTCTCCCTCGCTGTCCACTTCTCCCTCGCTGTCCTCTTCTCCCTCACTGTCCACTTCTCCTCCTGTCCACTTGTCCTCCTGTCCACTTCTCCCTCGCTGTCCTCTTCTCCCTCGCTGTCCTCTTCTCCCTCGCTGTCCTCTTCTCCTCCTGTCCACTTCTCCTCGCTGTCCACTTCTCGCCGTCCACTTCTCATCCACCTCTCACTGACTGAGCAGCAGGCGCATGCTCACACCACTGTCACTCTTCCTCTCCAAGCGCAGATGACGGCGCCGCAGCATTAAGAGTCCCTCGCTCCAGCAAGGTCCTGCCTGGTTCTGTGCTGTGCATCACTGAGATAGACGGTCGGGGCACGAGGGAATCGGGATGGTGTGCGTGGTGTGTCCCGACCTAACAGACCCTGTGCAGTCAGAGGCCCTGTGGCTCTGCATGGGCTGCGTGACAATCGGACAGTGGTGCTAGTCGCCGTCTTCCTTTCAGACAGTCTCTTGGCCGGCATTCCTCAGAAGGTCAAGTTCACCGTCACGACTGGCCACTACACGGTGAAGAGCGGGGACAGCCTCCAGCTCAGTAACACGGAAGCCACGCTCACCTTGTGCCCAGCAGAGGACAGAGCTGTGATCTATTCCAACTCGAGGGGTAAGAGCAGCCCCTGGCCCTGAGCGGCATGTGGCGTTCACACACTGTAGGGATGAAAATGGTCTGACGTCATTGCTGTCGAGTCAGCCTGACACTTCCGGTGCCCCCATCCTCTGAGCTCAGCCTTCGCTGGCACTGCATTGGGGAAGCGGACTGAGTGCAGAGTGTGCACAGCTGGTGCCAGGTGTGCCTGTCGTGCTGAAGATGTTTGGCGCGTCTTCTCAGCTGGACTGTGCTCCAGGGCTCTCCTCCAGGCCCGGCCATCCCACCCTTACCACAGAGCAAAAGCGGGTGGCTGACACATTGGTCCCCAGCCCTCGTCTTGCACAGGGCAGGTGTTGCTCTGCAGTGGGGAGGAGCAGGCAGGACCGTGGGGTCTATGTAGGAGCTGCTCCTGCCTGGCCTCACGCCTCCTGCCAGCCCCTCGGCCTCCGTCTCTCCCCTTTCGCTGTCCTCTGGGACAAGACAGCAGACACCTGCTGGTAGGAGGGCACCAGGCAGGGACAGTGTCTGAGGTGCCTTTCTGTCTCCCACAGAAGAGTTCTCCACGGCCTCGCTCCGGATCCAGTCCTCTGACAAGGTCACGAGTATTAGTCTCCCCGCCGCACCTGCGTACCATGTGATTGAGTTTCAGCTGCAGGTTCTGTCCTCACCCTCAGCTCCAGCAGCGGGAGAGGAGACCACTATGCTGGGGACACCAGAGCCCCACAGGAAGCAGAAGGACACCCAGAGAGCTGGCCCGTGCATGCCCACCACAGACCACAAGGTACAAGGCAGAAGGAATGGGCTGGCCTCCTCCCTTCCCTCCTGCACATCTGGGCCACAATAGCAGCTCCTCCTTTGCCCTAGCTTTGGGGAGCGCCACCATGTCACTGTGTTAGGACACACCACCTGCCAGGAGCAGGTCATCATAGAGGCCGCTGGGGCTGGACCTGCTGGCACTACTGCAGAAATGGACCCAACGACTAGTGCACAGAGGTCGCTCACAAGTTTGCAGAGGTGCTGGTGCTCAGGCGCGCCCAGCTCCGTGCCAGGGCTTTCATTCTGAGGTCCTCTTGAACCGCCCAGCCGGCGCAGTGTGGCCACAGCTATCAGACAGGCTGAGACAGTGGTCACTCGGAAGGCATTGTGGCACACAGTGTCCAATGTCACCTACACAGGAGCAGGGGGTCTGTATCCAGCAGGTTTGTCTGTTCCATGTGGGGATAAAAGCTTGAGACCCACTACATAGCTTTGTCCACACCACACCCTTGAACTGGTTCCAGGTCAGATAGATGAAGTGACCGAGTTACAGGACTGTGTTCTGAGTGGCTTTTTGTTGGGCCCTGGACACGTGTGGCTGGAAGGACTTTGCCTGACTTGCTTCACGGGAGGTGTGTCTGACCCCGGGCGTGCCAGCCGGCATATGCTTGCTGTCTGGGAGGACCAAGGAGGCCCTCGTTCTGGGGGCACCAGCCATTATCAGTTCTGTCTTTTTCTTGTCTGTGACTTTCTCACTTGCTCGTGCAAGGAGACAGGTAATGGACTACTTGAGGTTGATGTGGAGGGTGGCAGCAGCTGTGGAGGTGGGGGCAGTGCTGCAGGCCGTACCGTCTGCAGCTGGCCACACACGTTCCTCTTGCTCACAGATCTCTATTGACTGCCCGTGGTCCATCTACTCCACCGTCATCGCGCTGACATTCAGTGTGCCCTTCAGGACCACACACTCGCTGCTCTCCGCCGGAACTCGGTAAGGACGGTCCAGCTCTGCTTCCCTCCGAGAGAGCCGAGGGACACGGCTCACCTTGCTGGTTGTTAAGGTGCTTTGGACATTACCACGGTGCCGTTGTCAGCTGAAATTACAGCACTCCGTTCTGTGTTGTGTAGGCCCAGCTCCCACTGCGTGGCGCGTGACATTTCACATGGGACCCACCCCGGTCCTCATTAGGTTGCCGAGTCATGGGCTTGTCCTTGGCGCGTCTAATGCTTCCGCTCTGCCCTGGGTCACGCCATCCACCCTCATGGGTATTACTTGTCCTGTGTCTCTGGTACCTGGCAGTTCCCTCCAGGGTGGGGCCGTTTACAAATTGACATTTGGGTCTTCTGGTGTCCCCTAAGGGGGCATTCTTGGCTGTAAGGCCTGCCCCGCCCTGCCCCTGCGGTGCGCAGTGGTACCCTGAGCGTTTTACTACGCCAGTGTGGCAGCCCAGATGCCTCCAGACATGACTTGTGCCCCTGCAAGGGGCTGAGTCGCTGAGCGCTGCTCTGGCAGTGCCATCAGGGCATTTAGGGGTGATGCAGGCTCTGGGCACATGACTTCCCCTCCTTCCAGTGAGAATCCTGGCCTCCTGCTCTCTCCACCCATGGTGCTCTGGTAATGGAAAGCGTGTTAGACGGGAGCGCTGCGCTGAGTGGGTGCAGACTCCAGGGAGAGGATGCTGTCTTCTTGTAACTCACGGCCCTCCGGAAGCCTCGTGTGATTCTGTGCCTCGGAACTGCATGGAAGCAAAGTGGCTTGCTGTAAAGAGGGCCTTCTCAGGGTGTCAGAAGCGGGGTGCAGGCAGCCATTGTTCTTGCCTTTCTGCTCTAGGAAATACGTGCAAGTTTGCGTCCAGAACCTGTCGGAACTTGACTTTCAACTGTCAGATAGTCACCTGGAAGACACGGGCCATGCTGCTGACCTGCGGCTCCTGCCACTGAACTCGCGGTCTCAGCAGGTACCACACATGCTGGTTCTCGAGTTCTCTTTGGGTTCATAGGAACGGTGTGGGTGTGCCAGTGACCTGGCACTTTCCCATTGGTCGCTGTGACTCGACCCCTGGGGAAACCAGCTTCCAGGAGGAAGAAAGGCTCATTGGATCATGGCTCTGGACGTCAGCCCATGGTCGCCTGGCCTAGTTACTTGGGGTCTGTGGGAAGACGGCCCGTGGAGACACAGGGCTGCGTGCCTCTGCTTGAGGCAGCTGAGTAGCCGGGGTCAGAAGGGGCGAGGGGGGAGACGAGAGTGAGACAGACACACTGGCGTGCCCTGTGCTTTCCTTGGCGCTGGCTGCACCTCTGAAGTTTCCAAGGCTTCCAGGCGGTCCACATTCCAAAGCCAGACTCAGTAGCCCCTGCTTCAGGGGCATCTGGGAGCTTCCCGTGTGCACTTCCCATGCCCAGCAATTTCCCCCATGCAGCAAGCTTCCCATGCAGCGAGCTTCCCCGTGCAGCGAGCTTCCCGCGTGCAGCGAGCTTCCCCGTGCAGCGAGCTTCCCGCTGCAGCGAGCTTCCCCGTGCAGCGAGCTTCCCCACGCAGCGAGCTTCCCCACGCAGCGAGCTTCCCCACGCAGCGAGCTTCCCGCGTGCAGCGAGCTTCCCCATCCAGCGAGCTTCCCGCGTGCAGCGAGCTTCCCCATGCAGCGAGCTTCCCCATGCAGCGAGCTTCCCGCGTGCAGCGAGCATGCTGTGCTGCCGCTTATCATCTCTGGCACAGTCATAGAAACCTGGGCACCTCGGGTCAGCTGGGCAGTGTGGGCACTAGGCAACAGCAGGCCTGCGGCCAACCAGGACTCAGCACAGTGAAATGGAGGGTCTCTGCCCACTGAGGCCACACGTGACAAGGCTCGACTGTCGTTGCAGCACATCCACAGCAAGCAGTCGGTGTTCTTCGTGTGGGAGCTGACGTGGACGCAGGAGCAGCCACCGCCTCTCCGCTGTCGCTTCTCTGTGGCTTTTTCCCCGGCTTCTGAAGAGCAGCTGTCCATCCCCTTAAAGCCCTACACCTACGAATTTCACTTGGAGAACTTTTTTGTACGTGATGTCGTGTGTTATGGGGGGGGCTCGACAGGCAACTTTATGCTCTGACTCGCTCAAGGTTTAAGAGACTCGTTTTGGTGAAGGAGCAGTTCTAGGAAAGCCAGAACCAGGGGGAATCAAGGTTTGCCTGCCCGCCTGGGAGCCCTGTGTCCTTTCAGAGACTCCGCAGAGTTGAGTGGCTGTGACACAACCCCCTCCCACTCTTCAGGTGGCACCCCCAGGTCCGTGGGGAACTTTCTAGAGCCCTTGTTTCTATCCTGAGCTCCTGTTGGATTGGGCACATGTGGTTGGTTCTGGGTGCAAAACTGGCCTTTCCTACAGTACTGTTTCAGTGGAGGCTGGTTTGGTCGATCCAAATGGCAGTGGCTGGCTGTGCAGGGCCCTGTTGCTTCTTGGCACTGCTGCTCCTTGACCCGGAACTCAGTATATCCACATGTCAGGGGGCATCTGGTCCGCAGCTGTGAACTGTGGGGTAAGCTCTGGGAAAGCGTTGGTTTATAGTCTTGATTGACGGGTTAGGCCTCCATGCTGTGGTCACCTGTGCGGGTCAGCCGTAGGCTGAGCATCTCCCTGAGGTGACTTGTTTACCCTAGTGTGCATGAACAACTTTTGCTGTGAGCTAAGGTGAGCGAGAGTCTTTGATGGTTGAGGTTCTAGCTCACTCACTGTTGCTAGGAAACCAGGTACATGTCCCAGCCACTTGTCTCTCCTCTGCCCTTCTTCCTGGACTAGCTGTGAGAGATTTCCTTCAGGAAGCTTTGCGCCAAGTGAACAGAATTTGCCTTTTCAATATGTGAACGTCTCAGTGAGAGGTGTACTTTGGTGTCACAGTGTGTGCCCTTGTCCCCTTCCTCCATGTGGGCACATCCACCTGAGGATTCCTGTCACTGGCATCTGTGACTCAGGACTAGCTTGGCTTTCATTGAGCATAGTGCGCTTACGACCCAACTGTTTGGAACCTGTGTCAAGACTTCATTCTTTTTCATGGCTGCAAGATATTCCACCATGTGGATGGAACAAGTCCTTTGTTATCAGCGGCTAAAATCAGACTGTTTCCACTTCGGGGCCGCCGTGAGAGTGGGGCAGGCAGATCCGTGTGTGCGCAGGTTCCCGTGGACAGGCAGTGAATACCTGCCGTGATAGTGGGGCAGATCCGTGTGTGCGCAGGTTTCCCGTGGACAGACGGGAATACTCTGGGTACCTCACGTCATCACACCCACCGGCGGCCCGCGGGGTCCAGTTGTGCTCCTTCGCCTGCTCGTTGCTGCTGTCTTTGCTAGAACTGGCCCGTGAGAGCAAGGCCATGTGGAGGTCATGAGGCGAGTGCTCACAGACCTCTGTGTTCCTGGGTCGTGGTTGTGCACAGGCCGAGTCCCCTCCGTGCCACAGGTGCAGCTTTCAGGCTTCCTGCTGCTGGGTACGTGCGCTTCAGTGGTGTCTGTTGTGGCACAGAAGCTTTCAACTTGATGAAATCTACCTTTGCTGTCTCCTGTGCTTCAACTTCCGGGGTCAGATTTCAGAGATCATCACCTGCCAAGGCCACGGAGGTGTCTGAGCTGGGTAGTGTTAGTGCTCGTGGTTCAGCGACGTGTAAGAGAGGGAGGGACCTGCACCACTGTCCAGGTTTATCAGTTGTCCTTGCACTTACAGAAGAGTGTGGGTGCGTGTCCTGCTGTCAGACGGCCAGGTAGTGAGGGGCCTCTGCTGTCACGTCTCAAGGACCAGCTCCCCCGAGCCTCCTGTGGCTAAAACAGTGTGAAGATGCCGGTCAGAGCAAACCTGCTGTCTTTGCCCCACTACACGCTTGAATTGTAAGCAAAGCAGTTCAGACTGGAGCTGCAGTGTGAGGCAGGGAACCTCTCACCTGTGCCCTGGGGGACCTGATTGTCCCAGGTAGTGATGAGGGTGAGCTTATGAAGGAGCTTGCTTTTGGAAACAGTGAGCCGTGGACTGAAGGGATGACACTTGAGGGCTCACGTTGCTGTTTCATGATAATGTGTTCTGGTGAGAACTGTCTGTTTCGTAGCGTTTGAAGTGCAGGTGGTCTGGAATTCGCTGCAGAACATCTTAGGAGAGTCAGAACATGGCCAGCCAGATGGACCACGAAGCAGACGTTGGTGTCTCTGAATGTGCTGAGATGCATGCCGTGTCTCCTGCCCTCCTTTCCTGAGTTTGCAGAGCTCATAACTTAGGGTCATGATCTCTAGCTGATAGCGCTGCTGGCTACGCGGTGACTGTCGCCCATCCTCCCTCGTGCCAGTCAGTGAACAGTCAGCTCCATGTGGCCTGGCAGCTTCTCGTGGCTCCTTCTCACTCTGCTCTCCCTGGCAGACGCTGTACAGCGTGAGAGCTGAAATCCTCCCTGCTCCTGGCGCCGAGTACTGTAGGACAGGCTCACTCTGCTCCTTGGAGGTGTCAATCACGCGGCTCGCTGACCTCCTGGAGGTGGACAAGGATGAGGCGCTGGTGGAATCCGACGAGTACTTTTCTACAAAGCTTATGTATGAAGGTCAGTTCTGAGCGCCTCCTCCTGCCCCTGTGATGAGCCCTTGTCTTCCCAGACTGTGGTGTCCTAGGATCACGCATGCATATTGGACAGTCACTGCCTAGCACAGTCCCGGCTCACCGACGAACGTTCTGACAAGCACACGTACAGCAGTTTCAGGGCCTAGAACTGAGCAGACTGTTCTGCTTGTGTTCAGGATCCAGCCTTATTCCTCTCAAGAGCGCGTCAGAGCTCACCTAGCAGACGAGGCCCGTGCGCCTCTGTGCACCCTCGCTTCTCAGTGCCCTCTCCGGCACTTTCCGGGATTTGGCTTCCTCGGTCTCATAGTTCTCAGAGTTGCTCTGAACACTGCAGAGACAAATGTTTATTTACTTTAACTAGTGTTTGTGGTGCCATGCTCCATAAAACCACCACTTGGCAAGTGGAAGCAGAAGTACCAGGAGTTCAAGACTAGTGCCTGCTAGATGATGACCTCATGGCCAGCCTGGGCTACCTGAGACCTATTTCAGAGAAGGCGTAACAGGGCTGGGGAGATGCTAAGTGTGGCTTGTTGGGGACAGTGCTTGCCACGTAAGCATAGGGCCAGACATGGCCCATGTACTCGGAGGCCCAGACAGGCAGCTCCCCAGTCTGTGCCTGCTAGCAGAGTCCTGAGCTGCAGGCCATTGAGAGGCTGCCTCAAAAGTGAACGGCTCCTAAGGAAAACAGCCCTGAAAAATACATGCTTGTGCGCACACTGCATGTGCACAAGTAAAAGAAAAGAAAATGTCAGTTTAATGCCATACTTTGTGAAAAAAACTATATTCCTAAACAAAGAAAAAGCAACGATACGTGGTATGTTTTGCAATTTTTCTGTGTGTGTGTGTGTGTGTGTGTATAGGCGCATGTATCACTACATGTATGTGGAGGTCAGAGGTTAGAAAGACAGCTTTTAGGCGTTGTTCTGGGCTGTGGTCCTAGATCCATAGACCCACACGGGTGCCAAGTGCCATGGAACTGTGCCCAAAGAAATACCTGACCTGAGTGCCTGAAGAGCTGATGGGTCTGAGAGTGTTGCCACCTGTCACCAAGCTGTGCCACTGAGTTTCCTCTCATGCCACGGAGGCGGGTATCCCTCTCACTGCGAGCACAGCTTCCAGCGAGGCGTCCATCAAGATGCTTCGCGGGGCAGTGGGTGGCGCGCCGCGGCCATGGTGGAGGGTGTTCTGAGTCCGCAGTTTCCCTGCAAGTGTGCGCTGCACAGGTGACGTGGCCTCCTCCTCGGCCCCTCAGGACCAGTGTGTGGCCCAGCAGCTCGCACAGACCCACCACAGCATGGTGTTCTTCATGGTGCTCCGGGGCCTCTGCCGTCTGCCCAGCCCAGTGCACCCACCTCAGCTCCTGGCCTCCAGGTCGCTCTAGTGGCTGCTGGGAAGTTGCGGCCTCCCTGCTGTCTGGTCCCCTCTGGCCCCAGCTCACTGGGGTGTGGGTCCTACTGGGTCAGTGGAGGGTGTTCTAAGAATCAGTGTGACAGCTGCCGAGTGCGACGCTCCCTGTTTCCCACAAGGCCACTGGCACGCTGGGGAGCCCTCTATGTGGGATTATCACACCCAGAGCTTGTGAGGCGTGGGAAGCCGGGGGCAGGACGCAGGGCCTCATCTTCCCGTCTCTGTGACAGAACTGTGAACCAGCTTCAGATGATTCTGGTTCGAGAGGCAGAAAGTGGTTGTGAGCTTGGTGTAAGAAGCTGCTCTCTGGGTGGCAGCCAGGAAGCAGAGCAAGGAACAGGGTCTGAGGACACTCCACAGGAGTACAGTACTCGTCCTCCGCCACGCCCACCTTCCAGCACTTGATAGGAACTGATCAGTGGAAGCCACTGATGCCCCCCTCAGCAGTGCCGCCGCACAGGGACCAAGTCCCGACACGGGAGCCCTCGGGAGCGCTTGACATCCAAAGCAGAGCACAGCACAGACTTTTGATCCTGAGGCTGCTGCTCACTGACAGAATCCCGCAGACCCACACAGGCCTAGCTTATCCATGCTCCTTTCATCAGAGGGAGGGGCGATTCTTCTGACTCTAACTTGATCTGTCTAAAGTAGAAGGAGTTGCATACAGAATGACGCGTCTTGGTTCCTGAAGCCTGTGTGCTCCCAAGGCTCAGCCACGCAGACGCTCGTGCTGCGCAGTGGGTGTCTCCACTGTGGGGTGAGGGCTGGAGGGAATGCCTCTTACTCTGGTGGGTGTGTGAATACCTGTCCCTCTTCCAGTGGTGGACAACAGCAGTAACTGGGCCGTGTGTGGCAAGAGCTGTGGCGTCATCTCCATGCCTGTGGCTGCCCGGGCCACCCACAGAGTCCACATGGAAGTGATGCCTCTTTTCGCGGGCTTCCTCCCCTTGCCCGACGTCCGGCTATTTAAGTACCTTCCCCATCACTCTGCACATGCCTCGCAGCTGGACGCCGGTAAGGACTTTTCACAAGATCACAAGCTCCTCTCGTGGCGGGTGGGAGCACAGCTCCTCTCGTGGCGGGTGGGAGCACAGCCCCTTTCGTGGTGGGTGGGAGCACAGCTCCTCTCGTGGTAGGAGCCCAGCTCCTCTCGTGGAGGGTGGGAGCACAGCTCCTCTCGTGGTGGTGGGTTGCAGCTAGCGAGAGCACGTTCTCAGTGATGCACCAGAGAATGTCCTAAGTTGCTGCACTTACACCTGCTCAGCCGAGCACCAGAGCAGCTCACACGCAGGTGTGCAGAACCGCACAGCACAGCCTGCGTAAGAGCAGAAGTTCCTCAGTGCACAGATGCAGACATGGTGAGATGTGAGACAAAGTGTGGTGTCCCCAGGGTGATTCCTGCTGGACATGCAGGTGCCTGGGGGCTGTGGCCACTGCCACACCTGGTATCTCCAGCACCAGCACACCATGAGCCCAGGGAAGGTCTGAGTCAGTCTGAAGCCCGTGCGCACTGACAGAAAGCAGTAGTGGAACCAGCAGTGGAGCAGATTGGGAAATTAGCATGTTTTCAGTGCCCACAGAAATTGGCCCAGTCCCTGTCTGTCTCAGTCTTGGGTGCCACCCTGTTCTGTAGAGGTGGTGCCCCGGGGGCTCGTTCCCACCAGCTGGAACAGCTGTGGTGTGCTTTGACTTCTGTGTGTTCTGCAGACAGCTGGATAGAAAATGACAGCCTGTCAGTGGACAAACACCTGGACGGCCCGCTGGACTGCAGCAGCGTGCGGAGCAGAGGCAGCACACACTCGGCCTCCAGTGGCGAGCACAAAGGCCTGCCTATGCCCCGGCTGCAGGCGCTGCCCGCTGGCCAGGTCTTCAACGCCAGCACTGGCATGCAGATCCTGGTCATTCCCAGCCAAGACGACCACGTCCTGGAAGTGAGCGTCACCTGACACTGCCGGGGCCGGCATCCCCCAGTGCTGTCAGCGCACCTGTAGGGCTGTGGCTGGAGTGTGGTCCGTGGTAGTACACTAACGCTGACCAGACTCTGGGTCCTGCCTGGCCACGGGGGCAGCTGAGAACAGTCCTTCAGCTGCTCCGTGGAGTAGAGCTTCGTCATGGCACGCACGCGCGACAGAGGATTTCTTGTTACTTTCTCATCCCCGTCCCTGCGCTGCCCGCAACCACGGCGAGATGCCGGCCCTGTCACCGCCACGCATCTGCAGCCCCTCTGCTGGCTCCGTGTGCCTCCGCTTTCCTTTCCGGTGGGCGCTACCAGGCCCTGCAGTCTGCAGACACTGCTCTTCTGGTCCACTGCTGCCGTATCTGGGGAATTGGTGGGTCTTCTGGGGGGTCAGGTATTGTCCCGTGCTGTAGGAGCACCTTCTGAGGCTGTGGATGGGGTGGGGTGGGAGGGAACATACCCCTTCTGTGCCTTGGGATGTCCAGCAGACTCCACGGTCTCTAGTGGGAGCCATGTAAAAGGTACTAGAGAAAAACTAGACCAGGGCATGAAGAAGCCCGATGTGGAGACGGTTGGGGAATGTTCCAGACCCCAGTGTCGATTGAATGTTTCGCACTTGGAATCCAGTACAGACTCATTTTCGTCACATTTCCTCTCCCTTCAAGTCGGCCATGTAGCTAGCTGTGTGGTTACCTACCATGTGCACCTTAGGTTCTTCCTCTGGGTGCTCGAGTCAGGCTGCGGGGAAGAGTCGGTGCCTGCAGGGCTCTGCTGGGCCACTCAGTCACAGTCACACCGCACCAACGGGTGCAGTTACTTTTGGTTGTAAATTTAATTGTACATATGGTTGATTTATTATTTTTAAAAGTACAGACTAACTGATGTAATGTTTATGTATAAGTTGCACCAAAAATCAAGGATAAAATAAATGTGTGTTTGTTTTTACTGGTGTGAAATTCCCGACTTGTAAATGCTTGTTGTACGGATTCCTGTTTTCAACTCTCAAAAACGATGTATTTTTGTACATAAGAAAGAGTACTCCCGAGGAAGCTCAGCAGCTGTGGTCAGGGCCAGCAGAGCGTGGGCACGGCGAGGACCCTGGCTCGGGCCCTGGCAGAGAGAGGCCCAGCTCAGAAGGCTGCACGGGAGTCAGGGCTCAAATGGAATCAGGCTCTAGAGAGTCATCAGTGTTGGTGTGTAAATTTTGAAAAAAGTCATTCAGTAGATACAGGTATGTGATTTTCCCCCTTACACACTTTCATTTGCAGAAGCTGGAGCAGAGGGTCAAGAAGTGTCCACGGGCTTACACTGCTCAGTCCTGTTCCTTATGTGCAGTTGAAAACATACGGATTTGGCAAATGAGTTTGGCAAATTGGAACTTGAGACTTAACATTCACAGGCCTCTGAAAACCGGTTTGCTGTCAACCTGTCACACAGACCTGCCAACCCATGACCCAAGGGGTCTGGGGGCCCCAGCGAGCACACCTCTTGCTCCGTGGGTGATGGGGGCCCCGCACACCGTGGAGAGCAGGGGCCAGTCTGGGGTCTGGGCCGCGATCTCCACGGGGGAGTCACGGCCGCTGCTGGGTCAGAGATGCAGCGCAGGCTCGCGGGCGCAGGACCCCTCGGCTGAGTGACAGGCGGGGTCGCCCTCCCGCCTGGGTGTCCTTGACCTGGGGGCCTGACACCGGCTTCTCGGGGAGACGACGGGACGTGGAGGCGTGGTTCAGAGGGGAGGGCACCAGGTGTGGCTTTGTGAACTTCTGGGGGCTCCTGCGCGGGAGAGAACCCCCTCGACCCGTGCGCAGCCTGCAGCCGAGCGCTGCCGTCCCCCGCCGGGGTCCTCGCGTGGGACTAACGTGGGAATGACGTGCGCTGGTTTGTCTCGGTGGATGGGCCGCACCTGCGGCCGGCGTGCAGAGCACACCTCGTGCTGCAGAACGGACTCCGGCGGCCCCTTTGCGTGATGACGTGGTGCCCCGTGCGGCGCTCGCCGGGCTGCGCGGTTCGCGTGAGGGTCGTTTCACCGCTAGCGCTGCTGGGGCCCCGCGTTACGGCTGTTAGACGGAAGCATTGAAACTGGAAACTCCTCGCTCCAAGACGCGCTGCTCCTCGTCGCTGCTTCTGCGCGCTGCTGGCTTCCGGGTTCCCCGCGGTGATCCAAGGGCGCCGCCCCTGCCCGGGCGGGGCGGGGACGGGGGGGCGGGGCCCGGCGGGACGAGGCTCCGCCCCGGAAGTGCGCGTCTTCCGCGCGCCGTCGGCCCTGCTCCGGAAGTGGCGGTGCGGCGAGCGCCGCGCACGTGTGGCCGCCGGGATGAAGTTCAACTACCGGGTGAGCGCGGGCGCCGGGGGGCTCCGCTCCTCGGCGTGTGGCGGTTGCGGGGGCCGCGGCCCGCACGGGCGTGGGGTCGGCTCCGGGCCCCACTCCCGTTTCACACGCAGACAGTCCAAGTGGACCGCTGCCGAGCGGGCGCCCCGGAGCAGTCGGCACGCGAGTGGCTTTGGGGGCCCGGCACGGGTGGCCGCGCCCACCCCGGAGCCGGCTGCTGGCCGTGGTCACGTTCAGCCCAGGCCGCGCCGCCTTCGCGTGCCGGGCTCAGCCCGGACCTGCCACTGCTTGGATGCACGTAACCGTAGGCGCGGGTCTCTGCACAGGGCGGGGCTTCCGTGGGGGGCTTGACTTGAAAATGGGTGGACGACCGACCTGCCGCGCCGATGGGCGGACCCCGGGCCGCGGGCACCCGGCAAGTGCAGCGTGTCTTGGAAGCTGCTCGCTTCCTCTCCTGCCCAGAAAGTGCACCAGCACAGCCCCGTTGCCAGGTCCCCTGCTAGGTGCCCCCCCTTGCCGCTTTAGGGAGTTGGGGCTCCTCTTCTTAAGACTTATTTCCTTTGCAGTTCTCAAACTTGCTGGGTACAGTTTATCGGCGTGGGAACTTAAATTTCACATGTGATGGGAATTCCGTTATCAGCCCTGTGGGAAACAGATTGACTGTGTTTGACCTTAAGAAGTAAGTGTCTCCTGTGGGGAAAGGCTGCCTGACCCCTGGCCTGTGGGGCATCGGTGTAGGAGGCCTGCTGCAGCCAGCCGAGAGCTGCCTGCCAGGTTCCTGGCCTTCCGTGTGTCTTCACGACACCGCGCTGTCATCTGGCTCTCCTGTGGAGTGCTTGTAAGCAGGAGGCGTGTCTCAGAGCTGGCACCCCTCAGTGAAGGCCTCCCCAGCTGTGGGCCCGAGGTCCCTGCTCACCATCCCTGGAGCTCCCAAGCTCCCCACACTGAAACAAGTAGACTAGCCAGCTGGGGCTTGCTTCGGGCTGCTCAGGTTGACCTCTGGGTTGTCAACAGATCCCTTCCTGGAGATTGTGCATTGCAGGTGGGTAAGTCCCCTGGGTCCTGAGGCCCCTGTGGTCTCTGTCTTGGTCTGCTGTTAGTTAGGATAGGACAGTAGTGAACCTGCCATGCCGCTTTGTGATGCTGACGCAGGTCAGGTTGAGTGGATTGTCCTGGCGTGAGAACCGCTGCTGTTCGCCTAAATAGTGTGTGGCTCTCTAGAGCTCATGGATCCTGTTTGTTGGCAAGAACTTAGACCATAAAGCCAGAATCTAGAGAGATGCGTCCGTCCTGCCATTCATAGGCCTGTTTCTGTCTTCTGTGCATTTTCACATTTCTTTGCATCACACAGTGTTTAGGGCAGGTGCTGTTCTCTCTCCAGCCCCGAAAGTCAGTGTCAGATTGAACCGATGAGACACCAAGCCCGACAGTAGGAAGGGCAGGTAGCTGCCAGTCTGCGGCCAGCCCTGCCTCCCTTGTACAAGACAAAGACCCACTGGACTTGGTGATTTTTCTCTTTCTCAGCAACAGATCCGATACGTTGCCTCTTGCCACTAAGTACAACATCAAGTGTGTGGGGCTGTCCCCAGATGGTCGCCTCGCCATCATCGTCGATGAAGGTAATGACTCGGCTGTGAGCGGGGTCTTGTTGTAGGTCAGGGTGCCGAGAACACATGGCGCCTTGTGCGCCTCATTGCACACGAGGCTGGGGTGACACATCTGAAGGTGGTCCCCAGATGGTGCCAGGTTCCACTCTGTCCTCCTCAGGTGGTGCTGCGCTGCTGGTCAGCCTCGTCTGCAGGTCCGTGCTGCACCACTTCCACTTCAAGGGCTCTGTGCACAGCGTCTCCTTCTCCCCCGACGGCAGGTAAGGGCATCCAGCTCTGGTCGAGTGCCCACATCTTCCTCATGCTTGGCATGGTCAGCTGGGCACAGGCCAGCCCTGCCATCCCATGGTTCCTGTTTCCTTTTTTACACGTGTGTTTTGTGTGCACCAGAGGGCACTTGAGTTGTTTGTGCCTGTGGGGGCCCAAGAGTGATAATGGGGATCATCCTGAATAGGTCTCTCTCCTTGTTGCTTTGCTCTGGGGTTTCCCAGGATCCACCTTCCAGGGCCAGCATTGCAGGCCGCCCCTCTCCACCAGCTTTTCTTGTGGACTGGGATCTAACTCTAATCCCTGAGCTGTTTCCCCAGCGCACCTGTTTCTTTTCTGGCCTCCTCCTGCAGGAAGTTTGTTGTCACTAAGGGCAACATTGCTCAGATGTACCATGCCCCTGGGAAGAAGCGAGAGTTCAACGCCTTTGTTCTGGATAAAACCTATTTTGGGCCGTATGACGAGACGACGTGCATCGACTGGACGGACGACTCTAGGTGAGGCCTCTCTCCTTGGGAACCAAGGCTGCACTTGGAAATGTCCACCGACCCTGCTTGTGGCTGGTTCCAGCCCGTCTCAGTGTCCCATTCCTGTTGTCACGGGAAGCCAGGCAGCAGTCATGGTGGATTTATGAACGAGTCACAGGTCCCGAGTGCCTCAGCCAGGCGAGATGTCCGTCCCCATCGTGGAGGCACGCTGGAGTTTCTGGTTCTCCCTGGGCTGGGCTGCACCCGCCTCGAGGGACAGGCCTTGTGTGAGCTCTCCAGCAGGCCGAGTGCAGTCTGTGTTGTAGTGCCTGCGCCTGACAAGGCCACTCGGGGGCAGTCGGTGCTGTCACTGCCTGGAGCCCCACGCAGCCATGTGTGCTTCACGGCATCTGCTTGCGTTGGGCTCTCAGGGTGGGACAAGCTGGCTGCTGCCCCTACAGAGCCCCAAGGTCATGGGCTGAGCTATCTTCCCCCTTTAGTGGGCTCGGTGATCTCTGGTGACTCCTGAAGGGCAGGCAGGGCCGTGTTGTCGTTGGTGGCCACGCCGGCAGCAGGACTGTCACACCCAGAGCAACTGTCTCCATTCCAGGTGTTTCGTGGTTGGCAGCAAAGACATGTCCACCTGGGTGTTTGGAGCTGAACGCTGGGACAACCTCATCTACTATTCCCTGGGGGGACACAAGGATACCATCGTGGCCTGCTTCTTTGAATCCAGCAGCCTGGACGTACGTTCCGTGTCTGAGGCCCCTGACCCAGTGGTGTCCATGGGGAAGGGAGGCTGGGCCCATCGTCCTTCCCTGAGCCTCTGTGGACCTGCAGGATTAGCACTGGTCACTGTTCTTGTGAGAAGTGCTTGGTGAAGACGGAGGCCCCTGATCGCAGGTCCCGGGGCTCTAGCCTGGTGCTTTCTCCCGCAGCTGTACTCGCTCAGCCAGGACGGAGCCTTGTGTGTGTGGCAGTGTGACACGCCCCCTGACGGCCTGAGGCTGAAGGCCCCCACAGGCTGGAAGGCTGACCTGTTGCACCGTGAGGACGAAGAGAAGGAAGATGAGGAGCAAGAGGCGGAGCAAGCGACCATCGTTCGGGGGAAGGCCGCGCCAGCCGAGCAGGAGAAGCAGGGGAAAGTGAAGTACTCGAGGCTGGCCAAGTAGGTCCCGGGGGTGAAGGCTAGTGTGTCCCTTCCTGGGATGCTGCAGGAGGGCACAGGAAAGGTCCTGTGTCTTAGGTCTGGGTTGAGCCTGTGCTTGCGGTGGGACCCGTTCCAGGGGCTGCGGGATCGGCTGCCCGTCCCCTGGGCAGACAGGAGGGAAGCCAGGCCGGCCCCGCGCCGGCAGCTGAGCCCAGAGAAAGTGCTTCAGAGGCCTCTGCTGTGAAGGGCTCAAGATGGAGGAGACCAGAGTTGGGGTGCACACATTGGGGTGAAGGAGAAGTGAGGTCCTGGATGCTGTCAGACTGAGATGTACCATCCCCACACTCCAAAGGATAAACTTGATCACACAGGCCTGGAGAAAGGTTAAGTCTGGGCCTGAGAGCTGCTCGTCACGACTCCTCCACACTCAGCTAGTGGGGAAGCCAGCTGCGGGCAGGGCGCCACCATCAGCATTCTGGGCTGGTCGTGGTCACTGAACCGTGCCCTGTCGTGTGGCTGTTTCAGTCTGGACCCTTCCATTCATCAGTTGTTTGCACCCCCTGAGTGCTAGGTCTTGTGTGGTCCCGGAACACTCCCCTAGCTTCTGGTGGAGGGGTCATATGGCCTTGTCAGTGACAGGAAGGAATATGAAGGCGGTGTCCCTCAAGAGCTCTGTCTGGATGGGAGATGGTCACTTGGGGAGAGGACAGGACCTTGGAGGGAGGCCATGAGCCTTTCAAGTGCTGGACTGGGAGATAGGGACATAAAGGGTTGGAGGGGCGAGAACAGAGAGGTAGCAGGTGGGGGAGTCTGAGTAGCTTAGTACCTGTGGGGTCTCAAGACAGAGTGTGCGTGGCCTGGCCAGGTGAGGGAATGTGCCCTGGGTGCCAACGGCAAGTGTCCGTGTGGTAGGAGGTGGAAGGACAGGCTGTGGAGGCACTAGGAGGCACTAGCTTAGCAGGTCGCCGCCTGCAAGGTCTCCTTCCTGGAGAAGCAGAGGGCACCCAGCCTGGCGGCCACACTGCATGACTCCTGCAGTGCAGGCTGCTCTGTGCCCTCTGGCTCGGGACCAGTGGGCAGAAGGAGAGACTCTTGAGAGAGGGTCCTTGGCCCCAAACTTGGGATGCAGGGTCACTGACTTCCTGTTTCTTACTGCACTCACCTGCCAATCCAGGTACTTCTTCAATAAAGAAGGAGACTTCAACAGCCTGACAGCTGCTGCATATCACAAGAAGATTCACCTCTTGGTCACGGGATTTGCTTCTGGAATCTTCCATCTGCATGAGCTCCCAGAATTCAACCTCATCCACTCCCTGAGGTGAGGCCTGCTTACCGAGGCCCCAGGCTGCACGTAGGCCCAGAGGTGCACCCCGCCAGCTGCGGAGCCAGTGCTCCAGCTGCAAGACTTCTTGCTTTCTGTCCTTTGTCTTCTTTGTGTTCTTCGTCTTGGGAACATGGAGGGAATTAAAGTGCTGGTTCCACAAGTGTTGTGTGAAACAGACCTGCAGGAGGGAGGTGGGGGCTGCAGCCTGCCACTCCTCTCACCTGACCTTTTCTGCCCAGCATCTCTGATCAGAGGGTTGCTTCAGTCGCCATCAACAGCTCGGGGGATTGGATCGCCTTCGGCTGCTCAGGTTCGTTTTCCTGCCCTGTATAAGGGAGATTTCTCCCCAACCTGAGGTCAAGTCCAAGAGCAAAGAGCTCTCTGGGTGAAGTCTGCCCACTCCAGAGGACCCCAGAATCCTGAGCCACGTGCTCTGCAGTGGCTTCCCAGGAGAGTGACCCCTAGCCCATAATCCAGCTGCCGGCTGGAGGGGGCTGCAGAGGGTGGGGTCAGTCTCCATTGTCCTGGCTGCTTTGGCCTTGTGCTGCCAGGGCGAGGCTTAAAGTGGGCCCAGACCTGACGTGATGTCACAGGAGCTGCTGGGGATCCCCAGGTGGGCCCTCCTGTCTGGGGCGGTGTGCAGGTGGCACCTCCAGCTCGCCTCTCCCACAGGCCTGGGCCAGCTGCTGGTGTGGGAGTGGCAGAGCGAGTCCTACGTGCTCAAGCAGCAGGGCCACTACAACAGCATGGTGTCGCTGGCCTACTCGCCCGACGGGCAGTATATCGTCACCGGTGGGGACGATGGCAAGGTGGGCACTGGGGCTTATGAGTGGGTCCTGTGCTTGGCGTTCTGACTTGGGGTTCGTGGTGTAACAGCCCCACCCAGTGGACCAGTGAAAAGCCTTTAACCTTTTCTCGGGGTTTGGATAGAGAGGGTTGGGTGTGTGAGTGCCCCGTGTCGGCCGCCCGAGGGTCCTGGTGCTGGCGGCAGCGTGTGCCCCAGCAGGTTCCCGCCTCAGGCTGCATCAGCCTTACTTAGACCCCCGTGCCACACTCGCGCCTTGGTGCTGACCTTGCATTCCGGACAGGTCAAGGTGTGGAACACGCTCAGCGGCTTCTGCTTTGTCACCTTCACGGAGCACTCGAGTGGGGTCACGGGAGTCACCTTCACGGCTACCGGCCGTGTCGTCGTCAGCTCGTCCATGGACGGCACTGTGCGAGCCTTTGACCTTCACAGGTGAGGGGGGCTCTAGACGGTGTGTGAGGGGCATGGAGCCCACCCAGCGGGGCGACGCGGAGCAGCAAGGTGCCTGTCTTGATGTGACCTTCCTGACAGGTACCGAAACTTCCGTACCTTCACGTCTCCACGTCCCACACAGTTCTCCTGCGTGGCCGTCGACTCGAGTGGGGAGATCGTCTCTGCGGGGGCTCAGGACTCTTTTGAGATTTTTGTGTGGTCCATGCAGACAGGCCGCCTTCTTGATGTAAGAGCCAGCTGTTGGCTGGGTCATGTTCTGAGGCTGCTGGTCACAGGTCTGGGAGAGGCTGAACGTCCTTGGTCTCTACCAGATGTGCAGCCGCTGGCTCCTCCCACATCTTGCCTCTGAACCTCTGCCGTTACAGGTCTTGTCTGGCCATGAGGGACCCATCAGTGGTCTGTGCTTTAACCCAATGAAGTCCATCCTGGCTAGTGCCTCTTGGGACAAGACAGTGCGCCTGTGGGACATGTTTGACAGCTGGCGAACTAAAGAGACGCTGGCCTTGACTTCCGATGGTGAGTCATACGCTCCTGACCCCGTCCAGCTCTGAGCCTCTCAGTTATGCCTCAGTTACGTCTGGAAAGCAAAAGCCCAGGCCTGCAGCTTGCGATGACCCCATGGCTGGTGGCTCCTGCACACAGCAGTTCAGTTCGCTGTAGTGCAGCCACCTCCCGCTGCTCCTCCCGCCGCTGCTCTGCTGACTTGACCTGAGCCACTGAGTCCTTTGTGAGTAGCCACTGCTCTGGGCTGCGCCCTGGAGCGGGAGGCTCTGCATTACCCCTGACGGAGGGCACACCAACCTAGGTGCTGTTCCCTGTGCTCCCCTTGGAACAGGCTTGGCTGTGACCACCCCAGCCTGGCACCTCCACCCTGGTCTTCATGTCTGGTCACAAGGTGGCCAGTGGCACTCCAGGCTGCTGCCCGCCAGGGTTGGTGCTGCTCTTGGGAATAGCTTCCCGTCTACTCACGTGTGCGGATCTCCTGGGTGTGGCCTGTCTCTTGTGCCCAACTCTCCCTTGACTCAGGGATTTCTGTGTCTCCAGCCCTGGCGGTGGCTTTCCGGCCCGATGGCGCAGAGCTGGCTGTGGCCACACTGAACGCCCAGATCACCTTCTGGGACCCCGAGAATGCCATACAGATGGGCTCCATCGAGGGCAGGCACGACCTCAAGACAGGCAGGAAGGAGCTGGATAAGATCACGGCCAAACACTCGGCCAAGGGCAAGTGAGTGCGGCTTCCGCCAGCAGTGGGGGGAGTGGCCAGAGTGGACACAGGTCCCTCTGCTAGTTGGTCTGCTGTGACACTGTGCCCTACAGAGACCCCAGCCCATGCTGAGACAGTGCCTGGGGTGCTGGCTACATCATGCCCAGGAGGGATGCCACGTGGATGGGCAGGGCGTAAATTCATGCAGCCCAAGGCTGACCCCAGTCACCGCCATCAGCCTGGTGTCAGGGAAGCTTCCTCCTGGCAGCCCCAGGCCCGTGGCCGTCTCAGATGGCACAGCAGAGGCCAGTAGGTCGTTCAGTAGTAAGGTAGCTTACGCCCACCTGCTGGACCCTTCACCCTCTCTGAAATAAAATACTAAAAAAAATAAAGTGCACCATCACAGGAGAGTGGGTGTGCCGTCTTGCCAAGGCTCGGAAGGGAGCCTTGGGAGGGTGTGGGGCATGCCCTCCCCGGGTGTGGGTGGGGCTCCATGACAAGGGCCCCTGGTGCTACCCGAGAGCCTGCGCCTCTGTCCAGGGCCTTCACCACGCTGTGCTACTCGGCGGACGGCCAGAACATCCTGGCGGGGGGCATGTCCAAGTTCGTGTGCCTTTACCATGTGCGGGAACAGATCCTGGTGAAGAGGTTTGAACTCTCCTGCAACTTCTCTCTGGATGCCATGGAGGTGAGCAGGCGCTTCTGGCTCTGTGGGCCCTGGGCGTGCTGAGACTGGCAGTGCCAGACTGGCTGAGAGGAGGCTGCCTCAGTTGGCCCAGGAGCGGAGCACTGCCAGGACTGGCGTCTTCTGCACCTTTGGAGCCTGCTCCACTGTGCACAGTGCTCGGGAGTGCTGGGCGTGCACTGCCAGAGCACAGGCTCTGTGTGGGGCTGGGGGCCCAGTAGTTCCTGGCTGGGGATAACTTTCTGGCCATGTCCTTGCTGTCCCCCAGGTAATCTGCCTTCCTTGCTCATCACAGCCTGTGGTCGAGCCTCATGGTGTCCTAATAGAAATACACTGAGGGTGAAATTGCTGCCCAAAGCCTCTGAGCAGGCCTGCAGGTGTCTGCACCTGTCCTACGTGATCGGCCTCCCCCACATGGCTGGTGCGCAGCCCTGAGTCTATGCCAGGCCCCTACACTCCCACTGGAAGGCTGTGAAGAAAGGTTCTATGAACAGGGCCCACTGTCAGATTCAGGTTGTAGAGAGTTGGGGGCATGTCTGCTTTTGATGACATGGTCAAAGGAGAGTTGGGGTGAAATGTCCTTGGCTTCTGTTCTAGGAATTTCTCAACCGAAGAAAGATGACAGAGTTTGGCAACCTGGCACTGATTGATCAAGACGCTGGGGAGGAGGAGGGGGTTGCGATTCCATTGCCAGGTGTAAAGAAAGGTGCGTGCCGGACCCTTTCTCTGCTCCACGCCACCCATTCTTCCTGGTGGGCTTCACTTCTTCCTCCGGTGTTTGGGGTCAGTGGACTTTCTGTACTTGATGTCTGCTGGAAGCTGGGTGCTTGAGGATGGCAGCGCGTGTGCCAGGCGTGTGAGCTGCAGGCCCCCAGCCGCGGGCTGCTTCCTCCTGGGCACTGGCTGCTGCTCAGTGGGCTACACGCCCACCCTTGGCCAGCACAGTGGATTGGTGGGTGCCCTCCAGGATGCACTGTCCAGTAAGTACAGTCAGGTTTTTTCCCCCAGGTGACATGAGTTCCCGACACTTTAAACCTGAAATCCGGGTGACGTCACTGCGCTTCTCTCCCACTGGTAAGGCTGGGTAACGGGTCCTGACCCTGACGGTTTCAGGGCCTTCGTTCCTAGGGCTGAGGTGGGGCGGCGTGAGTTGCTGGTAGGCTGTGGACAGGGCACTGTCCCCTCGAGGAGCACAAGTCCCTCTGGACAGCTGGGAAGTGCCAACCCCAGACATGTTTGGTGGGCCTTGTCCTTTGGGTGGCAGCTCAGGTGCCCTCCAGTGTCCCCCAACCCCAGGGGTTTGCCTGAACTTTTGGCCTGATGGGCGCCAGCTGCAGTGTGTGGGGTGAGGTCCTGAGCAGGCCCTGCAGCGTGGGGCATGGACAGCTCACATTTGTTCTTGCCGTGTCTGTGCTATGATCCACTTGCCCATAAACCACAGCCTTCAGCGCAGATCCATTCTCCTTTCTGCTTAACTTGGCTGTTCTGAGACATGGTTGTACATTCTTGTGCCCGCGTATGGCTGTGCCCTGGCACCAGTGGTTACTCCTGCAGTTCTGTCCTGTGCTGGGAAGTTGTTGACTTCTGGGGCAGGCCAAGGAAATGGGCACTTGCCTGTTGGCTGATGTGAACAGTCATCTGTTAGGCCCATCATGGGAGGGCAGGAGCAGGGATGACACCTTCCTCCCACCAGGGCAGGAACCTTTTCATTTCAAGGGCTGGAGCAGGCCTCACCTCAGCAGGTCAAGGCACTCGGTGGAAGGAGAGAACCAGCTTCCGAGTCGTCTTCTGACCCCCACGTGCACCCAGCGCACACGATAATAAAATGTGCGTGGAGGTAACCAGCCCTTCTGATTGTGGGGAGCCTATTTGCTGCTCATTCCGCAGGGCGCTGCTGGGCGGCCACCAGTACAGAGGGGCTCCTCATCTTCTCCCTGGACGCACAGATGCTCTTCGACCCCTTTGAACTGGACACCAGTGTAACCCCGGGACGGATCCGCGAGGCAGTGCGACGGCAGGAGTTCACTCGGGCCATCCTCATGGCCTTCCGACTCAACGAGAGGAAACTGACACAGGAGGTCCTGGAGGCTGTGCCACAGGCTGAGAGTGAGCCGGGGCCACCAGCTGGGCACCCTGCATTCTGAGGCCATGGGGGGTCACCCTTTACGTCGTGGTTGAAGTTCTTTGTGGAGCAAGCTTGGCTTTTCCTTTGGCAGTCGACGTGGTCAGCGCCTCTCTTCCTGAGCTGTACGTGGAGAAAGTGCTTGAGTTCATAGCTGCGTCCTTTGAAGTGTCGCGCCATCTCGAATTCTACCTCTTGTGGACACAGAAGTTGCTTATGTCACATGGACAGCGGCTGAAGTCCAGGTGGGCGTCCTCCCTGCGCCTGCTGCAGTGGCTTCCTGTGCACACGCGCTGAGACTGTGTCTTTGCAGGGCGGGGCAGCTGCTGCCTGTGGTGCAGTTCCTACACAAGGGCCTCCAGCAGCGTCTGGACGACGTGGCCAAGCTGTAAGTGCCCAGGGGCCCATGGCAGCGCAGGCTGCGTCCATGTCAGGACTGCTCCCTGCGGATCTGACTCGGGTAGAAGGTTCTGGTATTGGAGGTATATAGTCTCCCAACTGGTCCATCCACCATCCACAGTGGGATGTCGGTCTTTGGTGGTGGCCAGTACCAAGGAGGACCATGAACATGTCCCCCAGTTGGACAGCTAGAGGTGCAACACATTGAGGAAGGGGAATCCCGGACAGCCTGGCCTTGATTCGATGCCACCTGTGTGGGCAGTGAAGCTGCTCGCTCAGCTGTGGGCCCCAGCAACTTGGATTCTTGGGGTGTGACCACTGGCACATGGTTTTTCCTGTGGGGTGGTGATAGAAGATGAATCTTTGGTTGGAACAGTGGCTGCCCACCGTGCGCACCCTGCACCTCTGCTCAGCCTGCCCTGCTCCTCTGCTCTGGATGGTCAGTACCTGTCTGTCCAGAGTGTCCCTTAGCACAGCCTGGACAGACATCTGCTGTCCATCATCAAGCACTTGGCCTGTGTCCTTGTGATCCCGTGGCTCTCCCGTGTGCCCTCGTCCGTCTCTGTTCTAGTCTTAGAGTCTAGGAAAAGCCCTTCCTCGTGTCCTTTCCCCCAGAACCCTGCTTTGGTGGAGGCTGGGGCTGGAGGGGCCTGAGGATGCACGTTCCTCTGCTTAGCGTTCTGGGCTCCACAGCGCTGCCCCAGCGCTATCCGCGGCCTCTGCCTTGTTCCTTGGTTTTGCTGCTGAAACACGGGTGGGGATAGAGGCCACACTGTCGCAAGCACCGGCCTCTCCTGCCGCTGCTCCGCTGTGCTCTTGTGCGCACCCCGGCTCCCGGAGGTGAACGGGATGAGCGCTTGACTGAGGGATGCGATAGGCCGGCAGGGAGGAGAGCCAGGTCACCTGGGCAGAGAGGAAATGCATCCTGGATGCGCAGTCTCTGCTGGGGGAGGTGGGCTCCTGTGCTGACCCGATGGTGTGTCCACAGCTGCGACTGGAACCGCTACAACATCCAGTACGCTCTGGCACTTTCCAAGCAGCGGGGCATGAAACGTGCCCTAGAGCCGTCAGAGACGGAGGACACCGAAGCGGCTGAGGACAGTCTGCACCTGCTCAGGGGAGCCGAAGGTGAAGAGGAGGAGGTGCTCGTGTAGCGCTGCACTAGCAGCCTGACAGCAGAGGAGACTCTCGCGGGCCCTGGGCCCAGGAGCAGGAGGGGCCCTGGCGGCACCAGGAGCTCACAGCACTAACTCCGAGAATTGCACCAGGCCCTCGAGCTGTCCTGTGTCAGATCCAGGACGGGTGCAGGGTGCGCGTGCGCAGTGACGCATGGTCGTGCAGGCCCAGCTGCTGGTGTGTGTGATCACGCGTGAAGCCTTCTGAGAGGGACGGTGTTCATGTGTGTGGGCTCAGAAGTTTTGTCATATTGTATTTTTATATAAAGTTCTAAAGATGAATTGATTGACAAACGCGTTTTTTAATAGAATCAAAGCATCTTGCATGGGGCGCACAGGGTGGGGAGGTCTCCATCCTCGGCCACCTGTGCACGCCAGGACAGCGTCAACCCTGGAGGGTTGATGGGACGGGGCGGGGCGCCCGGCTCTCCCGAGGAAGCTCACCCCATCCGTGGCAGGGGGACAGTCCCCCCTCCAGAGGGCTTCTGCAGACGCCCCGCCAGTCCGCAGCCGCACCTCTGGCCGCAGAGCCTGAGCTGGTCCCCGAGAAGCCTGGGCGCGCGGGCAGCGGGCAGCGGGCAGCGGGGGCTCTGCGCTAAGCGGGGCCGCTGGTTTGCTCTGCACTCGCGGCAGCCCCGAGGTGCCCGGCCAGGCCCTGCGCCACTGGAGCGCCTGGCGCGGCCCGATGCTGGAGCCCCTGCGGGCGCCGCGGGCCCGAGTATTGTCCCCGCCGTGGGGCAGAGAAGAACCGTAACGTAACGTCCTAACGGCGGCGCACAGCAGCAGCTTGGCGGGGCAGCGAGGGGCCACAGCGCCGACCTCTGAGCCGCTCCGTCATCGGGACGCGACGCCCACGGGGCCGGCCCCATCCACGGCCCAAGCGGCGCCCAAGGACGCCAACTGCACAGGCGCGGCTCCGCCCACAGATCACGACGGTGAGGTGGGCCTGTGCTCGAGTTGCGCATGCCTAGTCTGTCTGACACGAGGGGGCGTGTCCCTCGCGTCCACGGCGATTGGGCGGACGAGGCCTTGCCGATAGTGCGCCTGCGTAGACGTGCCTGCGCTCCGGGGTCCACTGCGCACGCGCAGCCTCCCAGTAGCGCGCCGGCCATTGGGCAGACGCGGCTCCGCTCGCACGCAGGGCCGGCAGGTGCCCGACCGCGCTGTCTCCGCGCCCCGATGGCGGCCGTGAGGGCGCTAGTGGCGCCGAGGCTGGCGGCGGCTTCCGCGCTCGCACCGCTTCCGGGACGGCTGTGCCGGGCGCCCTCCCAGCGCGCGGCCCTTCACGGCTCCGCGCCGCGACCGGGGGCCAAGGTCGCGCTGGTGAGTGGACGCCCCGCCCCCGCGCGCCCCGCCCCCGCGCGCCCCGCCCCCGCGCGCCCCGCCCCCGCGCGCCCCGCCCCCGCGCGCCCCGCCCCCGCGCGCCCCGCCCCCGCGCGCCCCGCCCCCGCGCGCCCCGCCCCCGCGCGCCCCGCCCCCGCGCGCCCCGCCCCCGCGCGCCCCGCCCCCGCGCGCCCCGCCCCCGCGCGCCCCGCCCCCGCGCGCCCCGCCCCCGCGCGCCCCGCCCCCGCGCGCCCCGCCCCCGCGCGCCCCGCCCCCGCGTCTCCACGTCCGGTCTCCTCGGCAGGTGCTGTCGGGCTGCGGAGTCTACGACGGAACCGAGATCCACGAGGCCTCTGCGTAAGTCCTCTGACGTCCGACGTCACGTGCGTCACTCACGGGGCCAGAGCTTTAGGGAACCAACCTGATCAGCACGGCCGTGGTTCACAAGAGCAAGGACAGGTTTCTCGTGTGCATCAAAGCGCCTTCAGAAGGGAGAAAGTCTGGGGTTCGAGTCGGGAACCTAACACCGTTCACGTGGGTGGATCCGTCCTCGTGTGCCCAGAGTTTATTCCTCAGCATGCACAGCTGAAGGTCGGGCACGAGTGCCTCTGGCATGTCAGCTGGAACTGAAGTATTAGCTGAAAATAAAAGAAAGGACGGTTGGAAGGTGTAGTTAGCGCAGGAACCTGCCCTGGCAGAGGAAGTGCGGAGCGTCTACATGCGGCCTCCACACACTGGGTGGCTTGTGATTGGCAGCAGCGGACGCGAGCCTGCTACTGCATGAGTTCATGCTTGCTCAGCGTTCTGGGGGAAGACAGCTCTTCATTTATATTGCCAGGGGTCTATTGTGCTTTCTGTTTTGGGGGCAGCCTTTGTAGGAAGTGTTAGTCTACCCGTGGTGGGTTTCTCCAGAGGTACCAGGCACATTGTGCGGGGGTGGAGAGTGTGACCAGGGTCAGTCCACAGAGCCTGAGAATTGCTCGTGTTGCCCCAGATGCAAGGCTCCCACCTGCCAGTAACAGCCCGTGGACACAAAGGGCTACTTGCTTTTCCTTTTCCTGATTGAGCTTGGGGAGAATGCTGGTGAAGCAAGGACTAGAAACCTTTCCAGACATCTTGCTGGACGCAGAGGGGTAGGGTGGGAGAGAAGGACCCGCGGTCACAAGCAGTACATTATGCTGCTGGGCACTCTGAGGTCTGTTGGCAGAGGACACTGCAAGGACCATGTAGCGGGCCCTCCGCTTGCTCTGGTTCTGTCCACGCAGGGGCGTTGGGTTGCCGCTGGCTGTGACTGCGTAAAGCAGTGGGAAGTGGGCACACGGGGATCTGCCTCACTCCTGGGCCCTTCATGGAGTCTGTCTGCAAATTCGCCTGTGTTGAGGCACGTTTGCATGTGACGTCTCTGGTTTTCTCCTCTCAGGATCCTGGTGCACCTGAGCCGAGGGGGGGCCGAGGTCCAGATCTTTGCCCCCGACATCCCGCAGATGCACGTGATTGACCACAGCAAGGGGCAGCCTTCAGAGGAGGAAAGCAGGTCTGTCCCTGTGCCATCCAGCAAGCATGTGCTCCCAGCTGTTCTGGAACATTCCATCCGTGTTTCTTACTCCCGTACCTTGTTAAAGTGGTGGCAGTATCCTTGGGATGTGGTGGTACTTGTGGTCTGCCCCTACTTGGCATGGGCCACCGTGTTCTTTCATCTAGCTCTGGAAGCGTTTCTGTCCTCAGACCTTGGCCACCCAGGAGCATTCCCCTGGAGGTGTGTCCCTGGGGGCTGCCCACTGGAACCCCCTTATTCCTTCTCTGTCCAGGCCCTGGTCCCTGAATTTGGTCCCATTAGCCCAGCTAGGGGTCTGTCACTGTGATCCATGGGTGACCTCACTAAGGAGTAACTTCCTGTGCCCTTCCTCTCTACCTTCCCGGTGGGAAGTACTGAGTTCTGCTTGTCGTGAGTACTTGGAGGTCTTCAGTCCAAGTACCAAGCACCATGGCCTTGACCCTGTAGCTGCTGTTGGAATCCTTCCCTGCCCGCACGTGGCAGGACTGGCTGGCGGGGTCTCCACAAGTGAGCGAGCTCCCTTGGGCTGCGAGCTGCGCACAGGACAGGCCCCCGCGGTGCCCGTGTGACCTTGCTTGCTCTCTGATCTACCGTGTTGGTCTGTGCTCTTTCCAGGAATGTTCTGGCAGAGTCGGCAAGGATTGCCCGCGGCAAGATCTCCAACCTGGCTCAGCTCAGTGCCACCAACTATGATGCTGCCATTTTCCCTGGAGGATTTGGAGCTGCCAAAAACCTGTGTGTGTCCAAATGTCAGGGTCTAGACCACAAGTGTGTCCGCGCTCTCACGCACAAAGCCACTGAGGGGTGGGCTGGGGCCCTGGAGAGTGGGGCTAGAGCCAGCCCTGGCTTGTCAGGTTGGCCTCAGCGAACCCCCATGCTGGGTGCTGGCTCAGCAAATCTGCTTGCTTGTTCTTGTCGGGACCATTTCTCGCCAAGGGCCGCGGCAGGAGAGGCCCCTTCCCCGCTCGGCCATCTGTGTGCCGCCAGCCGGGGGACTTGGCTTGGTTGTGACTTGCTCCTCTGTGGGAAGTGACCCATGAACCGCGGTCATGTGTGCACGGCCCCTTAGTTGTGCTGTCCTGGCACTGGGGCACGCAGCTCGTTCCTAGGGGAGCTTTGACTCAGGATCTGCAGTGTCCCGGGAGCAGAGAGGGCCACGCGCTCTGCAGGAGGTGTGCTGCCCACTTCTGTGCCCTGAGGGCTCGGGCTCTGGGGCTGGCACCAGAATTCCTTTCTCAGATTCTGATCCATCTCCGCTCCCCTGGCAGCGCCTGCAACTACTTCCTGTCCCAAACCAATGGTCTTGGCAGTGCCCACGTACCCTTTTCTGGTGGCCCAGTGTTAACCATCCTCAGGAGGACCCAGCTGGGTGCGGCTTTCACTGGCTTTGGTTTCTGCTGGGAAACTGTTGCTTGAAGGCCGAGCGCATTCACTGCTGCTCTGCCCACTGGCACCTGTCTGGCAGAGGGTTGAGTAGAGGCCCTGTCAGCCGGCATGGGTGGTCCGTTCTGTTCACGTGGAAGTACGGACTCAGGGTCGCGTGGGGTTCTTGGTGTTGGAGGGTCTCCATAGCATTTGAGGGTCTGGGTCTTGGTAACACTGATGCTGTATGGTCCACGAACACACATGTGCTGGAGTCCACTGGCCGTGAGAGGAGGCTGCCGTCACGCTTGCTGATCCGGAACAGCTGCAGGTGACTGAGCCTGGCATGCTTGTGGCGACAAGTGCTGGAGGTCTAGCGCACATGCTGCAGGCCGGTGCACTAGCGTGTGCACATCAGACTAGGCGGTTGAATGGTGCCCAAGTGGGAGTCACACGCGTGACCCCAGGCCTGCTCTGGTGCTGCCGTCTTTGGTCGGCATAGAGATCCTGAGTGTGGGTGCGTCAGAGCCGCCCAGCTGGCTGGGCCGAGGAAGGGCTTTCAGCTGCTGCAGACTTGGCTGGCTGCTGAGCAGGGGCCACAGCTGCATCCCGGTGGCACTCACGTGACTGCCTGGGACCTGTCTTGGTTTTTGTTTGTTTGCTTTTTATCTTTGTGGGTGTTTGGTTTGTGTATTTTGTGTGCGTGGCACATGTGTGTGCAGGGACGTGTGGAGACTCCAGGTTGACAGTAGGACCCTCCTCAACTGACCACACACCCACCTTAGTTGAGACAGGTCACTCACAGAATTTACCCGCCAGCTTACTGTGGAGTCCCCAGTTGCCACCTGCTGAGGCTGCACTACAGGTGGGTCTGCGTGACTACCTGGCACTTAGGCAGGAGCTGGGATCGGAACTCTAGTCTTCGTGCTTGTGTGGCAAGCGCTCTGACACCCACCATCTCAGCTGCCTTGCTGTTTTTAATTGTACCTTGATGGTGCAGTTGGTACCTGCCTTATAGGCTGAGACTTGTTGAGATCGTATGCAGAAGCACCCATGATGCAGTCACCCTGCGACAGTGAGCCCAGGCCCTGGCTTCGAGGTCTCCGGGCCTCTGCGTGTCCTGTAGCTCAGAAGGGTCCTGGCGCCAGCCTTCCTGGCAGGGCTCCACAGGCGTCACGGAGGCTTCTGGCTGCTCAGTCGCTCCTGATCCTCCCACCTCCTGGGTGAGGAAGTGAGGGCTTGTTCTTCAGTCAGTGAGACAGGTGTCAGTCACTTTCAGACTGTGTGCACAGTAGGCCCGCTGTGCCTGGCACCCCCCACGCCCGACCTCATGCCTTCTGCGGGCTGTCAGTGAGCCGGAAGTCAGGCAGATAATCCCACGGAGCAGGGCAGGGCCGCCCACGTGTCATGCAGGCACACTGGGCAGCTCCTTGGTGGGCAGCCAGCCACTTGGCTCCGTGGACGGGTGGCTGAGGACAGCTTCTCCTGTGGCAGGAGCACGTTCGCCGTGGACGGGAAGGACTGCAAGGTCAACAAGGAGGTGGAGCGCGTGCTGAAGGAAGTTCCACGGTGCGGGGAAGCCAGTGGGGTAGGTGCAGCACGGGCGGGAGGGTGCAGGCGCTGCCGGCTAGCTGGGCTAGGACTCAGCCTGGCAGCTCACTGGGTGAGAGCAGCCCCAGGTGCCTCAGCCCATGCAGCTGGCACTGATAGAGCTGCCACCTCATGCCCCAGGACCACTGGTGAATACCCTCCAGGGTACGTATTTCTGAGGGTCACAGCAGCTGCCAGTATGAACTAATGTGTCCTTGAACCCACAGAGCCCAGACAGACAGGGACCCTGCATGCCGGATTCCCTGGCCAGCGGGGCTCTAGGGGCCATGCGAGCTCGGCTTTTCAGAGGCCCCTCAGCTTCCCTCAGCCAGCCCCGGACCACAGGAAGGCCCACCTCCATCCACAGGCCGCCTACCCTCACCTGCCTGACACAGTTCGTCCCTTTCAGCTTGTGCTGCATCGCGCCTGTCCTTGCAGCCAAGGTGATCCGAGGTGTTGAGGTCACCGTGGGCCACGAGCAAGAGGAAGGAGGCAAATGGCCTTACGCAGGAACTGCGGAGGCCATCAAGGCCCTGGGCGCCAAGCACTGTGTAAAGAGTGTGGCCATATCCTTTCTGGAAGCTTCTTCCATGGGAACTGCGTCTGATGATCTCGCTGGGGTCGGGGGTCTCCTGAAGAAGGCAGTGCCAGCCCTGTGGGTACACTTAGCCCTGGTATGTAGTAAAAGACTGGCTCCTCCCTGGCCAGCGAGGAAGTCTGCACTTCTGTGTTTGTTTCAGCTGGACAGCGGTGCCCTGAGTCACCAGCCTGGGGTGCACAGCTGGGCTCCCGGGCCCTGCTAGGCAGGTGGAGGGGTGCACAGCTGGGCTCCCGGGCTCTGCTAGGCAGGTGGGAGGGTGCACAGCTGGGCTCCCGGGCTCTGCTAGGCAGGTGGGGGGTGTGCACAGCTGGGCCCTGCTAGGCAGGTGGGGGGGTGTGCACAGCTGGGCTCCCGGGCTCTGCTAGGCAGATGGGGGGGTGCAGGCCATGGCTGCCCTGAGACGTCAAGGCTAGAACCTGCTGGCTAGTGACCACGAGGCTAGCTTGGGAGAAGGGGGGCTGCCACCTGCTCTGGTGGGCCCCTTCGGTCCAAGGTTGGCCAGTCAGAGCTCTCCATGCGAGTACCAGCACACGGGTTCAGGAGGCCTCTTGGGGACTGCGGGCTTCCAGTGTAGGGGTTGGGCACGTGTTCCCTCCTGTTTAGTCGGGTGGGAGTTGTACAGTGAGCAGAAGCTGTTGGCTGAGGTCAGCCGGGCCTGGAGCCTGGACTCGGGCTGCCGAGGCTCCGGCCTCTCCGCGGCTGCCAGGTGGTTTTCCCTAACGATCTGTGCACGAAGCTCATGTGGACCAGAAAAACAGAGTGGTCACGACCCCGGCCTTCATGTGTGAGACGTCACTCCACCACATCTACGATGGGATCGGGATCATGGTGAAGAAGGTGCTGGAACTCACCGGAAAGTAGTGCTGTTCACGCCAGCTAGTTTCCACCGTCCAGAGGGCTGGCAGCCTGCCTGGTCTCCGTCGCACCCCAATAGACACCCCAATAGACGCTTGGGTGCTTTCTGTCTGGAGAGGGCGCTCTTCCTGGTCCCCAGGGAGCAGTGGGGTCTTGACTCTCCCAAGAGACAGTGAAGACACTGTCAGGTACTTGAGCTTCTGGAAGAAAAAGCGTCTGAAAGCCAGAGGTGCTCACGGATAATGAAAGTTCTGACTGAAGTCACCACAAGCCGAGTACGGCCAGGCGGCTCTAACGCAGACTACACTCGTTCTGCACTGGAGACCCTCACCCATGGCTCGGGCTTCTGATGCGTGAGTGGGAATAAAATGAATTTGCCCGAAAGTGAGTCTTGCTTTTTGCATTGCCAGGAAAAGGGCGAGTTACCAGACCTCTGCACAGGGTTTGGTTGGAACTAGGACGTTGATCCCAGGCTGAGAGGAAGGTAGAAAGAAGCTCCCAGATGGGCTAAGGAGGAAGAGTGGGTGGAGTCACACTCATTCCAGAACATTCCTCTCTGACCAGGCAGGCCTGAGAGGACCTGCCCTCTGTGGCAGTGGCTGCAGCCTGGGCTGTTGTCAGAAGCTGCAGTGTCTGAGGCAGTTTTCCAGGTGCTGGCGGGAGCCGGGTGGGAAGCCGACCTTGAGGGCCGAGTCAGCCGGCCTGCAGCTAGGTGGAGTCCCCAGCCCGCAGGAATGCAGTCTGCCGACTCAGAGGCGGGCCCTGTCCCATCCCTGCACCACCCCAGCCCGAGGTCCCTGCGTGAAGAACCTGCCCCTGCCGTCCCAACAGGACGCTAAAGCAGGGGCTGCCTCCTAGTGCTTGGGCATGAGCTGTCGAAGCCACTTCAGAGGGTCTCCAGGGGGCCTGTGCTCACTGGGAGGATCCGTGCTGTCGCAGCCCCCCAGCTTCCTGCCACGTGGTGGCAGGTTCTGCTCAGGGCGGCCCACGCAGAGCCAGTGTGCGGCTCGCTGGCTCTGCCAGGGTTTCTTCGCTCCACCTCTCCCTGCCTAGGCCACACTTGCTGCTCTGGGCTGGCAGATGTGTGTCTCGGTCGCTGTCCTGTTGCCACACGCCACGCCCACATGCGCTGTCAGGGCACCACAGCGTCTGCAGCGCACCCACGCCCTCCACGCTAGGGCTGCCAGGTTCTCCGGTTCTGGCCACTCTGAGGGTGTGGGTGGTGTTTGCCGGCAGTCACTTCTGCTCCTGGCCTACGTGTCCCTTTGGCACAGCGCCTGTGGATGTCACAGCCTGCGTGTCTTCTGGATGACGTGGCCCGGGAGCAGGTCCCGTGGCCTCTACGCTCCGCCTGCCTTGGGTGCATGGCGAGCGTGCATGTCGCCGTTTGCTTCTGAGCGGCGCCCAGCCATGGTGAGCCCTGCGTGGTCCCTGGAAGGTCCCTTCACATTCAGACCAGCTGTCAGCTGAGCAGAGACGGATGGCACCCCAAGACTCTACCAGGTAGACCCCACTCCCATCCTGCCTCGGCCCCCATGTGGCTGTGGGAGAGTCAGATGCCCAGCAGTGAAACCCACACCAGACGTCCCTGCTTCTGACTTTATTTTCTTGTGTGTGCCACACTTGGACGGGCCACTGAGGGAGCCCTCCGGCCGGGACCCAGTCCCCTTGGGTGCACCCTCACTCAGAGTCAGGTGTGGAAGCCCGGTGCCGGGCAGCGCCCCTGCGCCTCCTGGCCTCCAGCTGGAGTCCTGGGCATCCCAGCTCCGCCCAAAGGCTCCGCCTGATAGGCCTGCGGTGGCTCTGCCGGAACCTCCTGACCTGTGTTCCAGAGGTGGGTGGGTGGCTGGGAAACCTCAGGCGAGGCTTGAGCACTGCAGTGGTCGGCCGCTGACCCCCAGAAACAATAGTCTCCACTGCGTACAGACACGATCCAGGTGAGAGAGACCACGGTGAGCTTCGTTCCTGCCCGCAGAATCGGGGGGGACACAGACAATTGGGAAGGAGAGTGGACAGAGCCAGGCAGGTGGTGAGGGGACTGGCCAGCCAGGAGGTCATGTAGGTACCAGAGAGAACCTGCCAGCCTTTTGCACAGCTGTGGGCTCTCGTGCTGCCCCCTGGGGGCACTGCAGGACAGTCTTGGGGCCTCCTGCGGGCACTCTGGGGCAGGCTTGCCATCTTGCGGCTCTGCTTCACAGACACCTCCGCCAGTGCACACCCTGCGCTCCCAACTGCTCGCCACTGGCCCCATCACACCTGGTCCCCTCGCCCCCAGATGACTTGGGCCTCCCTTCCCAGCGAATGCACGTGTAACGCCGTGTTGTGGGGCTCCCAGTCTGTTCCTCCAGACTGGTCCACACTTGCACGCCTTCCTTGCAGAACCTGCTCCCAAGCACCCCATTCCTCCCCTCATCTCCCCAGCTGTGAGCCCGATCGCCCTGTGGCCCTGTGCCCTGACAGGTGGCGCCCAGTCTCAAAGCTCCTTCTGGCCTCCTGCGGTACGTCCTGTCCCTTCTAGCTCCAGACCCACAGCTCAGCACCCCTTCTCTGTGTCTTGCCCAAGTCCCTGAGCCAAGCTGCTGCTCTCAGAGCTGTGACTTGGGGTGGCACGTGTTACCTGTGAAGTTCCTGTCTTTTCTGCCCCATCTCCATAGTTGTGTGTTCTCCACAACATCACATACATGGCGTTCTCCTCCATCCATGTGCGGTCACAGAGCCCACCCGTTGCTCCTCAGCCCGAGCCCCGTCCAGTGTGCACCACTATCCGTGCATCTCCCGGAGGACTCGGTTGCTCCTGGTTCTGGGGACAGAAACGTCACAGCTCTGAGCGCCCCCACACAGGTTTTTGTGGGGCCTGTCTTCACCTCCCTTGGCTTTGGGCCATCCCAGCGGGTGTGGTGGTATCTCCTCCTCTCAGCTTGCGTCCTCTGGCGACGCGTTCCGTGGGACATCTTCCTGTGCCTGTCTGCAGCCATCCTGCGCAGGTCTCCGGGTCAGGGACCCCTGCTTCGTTAGTGTGCTGCCTCCAGACTCATCGCCCACCTCAATGCCCAGGCCCAGTTTGGTGGTCGTAAAGCGATCTGCTGTGGTTTGGAGGATTCTGGAGCAGCTGGATAGACCGGTCAAGTCGACAGAGTTCCCACCATGTGCATGCAGTGTCCCTCATTGCTTGAGAACTTTGGGTTTTCTCTCCAGAGTTTTGCAGTTTTCCATAGATCTTTACATGCTAGTTTGCATCTACATGGTTCCTTTGGGGGGTCCTAATGCACATGTTAGCTATGTTTTTCATCTCCAGTGTCAGCTGTCCACGGCTCGGCTACAGGGAGCAGCTGACTGCGTGTTGCAGCTTTCTGGGACCACGTCTCAATTCCTGGAAATGCTATGTCTACTGTTGGGCATTTTGTACACGGGAGATCATTTCATCTGCAAAGAGTTTTATTTCTTCATTTGCAGTCTGTCTAGTTTTCTTTTCCTTTTCTTGTGTGACATTTGCTAGGACCTCCAGGGCAGTATTGAGCGTGAGGGCAGGGAGATCCCTGCCAAGTTTCCCAGCGTTAAGTCTGAGTTGGTTACAGTCTTTCCGTGGAGAAAGCTTCCCTCTTGGATACTCTGTTCCTTTTTCTGTGTGTAGTGTGTTGATGTAATCTCATTGTTTTCTTCTTCAAGCTGTTGGTGTTAACCGATTCTGTGCACTGATTTCCAAATGTTGAGCTAGCTCTTCCTATCTGGGACGAATCTCCCGTGGTTACATAATCTTCAGTCCAGCCCTCTCTTCTGTGGGAGCCTTCTTGGTGCACTTCACCGAGGTCATCCGGCTGGGTGGCCACTTTCTGATTTCACTGATCCCTTTAAGACCAGCTGTGGGTCTTGCTGGTCTCTATCAACTGCTGGTCTTACTGGCAGTACCTGCCCTAAGTCTTCTTACTTCTTTCTCCTCTTAATTTGCTCTCCTTTTCCTAGTCTCCTGAGGTAAAATTGTGGCCTGTTTTTCTCTTTCCTGATGTTCATATTTTGTGCTAGAAATCCCCCAGCCGCCACCCCATCAAGTGTCGCGATTATCACTCGGTAGCGTTTTCATTTTCATTTAGCCCAAAATATTTTAAACTTCTCTCTAGAGTCTTTGACCACTGTTATTTGGAAGTGTGTTTAATCTCTCGGTGCTTGGGGGGTTTCCACTGTCTGGCTTAACCCCACTGTGGTCATCTGAGAGCACCAGTGCTGTGATTGAATGTAAGGTGAGTTTTTATGGTTCAGAACGTGTCTGTCTTGCTCTGTGTCAACTTGAAACCAAATGCACGCCCCGTCATTGCTAGACGGAGGCGTCCAGAGCTGACTGTCATTTCCGGTGACTAGGGGAGTTGCTGAGGTCAGCTCTGTCCTCAGTGACTTCCTGCCCATTGAGTCTGTCCCTCAGCCATGGGGGTGCTGCCGGCTGAGTCTCTCCCTGACTGACCGGGAGGTGCTGAGGTCCTGCTGGTCACTGTGGAGAGATGCACACAGCGGCGGGGCGTCGTGTTCTGGTACACGCGAGGCGCGTGTCCATCCTTCTAGCATGCCGGGTTGTTCTGCTTTGGAGAAGTGATTCCCACCTGGCTCTCACCAAGACCTTCTTCCTGATGATGTGCTTCCGCGTCGGCTCTGTCGAAAGCTCATGGCCCCTGCGCCTTCTTGCGGTCGCTGGCAGTGGGGAGGCCGCGTCTGTTTTTCTTCCACGTGTCTTTCAGGTCTTTCTTGTAGACAACATGCTTGGTCTCCTTTTAATCTACTTGGACAGTGTCAGCCTTTAGAATATGTGCTGACCGGGGGCTGGAGAGGTGGCTCAGGGGTTAAGCCTCTGCCTTGTAGGTGGAAGGTCCTAAGTTCGGATCCTAGACCCCACGTATAGATGCCGGGCGGAACCAGGGACGGCCTGAGTTTCTGGTCCTGGTAGGGCGGAGCCTGTGAATCCTAGGGCAGAGTAAACAAGGAGGAGGTGGAGGCGTCCATAGTGGTTCCCGAATTCGTCCGTGGTTCTACATATACACACACACACACACACACACACATGCATACACACACACACACACACACACATACACACACACACACACACACACATGCGTGCACACGCACAATTGAATAAATAATGATAAAAAAAGAATATGTGCTGGGGGCTGGAGAGGTGGCTCAGGCGTTAAGCCTCTGCCTTGCAGGCGGAAGGTCCTGAGTTCGGATCCAGACACCAGGCAGAAGCGGGGGCGGCCTGCGCTTCTGGTCCTGGTAGGGCGGAGCCTGTGAATCCCGGGGCGGAGGAAATGGAGGCGTTCATGGTGGTTCCCGAATTCGTCCGTGGTTCTACACACACACAGACGCGCATGCACATATGCACAATTGAATAAATAAAAAAAAAAATTTAAAAAAAAGAATATGTGCTGATCGCTGCTCTCCACAGCAGGTGACCACTGCTGCCCATGACAGGTGACCACTGCTGCCCACAGCGGGTGACCACTGCTGCACACAAGAGGCGAGCACTGCTGCCCACAGCAGGTGAACTGACCCCTGCTGCCCACAGCGGGTGAACTGACCCCTGCTGCCCACAGCGGGTGAACTGACCCCTGCTGCCCACAGCGGGGGACCCCTGCTGTCCTGCCTTTATTAGCTCAGTTGGAGCAATCGTCGCCATGTTTGTCCTCAGTTCCGCACTCTGCTCTTGGCTAGCCCTGGGCACGTATGCGCACATTTGCGCATGTGCGCTGTCTTGGTTCTGGGCACCCGGCGCACGCTCACCCAGCTGCGCCCTTCTGCCATCTTAATGCTTCATTGAACATTCTCTGTTCTTCTTCTGTATCTTTTTTTTTTTTTGAGGATTAAGGTAGAGTTTATTAGAGGAGAGAAAGGTTGGAACTCATGGACTCCAGACGTGGAATGCCACGGGGAGCTAGGGCGCCTCCATGAGAAGCAGAAATGAAGCAGAGCTCATGGCACTAGAGTGCCATGAGGGGCTAGGGAGCCCATGAGAACTCACGGTGCCTAGGCATGGAATTCATGAGGAGCAAGGAGCAAGAAACACACTCATGGCACTGACTCCACTGCCATGAGGGGCTAGGGAGCCTCCAAGAGAAGTAGGCAGCTGGAAACGAACTCACGGCACTAGAGGGCCATGAGGGGCTAGATCGCCCCTTCTTCTGCATCTTAATTACACCACGTTTTAAGTTTCTAGTGGTTGTCCTGAAGTTTGTGTGCATTACAACTGCTACGAGTCCAGTCCCAGCAACTGCATGCTTCATGGATGACGCTGTCCCTTTCAGAACGATGCCCACTCAGCCCGTCCCTGGAAGCACCGCTGAGCACGCTCAGCCGTGGGTCACTCGGGCATGAGCGGGTACATGCTTAGCCGTGGGTCACTCGGGCATGAGCGGGTACATGCTTAGCCGTGGGTCACTCGGGCATGAGCGGGTACATGCTTAGCCGTGGGTCACTCGGGCATGAGCGGGTACATGCTTAGCCGTGGGTCACTCGGGCATGAGCGGGTACATGCTTAGCCGTGGGTCACTCGGGCATGAGCGGGTACATGCTTAGCCGTGGGTCACTCGGGCATGAGCGGGTACATGCTTAGCCGTGGGTCACTCGGGCATGAGCGGGTACATGCTTAGCCGTGGGTCACTCGGGCATGAGCGGGTACATGCTTAGCCGTGGGTCACTCGGGCATGAGCGGGTACATGCTTAGCCGTGGGTCACTCGGGCATGAGCGGGTACATGCTTAGCCGTGGGTCACTCGGGCATGAGCGGGTACATGCTTAGCCGTGGGTCACTCGGGCATGAGCGGGTACATGCTTAGCCGTGGGTCACTCGGGCATGAGCGGGTACATGCTTAGCCGTGGGTCACTCGGGCATGAGCGGGTACATGCTTAGCCGTGGGTCACTCGGGCATGAGCGGGTACATGCTTAGCCGTGGGTCACTCGGGCATGAGCGGGTACATGCTTAGCCGTGGGTCACTCGGGCATGAGCGGGTACACGCTTAGCTGTGGGTCACTCTGGCATGAGCGTGCGCACACTCAGCCGTGGGTCATTTAGACGTGAGCGGGTGCACGCTCAGCTGTGGATCACTCGGGTGCGAGCGTGCACACCCTCAGCCATGGGTTATTCAAATGTGAGCATACACACACAGCTGCTACATAATCAGTATTTTGCACATGTGTGCACAATTGCACATAATCAGTGTCTCACTTATGTACAAGCACATGCACTCACACTTACATATAATGGGCATGTCACTCACGTGTGAACATATGTGCACACTGGGAAACAGGTATTGTTTAGGTCTCCCCCAGAGAGGAATTCACACAATAGACCCCTGTTAACCTGTCCTCAGGGGTGGGGAGGTGGCTCAGGGGTTAAGCCTCTGCCTTGCAGGCGGAAGGTCCTGAGTTCGGATCCTAGACCCCATGTATAGACATCAGGCGGAAGCGGGGGCGGCCTGAGTTTCTGGTCCTGGTAGGGCGGAGCCTGTGAATCCCCGGGTAGAGTAAACAAGGAGGAGGTGGAGGCATCTATGGTGGTTCCCAAATTCGTCTGTGGTTCTACACACGTGCACACACACACACACACACACACACACACACACATACACACACACACATGCATACGCGCACAATTGAATTTAAAAAAAAAAAAAAAAAAAAACTGTCCTCAGAAGAAGCTGGTTCTACCAGGTCCCAGATGGCCTGGCCTGGCCGCCCCCACCCAGGCTTTCCCCCAGGTCTGCAGGAAGGTCCCCCACTTCCTGGGCCGGCAGAGGGATGCTTGGCTGCACTGTCTCCTGATCCCTCCTGCACTGTGGTACTCTTTGGGGGCTGTGAGCCCCGGCTGGGGAGAGGGCGAGGAAAGCTGGAGGAGGGCTGCAGGGTGAAGCGGGCCCTGGGCTTCCCTGGACACCTGCTGTGGTCTCGGTCTGCCGCACCCCAATCCTGCACCTCCAGACTGCCTGTGGGCCGGGGTGTGACCGGCCTCTATACTGAAGATAAGAGACAGCTTTGAAGCCCTAGGCCTGTGGGGAGTTAGTTCCTCGACAGGAAGTGACCCCAACACCCCTTTACTCTCCTGGCTCCTGTGCCTCTCACTCTCCCACACAGGAGGCTCTCCAGGGGCCAGACAGGGCCACCATGCCCGCTCTCCCTCCAGACCCAGCGCAGCTGCTGTGTGCAGCACCGGACTGCACTTTGCCCGGGCGCAGGGCGCAATCCTGAGTCGGTCCCCTTGGGACTGGCTTATCTCACTGGGGTGTCCTCAAGGTCCACCTTCTCTGGGGGGGGTCTCGGCTGTTTCAAGGTGCTAAGTCCCTGTGCTCATGCACCACAAGGCCCGTCTGCCTCTGGCCTTGAGGCAGGTTGTGTCGTTCTCCTCCTGCCCTCCCGCACCTTGGGCTGGTTGAGAATGCTCTGACCTTTTGGGGTTTCACCCCGAGGGGAAACCGCTGGATTAAGTGGTAGTCCTGGCCTTCATCTTTGGGGTACCACCAGCCTGGCTCCTGAAGCCACTGTGCTGTCTGGATGAGGGGCTCCTGTGCCCGAGTGCCCGACCCCATCGCGCTTGGGCATGGAGGCGGCCCTGCTGTGGGGAGGGCGGTCATGCCCCTGCGCGGCCTTGTCCATGCCAAATCTCGGGGAACTGCTCTTGACAGGCACCTTGCGATGGGAACCCCCACGCGCAGCCAGGGCACGTCATCCTTCACTTCTTCCTCAAGTGCACTTCTGGTGGCCTGACACGTGTGAGCAAGGTGAGGGCCTGGGCCCCAGCTCTGTGTGAGGTGGGGAGGAAGGGAGCGGGCGTGGTCCACCGCCTTGTCTACACTTGTGCTGGCTCCCTAGGGTCACGGGGTGTAGACTGTCGGCTGGAGCAGCAGGAGGTGCTCCCTTGTCTTGCGAGGAAAGAAACAGGACAGAACAGGACCCCCAGGACCATGTGTCCTCCAGCAAGCTTCCCAGAAGGACGGACTCTCAGGTGGCACAAAGGACGCTGTCGGGTCTGGGCCTGGCCTTGGCAGCTGTCCCAGCAGCGGTGGCTCGGGTCTCGTCTGTGATCACAGATGCTCAGCGTCCGGTGGAGGTGGGCGCTGGGGCGCTGTCCCTGCCGCTTTCACCTGGGGAGAGTGAGTGTCTGTGAGTGTTCTCTGGGTTCTGGAAGTTTCCTGTGTCCATGGAGGGCACGCTGCAATGTAAGGCCAGCGGGCCTGTCCCCTGCTCCCTGGCTCTGTGTGATCACGGGCACTGTGGTCACAGCAACATTGGCGGCAGCTTGTGCGGTGCACAGGACGGGTGCGCCTTAGCGCGTGGGCTGCCGTGCGGTCAGCGACACCCTGGGCGCTCGTGACCAGCATCCGCCTTCAGCAGCTTGAGACGCTTAGATAGCGGCGGGAAAAGCCCAGCCGCCAGGTGACCACGTAGAGACTGTACCGAGGCAGGCGGCAGACAGGGGCAGAGGGGGGCACAGGTGTGGGAGCTGGGGGGGCCTTGCTTCTGAGCTTAGCTCTGGCCAGGGCTCTGGCTGTGCCACTAGCCGCTGGGGGCTTGATGGGCCTTGCGGAGGGTCAGGGGCTGTGTATGGTGATTGAGGCCTCCGTGTTCCCTACCATGGGGCTTCTGGGGGTGGGGAAGTGCCCCCCTCCCCCACCAAGCCCATTCACAGCCTTTCCGTTCTGATTTGTTTTGTGGACAGACATGGGAGGGATTGTGTGGGACTCGCTCATTAGCACAGGGGCTTATGAGGACCTGGAGCAAGCAGAGTCCAGAGGACGGTACGTCGCCCCCCTTCCCGTCCCCCCAGAACACTGCCTGGGATCTGCAAGGGGCAAGCAAGGTCATGAGTGTGTAATGCTCTAGAAACTGATCTTAACTTGTCAGCCTCAAACCAGCTGATTTCTGATAGGGGAAATGTTACCATGCTTTATGAAGGTCTGTCTTTGGTTCCTTAGTTCTGGGATAGGCTCACATTCTCATCCCATCCCTTAGGCTTTCTGGAACCTTCCACTTCCATGTTGCTTTCAGTACCAAATGCCAAATAGCAGATGTGATTTGTTAAAATTAATTTGACGTATCAGAGAGAGGGGGCGAGCGCTTGCATGCCTTGAGTACAAGTGGAGGTCAGAGGAAGCTTTTGAGAGGCCGTTGCTCTACCATGTGGGCTTCCAGGAAGTGAGCTCAGGTGGTCGGGTTGGCTGGGAGCAGGCGTCCCGCCCACCGAGCTCTCTCACTGGGCCCACCCCAGACACATTACATACCTGTGACTGTGACTAGGGTCCTGGAACGTCAGAGGTTAACCCTTCCAAGGTGAGGTCCTTCCACACTGTGTGGGGGAGTCCATCCCAATTCACAGCATTCTTGGGTATCTTTTGGCACAGAGCAGCTTCACCCAGACTCTGACCTCCATTCCTCGAGGCCCCACCATCTCCTCGAGGCCCCACCATCTCCTCGAGGCCCCACCACCTCCTCATGGCTTTCATCATCTCCTCGATCCCCACCACCTCCTCGAGGCCCCACCATCTCCTCGAGGCCCCACCATCTCCTCACGGCCTCCATCATCTCCTCACGGCCTCCATCATCTCCTCACGGCCTCCATCATCTCCTCACGGCCCCGTCATCTCCTCATGGCCCCATCATCTCCTCACAGCCTCCATCATCTCCCTGAGGCCCCATCATCTCCTCATGGCCCCGTCATCTCCTCGAGGCCCCATCATCTTCTCATGGCCCCGTCATCTCCTCAGAGCCTCCATCATCTCCCTGAGGCCCCACCATCTCCTCACAGCCTCCATCATCTCTTCACGGCCTCCATCATCTCCTCATGGCCCCATCATCTCCTCATGGCCTCCATCATCTCCTCATGGCCCCGTCATCTCCTCACAGCCTCCATCATCTCCCTGAGGCCCCATCATCTCCTCATGGCCCCGTCATCTCCTCGAGGCCCCATCATCTTCTCATGGCCCTGTCATCTCCTCATGGCCCCGTCATCTCCTCGAGGCCCCATCATCTTCTCATGGCCCCATCATCTCCTCAGAGCCTCCATCATCTCCCTGAGGCCCCACCATCTCCTCACAGCCTCCATCATCTCTTCACGGCCTCCATCATCTCCTCATGGCCTCCATCATCTCCTCATGGCCCCGTCATCTCCTCATGGCCCCGTCATCTCCTCGAGGCCCCATCATCTTCTCATGGCCCCGTCATCTCCTCAGAGCCTCCATCATCTCCCTGAGGCCCCACCATCTCCTCACAGCCTCCATCATCTCTTCACGGCCTCCATCATCTCCTCACAGCCTCCATCATCTCCCTGAGGCCCCATCATCTCCTCATGGCCCCATCATCTCCTCGAGGCCCCATCATCTTCTCATGGCCTCCATCATCTCCTCATGGCCCTGTCATCTCCTCATGGCCCCGTCATCTCCTCATGGCCCCGTCATCTCCTCATGGCCCCGTCATCTCCTCATGGCCCCATCATCTCCTCATGGCCCTGTCATCTCCTCATGGCCTCCATCATCTCCCCAAGGCCCCGTCATCTCCTCATGGCCCCATCATCTCCTCACAGCCTCCATCATCTCCTCATGGCCCCGTCATCTCCTCATGGCCTCCATCATCTCCTCAAGGCCCCGTCATCTCCTCATGGCCTCCTGACCTAGCCTGTCGCTGGAAGTTCCTGCGTCCTGTGCAGGAAGTCTCTGTGCTCTGGGCCCCATGGGCACCAGAACTCCAGTAGTGTTTGTTCTGGAGGGTCACATGAAGGGCCCTTGGGGGTCATGAGACACACTGAACCTGCCTGGGCTGGAGTGAAGAGCTGCTTTGTGTTGACTGGAGCTCTGCACCAGTGTGCTTTGAAGTACACAGGCCGGGGGCGTGGAGGACGTGGGAGCACCACGCTGGGGAGCACCACTGGGGTCTGCAGGACGTGGGAGCACCTGAGGAGGCCCAGGTAGCTGTTCAATGGCTGTTGGAAGTCAGAAGCAAGCAGGACAGTGGGCCAGAGATGAGAGACTGAAGACTCCATTGCGGGGGATGGGAGGGGGTTCTGGGAAGTGGGCAGGGGCTGAAGGCTCCACGGGGGGTCTGGGAAGTGGGCAGGGGCTGCAGGCTCCACGGGGGGTCTGAGAAGTGGGCAGGGGCTGCAGGCTCCATGGGGGTCTGGGAAGGGAAGTCACTGCACCCCTGGTCTTCACAGTGGAGCAGGTGGTCATCTCGTGAGGGGTCAGGTCATGAGGCTTGCCAGGGGGCCGTTGGGTGTGTTGTGGAGGGCAGAGCCCTTAGGTGTCCACAGGTTCCTGTGGTCCTGCTGTGACCACTGAGCCCACCCCCAGGTCAGTTCCACTGGAGCAGCCAGAGAGGGGCAGGTGCTACCTGACCACAAGAGCAGGAGGCGGGGCCACAGCCGGAGCCACCGAGGATCTGGGAGGAAGCTGATCTTTACAGGGGATTCCCAGCCAGGGACTGTTTTTACTGAGGACACCGTGACTGAAGATCTGTCCTTCATCTGGTGTGTCACCAGAGACCCACGAGAGAGACAGTGCAGTCCCCAGGTCCCGCCAAGCTATGCCAGAAACACTGTGTCTGTCAGCAATGCCAGAGTCCAACGGATGGTGGCAAGCCTCACTGGCGTGTGGGGCCTGCAGTTCGCCAGGCAGTGGCGAGTTCCCTTGAGGCTGTTGGCAGTACAGGGGCTTCATGCCCGGCTCAGGTCACGCGCACGCGCTATCTGCATGTGTTTACATATAGATGCAGGGTATAGAATGGCTGCATGGGGTTGAAGGGGCCCAGCAGTGTCCAAGTGGCTTGAGGAGGCTGTACTGGAGTAGTGACAGAGAGCTGACATATGTGCCACCCAGCTGCACAGCCGCAGAGCTGCAGGGACACAGAGCCACAGGGATGCAGAGCTATGAGGATGCAGAATTGCAGGGACGCAGCGCTGTAGCGTTACAATGTCATGGGGCTGGGGAGGGGCTTCGCATTGGTAGGACTATTGACGTGATCGCCAGGCCGGTCTGGACGGCCAGACAGACCCACGTGGCACTTCAGCATGACACGCAGTGTGGGCTGACAGACCCACAGCCCGGAGCTCTCTATAGGTCTACATGACACGCGGTGTGGGCTGACAGACCCACAGAGGCACTTTACATGACACACGGTGTGGGCTGGACGGACCCACACGGCACTTTACATGACACACGGTGTGGGCTGGACGGACCCACACGGCACTTTACATGACACATGGTGTGGGCTGGACGGACCCACACGGCACTTTACATGACACACGGTGTGGGCCGAGAGCTGAAGCCCCAGGGACAGGCAGTTCTTGGCACATGAACCGGTGGGTGGCCACAGTCTCAGTGCCCTCCTCCTGGAATCAAGGGAGAGTGGTGGTTTTCCCTCCCGATGAGGTTTCTTTTCCATGTATCTGTGTGGTATGCGTGGGGTGCACACGTGTGCAATGCACACGCATGTGTCTAGGAGCCTGAGACTGATCCTAGAATCATCCTTGATCGCTCTTCCGCCTTTTGACGCAGGTCTCTTGGTCAGGCCTGAGCTCTCTACAGGTCTAGTCTTAGCTGGCTTGTTCTGGGAGTCCCTGTTTCTGCCTTCTGAGCTGGAATTCCAGGCAGATATCACGCACACCCAGCATTTCCCCACGTTCTGGGGATTCACTGGTCCTCTTGCCCACATGACAAGTGCTTTAACCGCGGAGTCCCTGGTATGGATTGATGCTCTCGCTGGCCTGTGCGCCCAGAACTGCTTACTACGCTTATAGAGGCGCGTGGAGGCCAGAGGTCTATGTCAGCATCTCCTTCACCCACACTTCACCTGATTCATTAAATCGGGCTCTCATTAAACCTGAGACTTAACGGATCCCTCTCGATTAGCCAGTGAGCCTCAGAGACTGCCTGTCTCTGTGTCTCCAACACTGGGGTGCAGGCAGGCAGAGTTGTGACCAGCTCCTACGTGGGTATGGGGGATCGAAACTTAGACCCTCACACTTGTGCAGAAAGCACTGTATCCATTCAGCTGTCTTCTCAGCCCCAGGCAGGGGCTTCTTTCTTTTAGGAATAAGTTATCAGCCTGTGCCATCCAACCGTGCTTGTAAAATGGAGCCCCCAGGGTGGGGCACAGCCACGGCTGCGCTCAGCGTGGACTCAAGAGCAGGCAGCCCGCCCTTCCTACCACACAGCTGGGTGCTGTGCCAAGCACCCGCCGGAGCGTTCCTGGCACCTCCCTGGGGTCCTGACCTAGAGTTCCTCTGGGTGGGGCCCCTGCTCCCCGCACTGGGATGGAGCCTGAAGACCTGTGCACCTCCTTTCCGGGTCTGACTTCTTTCCTCTTGAGGGGCTCCACCCCATGACCCACCAAAGCCAGGCAGCACCGGAGTAAAGGGAAAGGTAGACGTTCTCCTGAACTCAAGGACCTTCCCTCTGCCTCCGCTCCGCCCCGCCCCCTTCTGTCCTCAGCCCCGGTCCCCTATGAGGGGCCTTACCCTGCCCACCTGTGGGGACTCAACCCTGAGATCGCTCTTACAAGATAGGTGTCTCGTGTTGGCAGTGGGACTGTGTGCCCTGGGGCGAGGAACCATCCTGTCCCCCCGAAACCCTGACTCTGCTCCAAGATGGCGGGCTCAGTCTCCGCGAGGGAGGAGACTTCGTGTCCATGCGACACCGTGTCCACGTTCATACGAGGTTCTGCTATGAACATGCGGACAAATCAGCATGGTGCTCCTGCTGCCCTGGGGCAGGGGTGGGTGCTGTGCACAGGCTGTGCCCGGTGCCGGCCTCCACGGGCACCGGCCTCCACGGGCAGCGGCCTCCACGGGCACCGGCCTCCACGGGCAGCGGCCTCCACGGGCAGCGCGTGTCTCTCTGCGCACTTCTGGGCCGCAGCCATCCCTCTTGCCTTCCCTCAAGCCGCTGCTGGCTTCGCGGGAAGCTTTCCCGACCACCATAGAGTCCAGAAGCACATTCTGTCCTGGAAGACTCTGTCCTCAGAGAAACGAGGTCACAGGCCCAGGGACTGATGGCGCACAGTGGCCGGGCACAGGCAGGAGCCGCCTACATGTGATCTAGTGAACCAGGCCACGGCGGGGACTTGTGCCCAGGCCTGAGGGCCCAACAGGCGGGAATGCTTGGTGGTCCCCCGGGAGTCTGCAGATAGACTTGTTCTCTGATAGGAACTGCGGTGGGTTATCCTGCGCCTCCCAGGTGGCAAGCTCGTGCAGAATCATGGGTTTAGCGTTCTTGGAAATAGGCTCTTTATGGCTATGGAAGGGTCTAGAGATGAGCGGCCCTTCACGGGCGGGGGCGGGGAGGTGTCTGCACCTAGAAGCAAGTGTGGCTGTGTGACTGACGGAGCAGAGCCTCCTGGTGAGGAGGGAGTCAGGAACCATGAGGACCACAGGGTTATGGGGGGCCAGCGCCTGGCTGAGCCCCTGCGAAGGAGCAAACTGCTGACACGCCCCCTCTGGACAGGTGAGCCGAGGGTGTGAGCCGCGCCTGTCAGCTGATGTCCTCCAGGGACAGGACCCTGTGGACAGGTGATGGACAGGTGAGCTGTGCTGACGTCCTCAGGGACAGGAAGGCAGTGTGGGCGCTGGCTGGGGGTCTTCTCCCATGCTTGCCAGCCCTCCTGATGCTGAGTCTGGATCCTGCTGAGGTGGGCTGGGCCCACAGTTCTGAGGACCTCACAGCACAGGGCGCATTTGCGTGGATGCCACACAAAAGCCAGCATTCACACGGGAACTTTGAAAGCGCTGGTGTAGCTTGGGGTCGGGTGGGGCTCAGCAGGGCTTGTCCAGCACGCACGACGCCCTGGGGTGCTAAAGACTGTGTTCCGGCCCTGGGGGAAGTTAGAGGGTCGGGAATTTAAGACCCTTCTCAGCTGTGCAGTGAGTGTGAGGTCAGCCTGGGCCACAGGAGAACCTGAAGAAAGGAAGGGAGAGAGGGAGGGAGGGAAGGAGGGAGGGAGGGAGGGAGCAAATTGGACTGTTCTAGCGACCTGAACCGGAGAGACAGGTTAGGCCTGACCAAGATGACGACCTCGCAGCAGCATGGCAGCTTGTGGCAGAGCCCGCGGGGGGCAGCGGGCAGCTTGTGGCAGAGCCCGCGGGGGGCAGCGGGCAGCTCGTGGCAGAGCCCGCAGGGGCAGCGGGCAGCTTGTGGCAGAGCCCGCGGGGGCAGCGGGCAGCTTGTGGCAGAGCCCGCGGGGGCGGGGGGAGGGGCAGTGTGGAGCTTGGAAGGTGAAGACCTCTTCCAGGACGCGCGTACCACCCTGTGTGCTCCAGGGTCTTTGGGGAGTTCCCCCTCAGCCTTTCTTCTGTCCCCTGCGGTTTCATGGGGAGAGCGACTAGCTCTGCTGAGAAGATTCCCGACCTTCCCTTTTCTCCTCGCCTTTCATATTTGTTGGATGACATTTCGTCTTTTTTTTTTTTTTTTGGCAGGGCAGTTGTCAAGTGTCGCGGGCCATGGACCCTCGGGGAGGACAGATCTGCTGTATGTTCTAAGACAGTGGCAAGGGACGCTCTGGTCCCAGCCAGGCAAGGAGAGTCCAGAACGGTCATCTCGGAGCCCTTTGGAGGCCGCGCTGAGGCCCCTCCGTGCAGTCCATCCCAAACACATCCACAGCTCCTACCATCAGGAATCTTGGTCCCCTGAGTATTGAACTTGAAGGACATTCTGTGCCTTTCTGTTGCAAAACACAGACCTTCACATCTATGCCCAGAACTTTTCTCCTGTTCTGGGAGGCCAGAAACTTCTGGAAGTTGATATGGCCACCCCTCAGCACATCCTGGGAGCATCTTTGAATGTAGGATCCACTGGAAATTTCACTTCGGAGAGGGGACACCCATCATCTCCATTCCCCCGAGGCCGCATGTGCTCCCTTCCAGAGCTCAGGGAAGAACTCCCGGCTGCTGTCAGGCCAGAATACGTGCCTCAGTTTATCTACCTCCCAGCAATGATGAGATGCCCGAGGGAAACCAGATGGCGTATGCAAGATGCCCACTCTTAAGCCCTGGACTCCCCCTAAGCCTCCACCCCTCGCCATCCCCCATCCTCACCCCCCCCAGACAAATCAGGGCATCTGTGTCCGCGTCAGTACCTGTGGTTACCCACATGGAGAAGGTGGCAAAACCACAGACTATCCCCAAGTCCCCCCGACTGCCAGGACAGACTTGGAAGGAGGCTGTGGGTGTCTGCTGGGGACTCCTTCAAGGTGGCTGCCAACGCGGCCCAACGTGAGTCACACAGCAGCCCCAGATGACTGTGCCCACCTGCTGGCCACCACCCTCTACAGGCCCCAGGGTGGCTACAGATATGTATGGACGCAGGGCTGCAGGGAGACAGGCAGTCTCGCCCCAGGAGAGCAACTGAGAGAAACCGCAAGACGCCAGCGGCCTGCAGGCTTCCTCGCTGGGCTGCAGGTCACCCTGGTCCAGACTGTTCAGGAAGTGTTGGCGGCCTGAGTACAGGGGTGAATTTCAGGATGACTGGGCGGCAACAGAAGCTGTCCAGCTTGAGTTCCTGTTTCTTCAGATCGCTCAGCCACCAGCTGATCCCACATAAGCCAAGCCCGCGTTAGTGGGAGAGGCCAGGACTAAGGTCAGGGCCTTGGCTCCGAATGCAAGCGCTTGCTTGTCCCAGTTGTCTGAAGACATTTTTCTTTTATTTGTTCTTTCGTTCATTCATTCATTCATTTTTCTTGTGTGTGTGTGTGTGTGTGTGTGTGTGTGTGTGTGTGTGAGAGAGAGAGAGAGAGAGAGAGAGAGAGAGAACACTGTGTGTCCCTGTGGAGGACCAAGGGTGACTTCAGGAATCATCCTGGATTGCTTCTACTTCTTTTTTGCTTTGCTATGGGATTTCCCAGGCTCTACCCACCAGGGTCCAAAGTGTAGGCCACCTGGTATTTTTGCATGGGATCTAGGATTCAAACATAGGACCTTCTGCTTATGAGGGTAGAGTCTTAACCCCTGAGCCATCTCTCCAGCCCAGTAGCATTGAGCCACTTGCGTGGTCATGCAGCTCTCTCCACCACCTACCTTCCAGAATGTTCTCTTCTTCCCACACAGAAGCTCTGACCCCCCAGCCCTAGCCCACCCTACGGCAGCAAGCAGAGTCTTGAGCCCTGGGACCTTTGCCCCCTCGAAGCTGCCATGAGGTTGCTGAGTCAGGAAGACCCTAAGGTCCGGAGGCTCCAAACCTGAGCCTGTGGGCACGCGCATCCGGCCTCTGGGCTCAGCGAGTCTCCATTTCATTGGTGGCGGTTCACCAGGTTCTCCTACTTTCCTTGAGAGGCCTGTCTGGGGGTCTCATTACAATGGCAACTACTGCTGATTGCTACCGAGTCACACGTATATCACATGGGGGTGTGTGTGCTTACAGAATGACTTCAAGGGGTAAAAGAAGCCACGAGTTTCAAAGACGTCTGAGGAGCCAACGCTGGGAAACCAATAGAAATACAATAGTCTCTGAGAGGTAAAATAATAACCAGCCGGGGTCTATGAAACGTCATGCTGCGGCACAGGCTGGCCAGAGACCAGAGCTGAGCTGCAGACTTGAGTCCAGCTGAGGCAGAAGGCCAGGTCAGAGGAACACATGGGTGGACGGATAGACAGCAGGTCAGGATGGGTGGATAGGAGGACGGACAGACAGACGGACTGGGGCCCTGCGCAGGGAGGGACGGACCCGAGCTGAAGGCTGGGGACAGAGGAGTCCTGTGCCCATCAGTCCCCTACTCACACCCGGGCCGATGGCAGGTGGATGGGGTCCAGCACCATCACGTGCCAAGCGTGCATCTCTTCTGGGGTCCAGGTGAGGGAGTCGACCCGTTCCCCTGTCCAGCGCCAAGTTCTCGGGCCTGGCTTCGCTGATTCGCTGATTCGGTGGTAACACGCCCAGGTGCCCCTGCAGTCCCAATTCATCCCCACACAGCTAGAGGGTGCGCCCTTTCTACTTCCTGGAATAATACGTCGTTCATCCGCCTCAAGCGTGTGCTGGATGGGGGTGCTAGGTCACGTGTCCACCTAGGTGCGGACCACGCTCCTTCACAGCCCCCCTGGACCCACGCGGCCAGGACCACGGCTTGGACACTGTGCAGAAGGTGAAATGGGCTGTGGAATGGGCTGGAAGCTGTGAGTGGGCTGCCCCTCCAGCTGAGACCAGGGGCGTGGTCCCTCCTTCAGGATGGCTGCCCCTTGGGGGCCTTGCAGCCCCTCGGCCCCTGTGGCTCTGACTACATGTCCTGATCTTCCAAGATTTTCCACCCATCGCCCAGCACGGTGGGGTCCCTTTCCTTCCTGCCAGGGGTCAGCATAAGCGACATCCCCTGTGGCTCCTCCAGGGTCCACTGACGGCTGCGGCACTGCTTCTGTGCCTCCGCTGCCTCAGCCTGCCCGGCCACATCTATCCCACGCTGCCTCTCCTTGCAGACCAGGGGAGCTCCGGGAAGCCACACGCAGCAAGGACGGGGGAAGCGGTCCCACATGTCTGGGGAGAAGCAGTGGGAGCTGCAGACCCTCCTGGTGGTCCCAGGTGGAGCCCGCCACATCACGGGGCTCCAGGTCAGCAGCCCAGGGTCCAGCCGGCCGCAGCCTGGGATGAGCTTCCTTGTCGACTTTCCTCCCTGGGACTTTCCTGGGCACGCTCCTGGCCACAGAGACGGCTCTGGGGAAACCCCAAGGGTGTGAAAGTGGAGCGGCCAGGCGGCGGGAGGCATGGGCAGTGCTGACTGCAGGGCCCGTGCCCCGCACCCCTCTCGTGAGGGTGGCACCTCCTCACGTCATACCCAGCGCCCCTGAGCGGCACCTTGACCCCCACGTCTTCCTTACCAGCCTCGTGTCTCTGCCCCAGGCGGTTCCCGTTGCTGGGGAGGTGTGCTGCAGACAGTCGCCTGCTCCTCGCGGGGCTCCCCGCAATCTCTTCCTCGTCCTCCCTCGGCTTCACGTGCTCACATACCCTCAAGAGTCATGGGTCAGTGGGCCCCACACTGTTCCAGTTGCTCTGGGAACAGAGACACCCCCCTGCATGCCCGTGGACGGGTCAGGTAGACGTGCGGCGTCGAAGAGGTGGCTGGGCAGGCGCTGCAGGGCACAGAGGGGCCGCGTGCGCCGGGCTGGACGGGAGCGGGGGGGGGGGGGCTCCCTCCTGGCTGCCGCACGCGTCCCTGCTCCACCAGACGCTGCGACCCCCAGGGTCTTGTGCAGGCATGCCCAGGCTCCTACATTGGTGCTGTCCCCAAGCAGGGGTTCCCAGGCCCCCGTGTACGAGCCCAGGACCCCTCAGCATGTGGACGCCATCTCGCTGTCTGCAGACGACTGGCTCCTGGCCTTGCTTCCTGCCGCTCCGCGCAGGTCCACGCCTGCCATGGCGTCTGCAGACGGCTAACACGTCAGCACACGGGTCCTGACATCCCTCCCTTCCGCAGAGGCCGCCAGTTTTGAGGCTCAGTGGCAAGCTGCTCAGGCACAAGTGGAATCTGTTTGTTTGAAACAGGGTCTCGCGGCAGCTCAGGCTGGCTGCAGCGCACCGTGTGGTCCAGGCAGCTCCTGCCCAGCCTCTCCCGTGTGCCGGGGTTTCAGGCGCAGACGCCCCACTGAAGCTGTGGAAGGTTTTTAGTGATGTTTGAGCACGGGAGGACTGTGGCTTGTCCTTTAATTGCGGGCACGCGGGGTCCTTTGGCAAACTTTCCCACCACCTGGCAGCACGGTGAATTTACAGCTCTTGGTCAGCAGCCAGAGAGCCTGCCGGGGACATGAGACAGGCACAGCACGGGCTGCCAACCTTTCAGGGAAAAGAAAGCCCCTTCCAGCTTCGGCCAAAATCACCCACCCTGCCCTTGCTGGGCGGGAGTGGGGATTTGCCGGGACTTCCCTGGGAAGTGGCGGGGACTTGCCTGACTTTTAGCCACAACTCAAAGCCCGCAGGGAGGAAGTGAGTGGGTACCCGGCCGGGAGGACAAGACCATCCTGCCCAGCCAAACAAACTAGACATTGACATCAACCCCACTGGCCGGGGGATCCAGGCAGGTCAGCGGCCGGCGGGGAACCAGCCAAGCACAAGTCTCTGCGGGCTCCAGGCACACCCAGAGCCTCAGCTGCAAGGCTGGGCGGGGCTGAGCTCAGGTGCGGCTCCTGGTTTCTGGCCGTGGGGTCAGTTCCTGTACCCCACTAACCTTAGTCTCCCCAGCTTCTCACAGGCTGCTGGAGGGTCCTGTAGCCCAGGGGTGCTGTGAGGGCAGCCCACCCGGTGGCACTGACAGCTCTCATGCCCGTCCCAGGGCCAGGCTGTGGCGTGTGCTTGTGCCACAGGGCACCAGGGACTGTGTGGCTGACCCTGCCTCAGGCCAGAGGAGGGGCTGGCACTTCTGCTGTGGTCTCAGGAACGCGTTCCTGTCCAGGGCTCGTGATGGTCCTCAAATCTGGAGGGAAGCAGTGCCAGCCAGCTCCCGCCAGCGTCCCTGCGCAGCCATGGCAGCTCTGATTCTCTCCAGCATCCCGCATGCGAAACACGCGGGTAAACCAGCTCCGCGCTCTGAGGAATGGGTAGGTCTGCGCAGGGCTCGTTCGCCCATCCCTGGCCAACACAGCACCTTGGGCATGTATGCCCGCGTCATCCCCGGGCCTACTCACAGATATTGCTACCCGTGTGTTTGTGTGTGACATTGTTCCTACACTCCACCTCAGGACCCAGAGCCCACGTGGGCCACAGCTGCATACACCAGCCAGCACCGGTGCCAGGGCTCAGCAAGCCGGCTCTTCTGGGCTCTGACCAGGTTACACCGTGCATCACCCAGACCCGGACATGCCAGTGGATGATTCACTGCTCTTCCACCTCGGGCCTTAAAGATCCTCGTGAAAACCCGGCGGCCACTCCTCTCCCACGCTGCTCACCTCAGACCTCTCACGTTAACACTTTGCTCATGGGCTAGAGAGATGGTCCAGGGGTTAAGACTCTGCCTTTGCAAGCAGAAGGTCCTGAGTTCAGATCCCAGGTTCTACTTAAAAAATGCCAGGTGGAAACAGCAGCAGCCTGCACTTCTGTCTGATGGGCGGAGTTTGGGAAATCCCAGAGTAAAGCAAAAAGGATAATTCATAAAGTTACCCTTGGTGCCTTCTGACACACACACACACACACACACACACACACAAATAAATACATATAAAAAAACCACTCTGCTCCCTCCGCCCAGAAGGAAGGAAAATGGATTCACAGTCCCCACTGAAGCACATCCTGCCAGAAACGTCTCTTACAAAGAGAGCGCGGCCCCACTCAGTACCCGCCACTAGAATGGTGGAGGTTGACACTGGCGCTTTTATCTGACACGGATGTCGTGGGATGTGCGTGGCTGGGAGTCTGTGAGGTGAATCTGTAAGAAGCTCGTGGACAGTAACCCCACCCTAAATTCATGTCTTGTGCGCTGTTCAAACAGCGCTACCAGGTGAACCGGGTCATCATCCAGGAAGCTTGGGAACCAGGGACCGGCCCCGAGGAACTGGGGGCTGCTGGTGACTGCGGGACCATGGGGGCTGGAGTCCGCTGTTGGGCCACAGCAGTCTTGGGGGTCTCAGGCAGGGGGTGCATGTGGCTCTCATAAAGTGGTGACCCCAGGGGGAGGGGTTGAGGTGGGGAGGGCTGAAGTGGGGGGCTGAGGTGGGGGCTGAGGGTGGGGGCTGAGGTGGGGGGCTGAGGTGGGGTCTGAGGTGGGGAAGGCTGAGGTGGGGGTCTGAGGTGGGGGTCTGATGTGGGGGTCTGAGGTGGGGGTCTGAGGTGGGGGCTGAGGTGGGGAGGGGCTGAGGTAGGGGGCTGAGGTGGGGGGCTGAGGTGGGGAAGACTGAGGTGGGGAGGGGCTGAGTGGGGGCTGAGGTGGGAAGGCTGAGGTGGGGGCTGAGGTGGAGGGCTGAGGTGGGGAAGGCTGAGGTGGGGGGCTGAGGTGGGGGTCTGAGATGGGAAGGCTGAGGTGGGGGCTGAGGTGGGGGCCTGAGGTGGGGGTCTGAGGTGGGGAGGGGCTGAGGTAGGGGCTGAGGTGGGGGGCTGAGGTGGGGAAGACTGAGGTGGGGAGGGGCTGAGGTAGGGGGCTGAGGCAGGGGGCTGAGGTGGGGAGGGCCTGAGGTGGGGGGTCTGAGGTGGGGGGCTGAGGTGGGCCTGAGATGGGGGGCTGAGGTGGGGCTGGGCGGCCACACAGTAAGGCCGTGCTCACTGACTGGATGGTCCTTGCAGATGAAAGACCATCCTGGGGTCCCCATAAACCAGGAAATCTAACCACCAGCTACCACTCTTCCTACCCCAGGTATCCCCACTAGAACAGGAGCACAGATGGGGTCAGTGAATCTCCAGCCACCCCCCCCCCTTGTTCTGACCCTTGGGTCCCTCCTTCCTGTCTGCTCCAGCCCCAGGTGCGTGTCTGCTATGGGACCCGCGGTCAGAACCCATGAGGGTCCCGCTCTGTCATCTCGGCACACCTGCCTTCTCAGGAGCCCTAGGCGGTCATTTATCACAGTCCGTCCCGGTAAGCAGAACACTTCCGACCGGAGCCCTGCACTTGGGGGCTTCTCCACGCCACGCCACACTTTGCGCTCTGTGCTTCTGACAGGCGGCAGTCTGCAGGGGACGTGTGCGGGGGCCGCGTGTCCTCCGTGTGGTCAGTCCACAGGGGACGTGTGCCGGGGCCGCGTGTCCTCCGTGCGGTCAGTGCTGATGGCCCAGCAGGCTCTCTCGGGCTCTCCTGAACAGGGGACACTTGGCTTGGGGGTGCAGAGCTGGGTCAGGAGCTGGGGTGCTGTCCGTCTGCAGCAGGAAGCAGAGACTGGCGGGGAGTGAGGGTGGATGTGTGTCCAGTGACTCTCGTGGGCAGAAAGAAGGTTCTAGGATGAGAGCTCAGAAGCATCAAAGCCCGGCCCTTGCTGCTCAGGCACAGCGCTGCCTGTGGGCCTGGGGCGCATTCTGCGCCCACATCTCTCCGCTGGCGCGAGCAGTCAAGCAGTAAGCTACACTCCAGAACGCTCGGGGCCAGCGGGTCACAGGTGTGCAGGTGATGTGCTGGTGTGGCCTTGTGAGCTTTGTCACACTGACCCTCAGCCAGGGACAGGCTGCAGCCCCCATCGCCCCCGGCCTCCCACCGAGAGCGCAGCCCCATGTATGCCCCTCTCCTGCCCCCCAGTGCTAGGGCGGGCGACCTTCTTCTGCCTTGATGTCCAGAGTCGGGAGGCCCTGCCAGGTGCCAGGCTGGGGCCTGTGGACACAGGGGCGTCTTCCCGCTTCCTCGCGTCCTTCTGTGCCAGCCCTGGTGGACTGTTCCTGCAAACTGTCCCCAGACCTGCCTGGAGTTTCCCTGGGCAGGAGAAAGTCGCCCTGGGGACCTGCCAGGAGGAAACCGCAGGAGGGAGGAAAGGTGCTGAGTGAGGGCCTGGGAGCCGGTTCTCGGGCCCCACGCACTTTCTCCCGGTGCCTGCGGGGGACTCCCAGAGGCCCCACGCACTTTCTCCCGGGCCCCACGCACTTTCTCCCGGTGCCCGCGGGGGACTCCCGGGCCCCACACACTTTCTCCCGGCCCCACGCACTTTCTCCCGGGCAGAGGTGGAGTCCCCACTGCACACACCCCTCCCCCGGAGAGGAATGCTTTCCGGAGGTTATCCCCTCCCTGCCTGGCCGCAGCTGGGACTATAATGCTCTAATCCAGGTTCAGGGGGCAACAAGGACCTTCCAGCATGGTGGGCTGGGATCGCAGTGTTGAGGGGGGCTGCGAGCTCCTTCCTGTCCTTGCTCACACCCCTCACCCCACGCTGGAGTTCCTTCGGGTCCCTGGGCTTGCGGGAGCCCTTGCTATGCACACAGCCACTTCTCCCAGGATCGGACCCCCTCCTCCTCCTGGGGGGGCATGAGTGTGGGGGTGGGGCCACACCACTCCAGGAGGACTGCCCGGGCTCTTATCTAATCCCACCGAGCCCTGCTTCTAAACAAGGTCACCTTCTGGCGGGGGTCCCGAGAAGCTGTTCTCAGCCAGCATGCGTCAGAGCTGGATGGATCACGGGTCGCCCCGTGTGACTTTGGGGCCTGCCGTGGCCTGAGGCCTTTCTGAGCCCATCAAGAGTCTGAAACCCTGAGCCGGGCACTTCGGAAGCCCAGGAAGGAGGGTCCCCCATCCCCTGCCTCCCCTGACACCTGGCCAGTCCCCCAGGTAAGGTTTCCACAGACTTGGCAGCTTCAGGCAGCAGGGCCTGCCTGCCCCAGGTGTCTGGGCGTGCCGTGTGGCACTGCCACTGTGGAGAAGTCTGCTGGCTCCGGTGGCGACAGCCCCGCTGGTGGGGAGGGTGGGGCTCTGGCCTCAAACAAGCCTGGCACAGGGGAAATGACACCAGGACTATAAAGGACAGGGGGCCCGTTGACAGAGGGGCCGGCACCCCGCGGAGACTCATCAGCACGGAAAGGATTGGTGCTTTGCCGTAAGGCTGGCACTGTGCCCTCAGCTTGCGTGGCGTCGCCAGTTCCACAGGTCAACTTGACCGTCGGGAGCGGAGCCTTCAGACACACTACGAAGAGTTATTTGGCTACGACGACCTCCGACCCAGCCTGCGGGAGACGCTGGAATGATGTGGAGACCCGGCAGGTGGATGAGCTGCTTGGAGACCAGCCAGCTGGAAAGCTCCTTAGCTCCCCCTGCGGATCCGCCGGCCGGTTCCCGCTCCTGTCTTGATGGACAGCTGTAGCCTACAGCTGTGAGCATCAACCCCTTGCTCCCCTAAACTGGGTTAGGGGTTCACAATAGCGGTGGGGAGATGAGACTGAGGGGTGCCCAGGTCCAAGGGAGCAAGGGAGGGGCCAGCTTGCTACCCATGCAGTGGTGAGAAGTTCTGAAATGCTGGTTTTCTGCCACATGAACTTTGCTACCAAGAAAACAAACAGCAGGATGGATCTCACCACGCCTGCACCTGCCCTTAGCTGCGAGAGGGTCTGCCCCTGGAGGTGGGCCGCCCGCCCTGCACAGGCCAGCAGCAGCCCCCAGGTGTGTCTCCCTGGCCGCCCTCCTGCCCCACAGAAGAAATTAAAGCGCAGGCGTCTGGAGGCCGGCTGGGCCCGGGTCCGATTCAATGGTCCCAACCCCGTCTCCAGAAGCACTGCCGTGAAATATGGTGTCACGGAGCAGCAGGCAGAGAGCCCCATGAGGCTCGCACGGTGCCACCAGGCACAGAGCCCACAGCAGGCCCTGACCCTTCCACAGCCACACCAGCTTCCCTGAAGTGGCTACAGACATGGGTCACCTGTGCCCTAATGGATCATGCTGAGGGGGAGGGGCTGGCCAGGGCCAGAAGTTCTTCATCCTGCAGCCCCTGAAGACTGCCTCTCCTGAGGCAAAGGGGGGCTCTGTGGCCAGGACAGGGTCTGAGAGAAGTGTGGGACCAGCAGTTGAGGAAGCCATCTCCTGCACGGACAGGAAGAACCAGGCCCTGCGACGAGGCGCGACTGGCCAGCTTTGGAGGACACGGAGCAGGGTGGGTCTCGGGTGGTTCTCCTGTGTCCTCATGGGGGAAAGCTTCTTCCAACACGCAGCCCAACTCAAGAATTTTAATTGAGCCCATGTGCTGAGTATCTGTGAGTTGAGGTTTGCCCCTCCCCCTTCCCCTGTGGGTCCCAGCTACCACTGTCTTTAACTGGCAAGGCTGGCTGAGCCTGATGACCCAGCCATGCCTGGTTTCCGTGGGTTCTGGGCATCAAACTCAGGTTCCTGGGCCTGCAAGGCATGTGCTGCACTGACCACGTGGACTGAGCTGCACTGACCACGTGGACTGGCTGCACTGACCACGTGGACTGGCTGCACTGACCTCATGGACTGGCTGCACTGACTTCGTGGACTGCACTGCACTGACCTCGTGAACCAGGCTGCACTGACCTCGTGGACTGGGCTGCACTGACCTCGTGGACTGGGCTGCACTGACCTCGTGGACTGCGCTGCACTGACCTCATGGACTGCGCTGCACTGACCTCGTGGACCAGGCTGCACTGACCGCGTGGACTGGCTGCACTGACCGCGTGGACCAGGCTGCACTGACCGCGTGGACTGGCTGCACTGACCTCGTGGACCAGGCTGCACTGACCGCGTGGACTCTGTCCCGCTGTGTCCCAGTAGCCCCCCCCTTGCTTCCCACTCCAGTGTGCCGAATCAACAAAGTCTGGAATAAGCCATTCCGAGCCGACCTCTAGGAAGGAGGGTCATGGTGCAGACTGTGACTGGCCACAAAGCCCAGCGTGTCCTCTCTGTTGCCTGGACAACTGCAGCACAGTGGCCCTCAGGAGCCAGGGGGGCATAGACTTCCTGTGGGGACTCAGACTAGGGAACAGTGGGTCCCATGGTCATTCCCCCACCCCCACGAGGAAGGAGTCTCTTTTCTGTGACAAAAACATCTGACAAAAGCAGCTTAGGAAGGAAAGAGGGGTTTGCTTTGGCTCCGGTACAGGGGTGCAGCCCATCATGACGGGCAGGGGTGGCAAGCAGGAAGTGATGGGCATGTGGCGCTCACAGGCAGGAAGCACAAAGACATGAAGCCGGCCGCTCTTCTTTTCTTTTCCATTCAGTCCAGAGCCCCTTACCGGGATTCGTTTATACTCAGGATGAGTCTTTCCAATGCAGTGAAATCTTTCCAGAACCATCTTCACAGATAGATTCAGAGTGGTGTTTCCATGGTGATTTCAAACACCATCAACTAGACAATGGAACTAATCATTGAAACTCCACCCCCACTCACCAACACCCCGCAGAACTCGCTCTTCAGCTCCACGCCCTTATTTTCTTCTCATGGTGGACATAGTCCATCTCTAAAAGACATTCCATACAGCCTGTTCCAAAGTCCACAGTCCCTTCCACCACCTGAGCGATCTCTTCACTGTGAGCCCCGATAAAATCAAAAACAAGTTGCATAGTTCCAATACAAGGACACAGAGTCAGCGTGCCCATTCCGAGAGGGAGGAAGGGGCATAGCAAGGGATGGCTGGACCAAGGCCACACCCCTTCCGGCAGGGCAGCCCTGCAGGCCGCATCTGGCTCTTGGGCTCACACGGAGTTGCCCACGCTTCCCAGTGCCGCTGGCCTGGCACAAGTGGGGATTCTAACAAGACGTTTGTGTGCATCTCCTTGGCTTTCGAAGCAACGAACCCCTAGAAACTGGAGTTTCCTGCAGGAATCTCAAGGTGCACGAAGGGAGAGGCCAAAGCCGGTGCCAGCCACAGGAGGGCATGTCTCCCGGAGGCATTCGTCACATAGCTCTGGGGCTGCTGAAATGCTGGGGGCAAGGTGTCTGCACCTCAATGTGTATAGATCGTTTATTTCTTTCAACACAGGCGACAACCTGTCAGACCACCGTGCAGGAGTAATGGGGGGGCAGGCTTGCCAGCATGCTGATCCGGGCACCCCTCCTGCTCGCCATTTAAACCTGAACTTCAGGTCCCCGGGCTGGGCCCGGGCTGGGAGGTCACTGAAATCACCTTTTCTGCTGGCCGTTTCTCTTCAACTGGCCTGCGAGGGTGAGTGGCGGCAGGGCCTAAGCTCTGACCCTGGTAACCCCAATAACAGTCTTGGGGAGCCACAGTCATGAGAAAGGACACCTTTGGGGCCGACCCCAAACCAAGAGGAAAGACGTGGGTCTGCCCAAGTGATGTGACCCCAGGTTCTTCTTCCCAGCGCCCGGTTCACCCCCAGTGGAGCAGGGAGATGGGGTCTGGGCTTGCTTAGACCCTGCGGTCTGACCCCTGGTCAGTCCCCCCGGGAGCACGGCTTTGCCCTGCCGTGGGTCTGGGCTGCTTGGAGGTGTTTTGATTCTTTTGGACCATCGTCGGTCCCGGGAGCTTGGTGCCTGGTCCTATATCTCTGAGATCTGAGCGTGCGTGTGATGACCTGGTCAGTTTGGAAGCCTTTGGGGCTCTGTTGAGTCACCAGGTTCTGTTGAGGAACTTCAGACAGAAACACGGTGCTGCAACCACTATCGTTATTTGTGTAAGTGGGGAAAACACGAAGCCTGCCCCGCCTGGGTGCCCCCTCGGGAGAATTCTAGCCACCTGTCCTTCGAAGACTCGCGACGGTTTCTACGGCAGTGGGGAGCGGGGAGCTGAGCTGTGGCTGAGCTCTGAACAGCTGGCGCACCTCTGCCCGCTGCATCGCTGCACTTCTCCAAACATGTTGACACGGGGCTCCTGTAAAATGGTCTGTGTGTTCTTGGAGAACAGCTTTTGTGCTGTATTAATATTCAGGGGCTCTTGCTTGTTCTCGTTCTCAAAAGGCTGTGGCTTAAGACCTTGGGATTTAGAGACGTTGTGACTATCTGACAATTTGAAACAATTTTGGGGAGCCATTCCCCAGAGGGCCATTCCTTGGGGACCTGACTGGAAAGCATCTGGGACCATCTGGACCCAGCGCTTTCAAATGTTCAGGTGGAAGACGACGTTGGAAAAGCAATGTCTTACAGGATTTACGAGAGCTAAGGGAATTGTAGCACTACTGATTCAGGGAGGCCCTAGTCCGGACTCCCGAATCCAGGAGGTCTGGCTACAGGCAAGCCTGAACAAGGAACCATACGGGCAGAGGGATGGACAACCAATGGGAAGGAGAGATAAACAACCAATGGGAAGGAGGGATGGACAACCAGTGGGAAGGAGGGATGGACAACCAGTGGGAAGGAGGGATGGACAACCAGTGGGAAGGAGGGATGGACAACCAATGGGAAGTGGCCATCTAACCTGGACACCTAGTAAACAGCTAAATGATTGGTGGCTGCTCCCCCCTCCCCTGAGTAGAGGGATGGCCGCACCTGATTGGACCCCGACCCCATATAAGCCCAAACACTTCCTGAATAAAGCTGAATCTGCGGCCAACTCGTCCTCCGCCTGCTGCTTCTCGCCTGACTCCTGGGTCTGGGTGGCGACCCCGTCTCCGGCTGCCCATTCGCCACGCGCACACGAGGCCCCTGCCGTTTCCCCTCTTCCCCGGGCTGGCCCGGCAGGGATTTGGTGACAGAGAATTAAGTCTCAGAATGCGACTTCATCAAATGACGTTTCCAAATTTCTTCCTGCTAGGCAAACTTAAATGTAAATTTGAAAGATCAATTTGATGGTTGGTCTGCATGTAGAGACACTTTCATGCGATTTCTGGGCTTTGGTCCATATGAACTTTCTATTTGTTTTGCTGGTGTTGAGATGGGCTAATTTGGTTATAGTTTTGATAACCAACAATAGTACTTTTCATTGTAGATATTGAGACCGGATATCTTAGTGTCTAATTTGGTATGTATGACATATAAAATTATCAAGATAAAATCAGCATGATACAAAAGGCAGGGCTGGGTTCAGGCTCTGTTCCCTGAATTGAGACACTCAGAGTGTGTACCTGAAGCCAACCGCCCTCCCTGGAGGCTGCGTACGGAATACAGGCACAACACGGTGAAGGTCTTCAGAAATTGCATTCACTTTTCTACTTTTTGGCTGTGTTCTTGATGAATATGTAATGACTAAACCTATAAATGCCATCCAAAATTTGTCTTATAGCTAGAAACATATGAGGCTTAAAGAAAAAATCTTATAAGAAAAAATAAATATGTAATTAGCTGTTACCGGAGAACTGAGTGTCCCTTTTGGGTTCTTGGTCTTGTTAATGAAAGAACTTAGAAACAGACTCAAAAAGGAAGCTCACGGGCCATTTCACTTGAGAGAAAAATTGCCAGACAGAGGGAGAGAAAGAGGGAGGAGGAGGAAGGAAGGAGGAGGAGGGGAGCAGGGAGGGAGGAGGGAAAAGGAAGAGGGAGGGGGAGGAGAAGGAGGGAGGAGGGGAGAGGAAGAGGGAGAAGGAGAGGTCTGCAAGCATCTGGTCTTCAGAGAGTGAGAACATCCAGTTTTAAGGTTGCGAGAAAGAAAGGAAGGAAAAGCTGAGCTTTCCGAGTTGAGTTTAGAACTCAAAGCAACAGGCTTTGTGGACTCTCTGGCTCAGGGGAGGGGCTCTGGGAGAGCCAGCACGGGATTCCAGTCTGTTCTAAGAGCTCTGGCTGCACGGGGTCCCAACAGGAGTGCTGCAGTCGCCTGCATGGTTGATGGTAAATCACCATCAAACGACTTAAGGGAACAAGGGGTTTACTGTCTCTTACGATAGTCTGGTTCCAGTTCTCAGTCCAGTTTGACGGGAGAGCTCACGCCAACACCAGGGCCGAGGGAGCTGGCCACACCATCTCTATGTAATGATAGAGAGGGACAATCCTTACTTTCCAGACCAGCATGTCTGGCCAAGTGTACAAAAGGATGCCAACTTCCTCAACGGCTCTCTGTATTTTATTCCAGGGCCTAGTCCCACCTACCATGGGCTGGACCTTCCCCATCGGCGAGACAATCTCCTGCAGGTTTGCTCTGGGCTTAACTCAACCATCGACTCTCTACAGATGTGCCCAGAGCTCAAACCCTCAGCTGTCCAGTTGACATCTGTGCCCAACCATGACAGGCGTGAAGTGCTCTTACTGAGCAGGTGGCGTCTCTGTGCCATGACAGAGGGAGGAGAGGCTAGGGGGGTGCTCAGCTCTGCGCGCATCCAGTGGGTAGAGAGGGGGCTGTGGAGAAGCAGCGTCTGTGCTGTGAAGAGGGGGCTGTGGAGAGGGGGCTGTGGAGAGGGGGCTGTGGAGAGGGGGCTGTGGAGAAGCGGCGTCTGTGCTGTGGACTCCGCCTGACAGCAGCTGGGCCGCAGCAGTGTGACTTCGCTGCTTGCTTCGGAGTCCTGCTGGCTCCGGGCCCTGCTTGAGCCGCTTGCTTTCTGAAGTTTCAGCCGCTCCATCTAGTCCAGTTGACAATCGAGGGCTGAGCCTGTGGGCACTATATGAATGGTCAGTAGCCAGGGCGACCCTGAGCAAGCCCATGGGAGGGTGGCCAACTGATACAGGAAGACCCGCCCACTGGGTGGGACCATGCCCTGGGCCAGGGGCAGGATGCAGAGCGCTGGGTCAGTGCCTGGCGTGCTGGCAGTGTGGTGTGACAGCGTCCTGGCCCAGGCCCTGCCCTGCTGACGAGCGAGAATCCAGCAAGAACCCTCCCTCGCTGCTCTAAGTGTTTTGGTTGCATTCTTCACAGCAGGAAGACGACACACTACGCACTGCCTGGGCCCTGCGGGCGGGCGGGCCTGTGTCCCCAGCAGGTGGGCACCTGCACCCTGGGGGAAGCGAGCACCCGAACTTGCTTTGCGCTGCCGTGGCTGATTCCTGCCCGGCGGCCCGACAGGCAGCATCTGCAGCTTCTGGAGGGCTGAGGGAGAAGGGCCAGGGAAGTCCACTCAGCAGCGTCCTCTCGGGGTATCGATGGGCTTCCCTGGGTGGGGGGGAGGGGAGCAGCAGGGCTCCGCCCAGAGAGGTGAAGGGCTGACAGCACCTAAGGGATCCTTCCTCCAGCAACGCCGCCTGCCTCGGCTTCCCTGACGCTGACCAGGAGCACATGCCGAGCGCGTGTAGCCAGAAGTGACGCTGCTGGGCTTCGCGACCTCAGCGGCGGCCAGTGACAGACTCCTCCAAGCTCCGACTCCTCCCGGGCTTCATTGCTAACACTGGCTCCCTGAGCTGAACCCGACCCGAACATTGGGGCGGTCCCTGGCCTCTCCAGGGGCGGTGGGTGGAGGGTCCCCCCCCCCCCAGTTTCTGTCTGCAGCTGCCCAGGCCCTGACACACCTTTGCAGGCGTGAGCAGTGGGTCACCCCAGATCAAGGAGCGAACGTTCCCCAACTACTTGGGAAGCCCCGGCAGGGCAGGAGGATCGCAAACATGAGACCCTCTCTCAAAAACAAGGGGGGAGTAATAAAACCATGGATTCAAAAATTTTTTTTTTTTATGTGGGACCTGGGATCCGAACTCAGAACCTTCTGCTTGTGAGACAGAATCACAACCCCTGAGCCATCTCTCCAGCCCCCCTGGATTCAAAATTTTTGAAAAATACAAATAAAAGTTATCGTTGGCAATCTTCAGCCTCTCTTAAAAGACCTTTATAACAACCCCTGCATCTCGTTCCCCGTCTCTGTGACTTCCAGATGCAGCAGCCAGGCTCCTGGAATATTCTCTGGCCCTGCTGACCTAAGCTTGTGATAACTGCCTGGCCTTGGGAAACAGCACCGGAGCCTCAGAAAGACCTGCCCCCCTCTCAGGCTCTGGGGTCTACTTTCTTCTCTAACTAGAAGGTTCCCGTGACTGCGTCCTTGCGCCGGCGTTGTGTTCCCGGGTCGCGGTTACCTGTGTTTGGTCCAGAATCAACCTCTTCCATTTCAGAGTTACTTTACACCAACACTGTGCTAGTCGGCATTGTGCCGCTATAACCAACGCCTCAGATGTCCGCTGATGCAGAGGAAAGGTTTCTTTTGCCTCCGTTTTGGAGGTTTCAGTGCATAGACGGCGGCCCGTCGCTGGGGCCGGGTGAGGCAGTCGGGGTACACGGTGACGTGGTGATGTGTGACGGGCTGGTGACAGGCTGCGGCCCTCAGAGCCAGGAACGACACCGAGGAAGCAGCCAGGGAACCCCAAGGCCCTTCAGGGACCTCTGACCTGTCTCTGGGCTCTGCCTCTTTAAGGTTCCGCCATCTTCCGGAAGTGCCCAGGAGGCTGGGTGTCTGCATATAGGCCCTGGGAACGTTCCAGAACCACACTGTGGAGCTGGGTGTAGATGAGGCTGCTGCGTCTGTGTGCTACCTTATGGAAATTAAGTTTTACTACGGTCTAGGAAATTCCAAACAAGATTAAAATGTCGCTTTTAAAGGTGAAGTCAGGCTGGGGTTGGCGCATTGCCAAGGGTGCACAAGGCCTTGGCTTCCGTCCCCAGAATGGTGTAAAAACGGGTGTCAGGGCACAGGGCTGTGGTGCAAGCATGTGTGTGCGTGCGTGTGTGTATGCGTATGTGTGCATGCGTGTGTGTGTGCATGTGTGTGCGTGCGTGTGTGCGTGTGTGTATGCATGTGTGTGTTGTGTGTGTGTGCATGTGTGTGCGTGCGTGTGTGTATGCGTGTGTGTGTTGTGTGTGTGCGTGTGTGCGTGTGTGTATGCGTGTGTGTGCATGTGCGTGTGCATGCATGTGCGTGTGTGTTCAGAGGAAGAGTGTCTATCTTATCGCTTCCAGCCAAGGTCTTTCACTGAACTGCATTGTTCTTTTTCACATGGGTTGTCAGAATTTGAACTCAGGCCTTGAGCCTGCACAGGACCTCTCCCCACTGAGCCGTCTGCCCAGCCTGCTGCTCCGAGCTGTACATATGCAGCTCAGCCACAGAGGTCACAGTTGCCTTGGTACGTCACTCAGCGTCGCAAGCCTGTGACGAGGTTGCCCATGACAGTGCTGAGGTCGGAGCTACCGGCGTGTCCTGCGGCCTTTGGTAATCTTGCCTCACACCAGCCATGTTGCGTGTTCTTTGTTCTGTAAGGGCCACAGCAGACATGCTTTGCCCACGCTTGAGAACATTATCACAACCGTGTAGACAAAACTCGCAGATGGGGTTGACTTTTTCAAATATTACATGTATTTATTTATTTATACAGAGAGAGAGAAAGAGAGAGAGGGAGAGGGAGAGAGGGGGAGGGGGGAAGGGAAGGACGGAGGGGGGACAACGCACTTTTATGCCACAGGCTTCTAGAAACGTGGCTGCCAGGTTTGCTCACAGGTGTCTTCACGCTCTAAGGGTCTCACTGGCCCAGCCTTGGTGTTTCACATTTACCCTGTGTGTCCCGGCTGTGCATGTTGGCTGTGTGTCCCGGCTGTGCATGTTGGCTGTGTGTCCCGGCTGTGCATGTTGGCTGTGTGTCCCGGCTGGGCATGTTGGCTGTGTGTCCCGGCTGGGCATGTTGGCTGTGTGTCTCGGCTGGGCATGTTGGCTGTGTGTCCCGGCTGGGCATGTTGGCTGTGTGTCCCGGCTGGGCATGTTGGCTGCATGTACCTGCCCTTCTGTTCACTCGCAGCCCTTGGAACAGTTCAGCCAGACAGACTTGGTGCTTCATGCTATAGCCCAGATCGGCTGTTTTGCAATGGCCCTGTTGCCCATGGTTACCCGCCAGTGTAAACCAGAGGCGGGCAGAGGTACTAAAGACGCGGCCTGCGTGCTCCCAGCACTGGGAAGACCAAGGCAGGAGGATTGCTGTGTCTCTCAGGCCAGCCTGGGCTACAGTGAGCCTGTGGCCCTGTGGGGTCGCCCTGTGGGGTCACCCTGTGGAGTCACCCGCAGCTGTGAGCGACAGGACATGGTGACGGCTGCAGTTTCGCAACTGCAGCGCTGCAGCCCAGGCGGGAACTCCGAACACGGCCAAGAGTTTGGTTCAGTCAGGCGAACAAGGCCATTCTCTGGAGAAAACAGCTTGTTCCAATGAGAAACAGATGAATCACTTTACAAATAAAACATGACCTGGGGCTGTGAGAGCTATGGTCTGCAAGGCCACGAGAGAGAGTGAGCGAGCGGGGGAGAACAAGGGGCTCCACAGGGAATGAGAGAGAGAGAGAGGGAGGGAGGGAGAGAGAGAGAGGGAGAGAGAGAAAGAGGGAGAGGGAGAGAGAGAGAGGGAGAGAAAGAGAGAAACAGAGGGAGGGACAGAGAGAGGGGGAGAGGGGAGAGAGAAGGATGGGGCAGAGAGAGAGGGGGGGAGAGGGCCGCTGGCCAGCACAGGCACAAGGTTCACTCGGTCCACGACCTCCTGATGTCCCCTGTCCCCTGGCTGGCAGGAGCAGGAGCCTCATGTTCCCTTGCTTCATCTTTGTGGGAAGTCTGTACTGGCTGCTGGCTGCCGGGGGCCCTTGGGGGGGAGGGGCTGTCCTCACATCTGTCGTTTGTTTGTTTAGTGTGTGTGTCAGGGCACTGTGTATGCCCGTGGAAGTCTAAGGGTGACATCAGGAATCACCCTGGGTTTCTTCTACCCCCTTATTGCTTTTCTCTGGGGTTTCCCAGGTTCTACCTTCCAAGGCCAGAAATGCGGGCTGCTGCCTGCCCGCCTGGAGTTTCTATGTGGGATCTGGGATCCAAACTCAGGTCCTTCTGCTTATGAGGCAGAGTCTTAACCCCTGAGCCATCTCTCCAGCCCCCTATCATCCCCTCCCCCGCTGTCTTCTTTCCTGCCATTTTTGTGGAGCCAGTGAGATTAGTTGCAGCTGCTTACAAGCTCATGGACAGCTCAAGAAAACATTTCTCTTCTCCAGCAACCATTCCCTCCTCAGGGAGTTGAGGGGGTCTCACCAGCCCCTGCCTGCTCCAGGAGGAATGCTGGGGGATCATCTAGCATGGATCCGGTGCAGGCAGCCAGGCGGGTGCTGTGAGGTCGTGAGCAGTGCATGCTGGGAGGGATTCCATCCCTCCACCCCTCCTACGGCTCTTAGATTCTCTCCCCTTGGCGGAGTAACAGATGCCTCATTCAAGGTGGACACTCCAGACAGCCCCAGCCCCAGCTTGCCCATAGGGTCTCCTCTCCCACCCTCCCACTCCCACCTCATTCCCCTCCCCCCCACAGCTTGCCCGTGGGCCTCCACACACCTCCATTCTGCAAGCTGACGGTGACCTTACAGTCTCTGTGTGTTCACTGTCCGAGAGGGGAGGAGGGAAGGGGGGCACAGGCCAGATGCGTGTGTGCCAGAGGCCAGCTTTCCAGTGCCGCCACGTGGGCTCCGGGCATTGAACTCGGGTCTCCAGGTTTGTGCGCCGGAGCTGAGCCACGGCAGCCTCCAGCCCGCACCTCTGATCCTCTCACGGCTGGGATTGCAGGGGCGCATCTCTGCGCCTCACCGGTTTGTGCTGCGCTGGGGACCAGCCGAGGATCCCGCAGGCAGGCGCACGCTCCAGCACCGAGCCGTCGTGTGTGTTGTGTTCTCCGTCCTCTTCCAACGTACATGACGCCTTCACTTGTCTTTCGGAGCATGTCGAACAGCTAGCTAGAAACTCAGACCAAGCGCCTCCTCTTGCTGCAAGATAAACCAGCAAATCAAGTTCACTCTGACTTCCTGGCGCGGCCCTCAGACCTGAATGACTTCACTCCTGCAGCGTGAAACCACAGCCTGACAGCAGCCAGGTGATTCCCACTCTTAGCTTTAGGTGACTAGCAGGAGGACTGGCACAAAAAACTGTTGCTACGAAGTTGTGCGTTTTAACTCAGTCTAGTTTCTGCTAGATGTGCACATCTGTAAGAATCTAACATCTTTGCTAGGAAAATGTGTAGTGACTATGTTTAGACAAAATTGTATGTATGGGCTGGCAAGAGGTCAGCGAGTAAGCGAGGTGCGTCCTTGCAAACCTGATGGTAGAAGGAAAGCTGTCCTCTGACCTCCACCCCACACCCATGTACCATGGCATATATATGTGTGTCCTCTCTCTCTCTCTTTCTTCCATATATAGAAATAAAGCAGGAACTTTGCCCTCTCCTTTAAAATGAAGAGTTCATTGGCATTAAATACACCATTGTCCTCCTCAAAACCTTTCTCATTTTCTAGAACTAGGATGTTTTCCCCGCTAAGCAGTGATCCCCTCCCCCTACTCTAGGGACCTTGTGTCAGTGCGTGTGTCCTCCTGGGAGCTCATCCACCAGGGCACGTGTGGAGCCTCCTTCCTTCGGAGGCTGAGTATCGCTGGCATGTGCTTGCTGTGACGCACGCACGGCAGCTGCGGGGCTGCCCTGGTGAGCGCTCTGAACAAGGGCTGCAGAACTTCACTCAGCCATGCGCTTTCACTTCTGGGAACGCTGCAGAAGCGGAAGTGCTGGGTCACGTGTGGCTCTATTTTTATGGTTTTTGAGGAACCGCTCGACTGCTCTCACTGCTCACACTTCCACAAGGGATTGACGTGGCCCTGCTCCAGCTTCTCCACACCTTGCCACCCTGTTCCTGTTTTCACTTTGGTGTGTGAATTAAGGGCTTGGGGGTTCTTTGCATATCTTCTCAAGTTCTTTGCCTTTTTTTAATTTGTAATATTATTGAATTTTATTTATATACTTATTGCCTGTGTGTGTGTGTGTGTGTGTGTGTGTGTGTGTGTCAGAGGGCACTGTGTGTGCCTATGGAGAATCATCCTGGATTGCTTCTACCTCCTTCTTGCTTCACTCTGGGATTTCCTGGCTTCGCCCACCAGAGCCAGAAGTACAGAGACCGCCATTTCGTCCTGGCGTTTTTTATGTGTGAACTGGGAGCTGAAGTCATGACCTTCTGCTCTTAAGGCAGAGTCTTAACCCCTGAGCCATCTCTCCAGCCCTCTGCCACTTTTTAAGATTATCGTCTGCATATTAGCTTCTTACAGGATATGTGATTCACAAACACTTTCTCCTCTTTGACGAGACGGAGTTTTTCATTTTAATGGAGTCTAGTTTATCTCTTTCTTTTCCGTCTGGTGCCCTAGGCATCGTGTCCTAGTAATCGTCGCCAAGGTCAGCCCCCGAGTCCTCGCACCCCATTTCCCAGCCTCCCTTCTTCTCCATTGAAGAAGTTTCAGTTCTTCGTCCTCTGCTCCGTTTTGGACACAGAATCTCCGCATTCCAGGCTGGACTCCGACTCACTGAGTCACCAAGGATGAACTTGAACTCCTGACCCCAAACCCTCTACTCCTGAGTGCCAGGACCATGTGGTGCTGGGGGCAGAAGCAGACCCTCAGCGTGCCAGACGGACATCCTGCCAGCCAAGCCCCACCCCGCCCTGCATCTAAGGGGTCTTCAGCGTCGCCGCACACTCAGGTCTGACCGCCTTCTTTCCGCGCGTGGTGTGAGGCAGGCGTCCTGCTGCGTCCCTCCGCGTCTGGCTGTGTTAAGGGGTGCAGCCGAAGGAGCCATGTTCCCCCAGGACACCGGCCTGCGTTTTTGTTTTGTTCTGTTCTGCCTCTTGCTGTAAACTTCTGGTAGATTCTGGAGATGGGCATCTGCCGATTGCGTCCTTTGTCTGGGGTTGGCTCGGATCTGCAAGTCAACACACTTGGAGACAGTCGGAGCATGTGACCAAGGCAGCCAGACCGGAAGAACCCAGCGGGAAGGACGCATCTTGCCCGCTGCCCGCGCTTCGGGACAGCTGGAGGGCGTGGGAGGTGGACTTGGTTATCTTCTGGGGATTCCACCCGTTCTTAGCTGGTTTAGCCAGCTGCCTCCTCCTGGCTGCCCTTCCGGCTGTGGAGCCAGTAGTACTGTCTGGGTGTCCTGTTCAGTCACTGGGTGGCCTCGAGTTCCTAGTGTCTGGCGGACGTACATCTCCACGGTCACCATCCAGGACATGAAGGCAGGTATTGGGGGGCCAGTATGCTTCCCAGCATCTTTTGCATTAGGTGCAGCCCTGAGGGACCGGGATGTTTCCCAGCATCCTTTGCATTAGTGCAGCCCTAAGTCTGAGGACAGCCACTGACAGTTGACAGATTTGTGCACCCCACGTCTGAGACCCCCACCCTTCCCGGGACCCCCTCACCTTAGGCCTGAGACCGCACTCTGCCCAAGACCCCCTAACCCCACCCTGAGACGCTTCAGTCCTGCCTGAAACCCCCTCAACCCTGCCTGAAACCCCCTCAACCCTGCCTGAGACCCCCTCATCCTGCCCAAGACGCCCTCACCCTGCCTGAGACCCCCTCATCCTGCCTGAGACCCCCTCATCCTGCCTGAGACCCTCTCACCCCTGCCTGAGACCCTCTCACCTGTACCTGAGACCCCCTGGCCCTTGCCTGAGACCCCCTCATCCTGCTTGAGACGCCCTCACCCTGCCTGAGACCCCCTCATCCTGCCTGAGGTGCCTTTACCCCTGCCTGAGACCCCCTTACCCTGCCTGAGACCCCCTTACCCTTCCTGAGACCCTTTCACCTGTACCTGAGACCCCCTGACCTCTGCCTGAGACCCCCTCATTCCTGCCTGAGACCCTCTCACTCCTGTCTGAGACCTCTCACACCTACCTGAGAACCCCCTCACCACTACTCGCAGCCTCCCCACCCCTCTCTGGGCGCGGAGCATCTAGAGAGATCTGAGGCTTCGTGGAGCAGACCCCGGGCCGACTCCTGACTCTGAGACAAACTTGCATCTGGCTGAATCGGAGCATTGCAGCGCCCAGGCGGCTCTGGGGCCGGAAGTCGGCACAGATGCGTGGCAGAGACCAAGAGGCTCGGCTGCCGGCTCGCTAGAGCTCTGAGGAACCGCTGGTCACCTCCTGCGTTGAGTCCCCAGGTGGCCACCGCATGAAGTTGACCGCAGAGACAGACCAGGTCCCGCCCACCCCTGACTGCTGCCCACTGCTCCGGGCTCTGCACCCCGTCCTCACACCATCCCCTGGGTCTTCTCGGCTGAACACTGCTTGTCCTGTCCTAGGAGAACCTGGGGCCCGACTGTCTAAACCTGGACGACGTGCACACTGAACTCACAGCGCACACAGAGATGCCACTGAAGAGCCGGGGCCCCACACCGGTGCTGGCCGGACAGGCAGGGCAGGGGCTGCCAGAAGGGATGGGGACCAGGCCAGCCCCCTGGGGGGATTTTAGAAGCACGAATGGCCCTCAAAGACAGGGTGTTCAGATGAAAGTGGGAACAAAAATCATGGAAATTAATTTCTAAGTATTTTTTCTAAGACGCTGTCTTGCCGTGGAGACCAGCGTGGTCTCCGTCTCACGGTGGACCTTCTGCCTCAGTCTTCCTTAGTGCTTTCCGGGGACCAGCCCAGGACGCCAGCCTGGTCACCGTGAAGGTGACTGATGTCCAAGTCCAGGGCTGGTCACCATGAGGATGGCTGGTGTCATAGTTAGGCACAGGTGTCAACTTGACTCTTGAGGGTTTGGGCTCTGGGCACAGTTGTAGAGAGTTGATGGTTGAGTTAAGCCCAGAGCAAACCTGAAGGAGATTGTCTAGCTGCTGGGGAAGACCCCGCCCATGGTGGGTGGGATTAGGCCCTGGATAAATCACAGAGAGCTGGTTGAGAGAGTTGGTATCCTTCTGTATACTTGGCCAGACATGCTGGTCTGGCAAGTAAGGATCGTCCATCTCTCAGCTGTTATGGTGGCCAGTTCCCTCGGCCCTGGTGTTGGTGCATGCTCTCCCGTCAAGCTGGACTAAGAATGTAACTGGACTGTTGTAAGAAAGTAAACTCCTTGTTCCCTTAAGCTGTGTGATGGTCATTTATCAGCGACCATGCAGGCGGACTGCAACAGCTGGCGTCCAGGGCTGGTCGCCGTGAGGATGGCTGGTGTCCAGGGCTGGTCGCCGTGGTGGTAACTGGCGTCCAGGGCTGGTCGCCGTGGTGGTAACTGGCATCCAGGACTGGTCGCTGTGGGGGGGACGCCTGTGTCTTGCTGTTTGCCGTGTGTGGTTGTTGTTCTATTTGGCGTCTGTTCTGATGTGACCATTTGTACATTCAGTTTCTCATGGCTGAATGAGAGTTCTAGCCCCAGAGACTGGAGGAGCAGACAGAGCACAGGCTGAGTGAGGCTTCAGCGTGGGTCATGTGTCCCCCCAGACTTGTGTGCTGAGCTTTAATCTACGTGGGAGGGCCGTGTGCAGCAGCGAGGCTCAAGGTGGGGCTCTGGTGGCTTTACAAGAGGCGACCAGAGTGGAAAGACCTTGTGCAACCTGCACCTGCACTCCGTCCCTGGAGTGCATGATGGAAGAAGACAGCCGGCTCCCACCAGTTACCTCTCCTCCTCCTCCTCCTCCTCCTCTCCTCCTCCTCCTCCTCCTCCTCCTCCTCCTCCTCGTCTTTTTTCTTCTTTGTGTGTGCGTGCGTGTGCGTGTGCGTGTGCGCGTACCTGTGTGAATGAGGACACTGTGTGCTTGTGGAGGCCCAAGGGTGACTTCAGGAACCATCCTGGATTGCTCTTCCTCTTTGCTTGGCTCTGGAGTTTCCCAGGCTCTGCTTTCCAGGACCAGAAGTGCAGGACACTGCTGTTTTCTCATGTTCTTTTACATGGGATCTGGAATCTGAACTCAGGACCTGCTTGCGAGGCAGAGGCTTCAGTCCTTGTCCTGGTCTGAAACGTGAGTTGCTCCCACAGGCTCGTGTGTTGGAATCCTTAGCTGCCGCCAGTGTTCGGGAAGGTCCCAGCACCTTGCTGGAGGAAGGCGGTCACAGGGGTGTGTCTTGAGGTGGATCAGCCCCGCCTTGCTGGAGCGAGGGAGTCTGTCGCTCACCCCAGCACTTCAGAGACTGGGAGTGGGGTGCCTGCAAGCACTCAGAAGGATCAAGTTCCAAGTCCAGACAGTGAGAGAGTTTAGCAGGCAAAGCACGTCTCCGCACAAGTCTGATGACACAAATTCAGTCCCCAGGACCACATGAGGGCGAAAAGAGAACCAACGCACACGCGCGCGCGCACACACATACACACACACACTCACACTTCCACACACTTGCACTCATGCATATAGACTACACACACACTCATATTCATACACACTCACATTTACATACTCTCACACACTCATACACTTACATACTCACACTTACACACATTTACACACACTTGCACTCATGCATACAGACTACACACACTCACACTCCACACTATGTATCTGCTGTGGGAGGAAGAATGAAAGTGGGGCGCAGGGGAGGAAAGAGGGAGATTCCAGAAAACACAGTTAAGTATGGAAGAGAGTTCATGGGGCATCGAACTGCCGAGGAATTGAATCTGTTTAAAAAGTAGATCCATGTTTCAGAGCACTGAAGACGTTCACAACACATTTATCAGGTTCTTTGGCAGAAAAACTTGAGGATGAGATGGGTCCTGGCTCCCCTTCAGGCTCGTCCCCGACTTCCTTCTTCTCCGTCAGAGCGGCTTGCCCGCCTCCATCTTCTGCCTGCTGCACAGCCTGTCCATCTTGCTTTCTCTTGAGCGGCTCTGAAGGTGGGGGAGGGACGCATAAAAGGAAAAATCTTAAAATCTTAAAATGAAATTTCTTAGGCCTGAGAAGTTGCTGGCAGGCACTAAAATGCCCACTTCCCTACAGTCCTCCGAAATTCTCCTCTGGAAGCCAGGTGGCCAGAGGGCCTGTAAGAAGTCTCCATGCCAGTAAGATAGTAAACACTGCCGGCTAAACTGCCTTGGTGGGGCACGCAACCTCCTTTGTCCCCTGTGTATAAAAACTGTGTGAAGATGTAATTTGGGGCTGCACGCACATCACCCTGCCCGTGCAGTTTAAGTCCTGGCCCCCTCTCTCTCTCTCTCTCTCTCTAATAAAGCCTCTCAGTTATTAATTTTAACTTTTGGTTTATGGTGAATCTTTGGATGACCCCCGCAAGCCCATAATTCTGGGGGTTCCCCCAGATGAGGCTGGACTACATTTCAAGGAGCCGAAGGAAAGGCTTCTCTCTATAGTCGGAGCGGAAGGAAAAGCTCCCCTGTAGCCGGGCATCTGTGAGCTTTGACCAAGCTCGTAGTCTGTGCCTCATTGGATTTTCGGACCCCACAACACAGCCAGCAGGCTCCGAGTTGGAAAATCCAGCCCTTGGCATCTGCCCTGGGGATTCTTTTCTTCGGTGGCCTCTGCCTCTTTCGTAGCTCAAGGTGGTCTTTGGTCTCCTGTCCTCTTGTTGCAGGGAAACAGTCTCGACTGTCCCAATGTTGTAGGGTCCTTGTGTTCCAGTCGAAGATTGAAACCAGAACACCTGCAGAAGATTAAGGTGGAGTTTATTAGAGGAGAGAAAGGTTGGAACTCATGGACTCCAGACGTGGAGTGCCACGAGGAGCTAGGACGCCCTGGAGAACTCATGGAGCCTAGGCATGGAATCCATGAAGAGGTGAGGAGTAAGAAACAGACTCGTGGCACTGGAGTGTCATGCGGGGCTAGGGTGCCAAAGATGGCTGCCAGGGCCAGGTATATTTATACATCTAGACAAGCCCTCCCCCCACCCCCCTCGGGAAACTGGCTTTTTCCCATTGGTTAATTCCCACATAGGCTAGAGGTCAAGTTGTTTGATATGGAGAGCTCATCTCCATAATCCCTTCACAGGGAGGTTGGCCGTCTTATCTCTGGGAGGATTGGAGTCAGTTCCTCCACAGGAGTGTTCCTTCAGGGGGAAGGGTGATTCCGGCAGTGGGGGATGACCTTCAGGAATTCCAAAGACCTTCAGAGACCTTGAGAGACCCATCCCAGCATGGCTGCTCTAATCCTGCCTCATTCTGATGAGCCAGTGAGGCCGGCCAGGAGCGACGACTTTCCAACACTGTGTTGGGGTTGGAAGGTGCCGGGTCTACGTCCTGGAGCAACGGATGCACGCATGTTCTGCATGTTCTTTTGTTTGTGAAAGCTGCCTGCTGCTAGAGCTGAACACCCATATCCCCAGTGCTTCCCTTGAAACCCTCACATACACACCCAGTTGGGATGGGAGGTCGGAATTTTGGGAGTGTTGAGGCCTTCTGAGTAGAAAAGATCGGAGACACAGAGTCTCTCTCTCTCTCTCTCTCTCTCTCTCTCTCTCTCTCCTATAACTTGGGGAGTGTCTAGGTCTGGCCACCAAAGTCACCCGAGCAAAGGCCTCCTGGTCTCGCCAACTGGAAGATGAATGTCAGGGACAAGAAAGGATGAGTTTATCACAGAAGAGTGCTGAGGGGAAGGAATCAAGCAGCTCCCGTGCAGCAGGAGCACTGCAACCCTCCCATGCAGCAGGCAGCAAGCAGCCCTCCCGTACAGCAGGAGCCACAGGCGGGCTGCAGAGGTCCCTGTTTGGGGGTTGCAATGGCTTTGTTGGACTGAGGCATGAGGTGATCAGTCTAGCTGGTCCAGCCAGATACCCATGAGGTGTGAGTTAGTTGGCAGGGAGAAGAAATGGGGAACGACTGCAACCACCATGTGTGGGTGCCTTGCAAAGACCCATGACTAAAGAGAAACTGACTGGAGGGAACTGGTTTATTTAGAGCCGAGGACCTGTAGCCAAGGTGTTCCGGGAACTCTCTCCTCTACTGGTCCAAAGGCCCCACGTTGGGCGCCAAATGTGTGGAATTGATCCGTCCCATTGTTGGGGGGTTCTTGTGTTCAACGTTTATTAGAGGAGAGAGAAAACAGAACTCATGGGCTCCAGACGTGAAGTTCCACGGGGCAGGCGGCCCAGAGAGCTCATGGACTCCAGGCATGGAATCCACGAGAAGCAAGGAACTAGAATGGAACTCAGGGATCCCACATGTGGAGTCCCGTGAGGGGCAGGCGGCAAGGATGGCTGCCAAGGTCAGGCATGTTTATGCCTTTTGATTCCACCACACACACCCAAAATGGCTTTTCCTCATTGGTTAGCTCACCTTGGGGCCCAGCGCAGTTGCTCTTGCGCCCACCTGTAGGTGGGCTGTTTCTGTAAAGGAGAGCTAATCTCCATGTCCTTTCATAAGCAAAGGGTCTGGGGAAGTTGGTGAAGGGTGTGTTCCTCCTTCAGGATGATCCCAGCCCTGGGGGGTGGGGGCACCTTCCAAGACCTTCAGAGACCAGCCCAGCAGGGCTGCTCTAACCTGCCTTAAAGGGAGTCATAGTTTAGCCTGAAGGCGAGAGAGCACTAGAGCAGAAGAGAAGCTCACAGGTCAGAGAGGACAGAGAGAGCCACCATGACAGCCTGGCGGGAGGAGAGACCAGAGGGGAGGAGAGAGGAAGAAGAGACATTTTGGGTAGAGTCACAATCTTTTATAGTCTTGGGCTTTGCTCAGGATTACCTGGGAGTTACTAGGGAAGCAAAGATTGGGGTGTGGTCTCTACAAAATGACCACTAGCTAGGATAGAGGCTAACAAGATGGTGGCTGTGCCAAGCAGCCTTCCTGCCTCTCTACCCCGGCGCTGTAGGGGCCGCGAAGCCTCGTCCGTGCTGTGTGAAAGGCAAAGAAAGATGGGGACTGAGCACGCGGCTCCAGCGCTGCGGCACCTGCAAAGCAGGGGGTGACCCACCAGCACCTCGGAGTTTCTGGGGTTCACCCCCATCTGAGCTGCTTGAGGGCAGCCTGAGAAAGCTACAGCTGACAGGTCTGACACTGCTATGGCCACCTCCGGGGAGGGTCTGGCAGTTATGACCCACGGGGGGGGGGATAGGAAGGGTCCTAGAGTACCCCGGGTTTCACGACACCCCATCCATCCTGCCGCCCCCAAGCAAGCGAACGAGAGTGAAGTGAGCCGCGGGGAGGATTTTAATCCACACGGCCATGTGGGAGGAGGGAGCCGCACATCTCAGCCCACCTTTGGGCGCTGCTGGCACAAGCCTCAGGTTTAAACAGGAAGAACGGGAGCCAAGGTGACTGTCTGACAAGAGCAGGTCTGCGGGGTGCGGTCAGGGGAGGACGCTGGCTGGACACTGCCGGTGCCTTCGCAGCTCTGGACATGGAGATTGCGACAGTAATGCATTGGCCTGGATGGCGCGAGATGGGTGGACGCCCCTCCTTGCCACCAGCCGGTGGGCGGGGCTGGTTGGCATCGCGCCTTTCCTTACCTTGTAGTCGGAGATTCTTTTTAGTTGGTTTGGGTTTTTCGTTTTTGTTTTTAGCAAATGCAGCTTCTCTGCACCTATTACGGGAGCTGTGCCAGGATCTGCCTGTCCGGGGCTCCCAGGGGCTCTGAAGCAGGGTCTCGGGGGTGCAAGTGGGTCCCCGTCACTGTGGGCGTGCTTGTCCCCACTCAGTAATGAATCGGGGAGCAGACACAAAGATGGAAGTTGGTTTCTGTGGAGAGTGTGTGTGTGTGTGTGTGTGAGTGTGTGTGTGTGTGTGTAACAGGGCACTACATTCCTGTAGAGGCCAAGGAATCACCCTGGTTTTTTGCTATATTCCCTTATTGCTTCTTTCTGGGGTTTCCCAAGCTCCGCCCTCCTGGGCGAGAAGCGCAGACACAGACTGTAGCACCGCGGCTGTGGCAGCTGTGCCAGCTCCCACCAGGAGACCTCCTCCTCTACCTCCCCACCCCCACAGCAGGAGTGTGGGGAGAGTGGGGGTCACCCTTCCTTCCTCAGTCCTTACAGTCAGCTCTCTCCTGCTCTCACCCTCCTGTGCCCACTCACTGGGTGATTGGCGGCTCTGTCCCCCCAGGGAGCAGGGACATGTAGTCTCTCCCAGGCCCTCCCAGGCCCTCCGCCCGCCTTTGTGATGCAAGTGGATGCTCAGTGATGCAAGTTTGCCTCCTGCTGGGGCGGCTGGCCCAGCTGCAGGGTCAAGTGTGAGATGTGAGGGGCTCCTGCTGATCCTGACGCTGGGCTTTCCTTCGGGCCCTGGGCCGAGGGGCCTCCTGGCCCAGCATGCAGTAAACACTCAATAAATGCTCCTGGCTCCCCAGACTTCCTCCCACCACGGTCAAAGCTACAAGACTTCTGCCAGGCCAGTCTTGCTGGGTGGAGAGCCTGCTGTGCCGTGGGGAGGGGTGTGTTTGCTTTGCTGGGCGCTGTGGACACAGGAGCTGGACCCTCAGCGAGGTCAAGAGTGCAGACTTGGACTGTTCTCTGGAAAACACGCGGCTCCAAGGTCCGGGCTTTCTGGGTTTAAAGGGCACGTGTGCCGGGTCTCTTGACAGACAATCCCTAGGATGTCATCCTCAGCGGTTCCGACCCCCTCAGCCTGCAGTCCCTGGTGACCAGTGAGGCCGCTGCCCAGCGCCTGGGTGCACGCCCATGCCCACCAGCCTCGGCCCAGCCCCATGCTGACAAGCAGAGAGGCGGGCTCTGGGTGAAGGCCCAGCTAAGAGACGCAGACGCCCGCTCCTGACCGCCAAGCCCGAGCCCGAGCTGTTGATTCAGGGCCGCACCTGCTTCCTCCCTGTCCTGGTTACAGAGACAGGTGTCAGCCTGACAACTGGAGGCTGAGCTCCCAGCATGCTTGCGGTGAGTCCAGCAAACCCTTGAGCAAGGCCGCTGCAGACTGATTGATGAGGGGGTCACCCAGTCCACAGTGGGGGAAGCTGCTTCCTAGGCAGATGACTAGGATGAGGGAAGCTGCCCCAGTAAGTTGGCATTCCTGGGCATACTTAGACTTGCAGTCTGGCAAATGCCCCTCTCTCAGCCATCCCTGTGGAGATGGTGTGGCCAGTTCCCTTGGCTCCTGCCAACCTGAACTACAACACTCCCCTTAGGCTGCCAAAGACCAGTGATCCTGGCAGGCAGGGCTCCTGCTCCCTCCCACCAGCTGGCACCCCCCCCCTGCACACGGCCTACTGAGTGGCCTCGGATAGTGTGGTCAGCACCCCCCCCCCAAAACGTGGCAATCCCAGAACAACCACGCATCCTAAACCCAGCGCCCAAGACAATCTTTTGCCTGACATTCTAACATCCCCTTGCCCTCCTTCCTACGACTCTCCAGGAATGGCTGGTGGCTCCTCCCCTCCCAGGGGGTCTCCTCAGACCCTCCTGCCATGCTGTCTGTAGCCTCTCTCTCTCTCTCTCTCTCCTCTCTCTCTCTCTCTGACTGTGAGCTCTTCTGTTTTAACGCTCTCCCATCTTAAGGCTAAACTACGGTTAGCTTGGCCACCAGGCCCTCAGCTCTAATAAAACTCACTTTTTTTTTTAATTTAGCGATGAATTTATGTATTTTCATTCACCGCCACCCATTCCACTTGTATTTCTAAAATCTTGTATTTCTAAGCTTGTATTTCTAAAATCTTCCCCTTGTGTTAACTTTTTATTATTATTAGTGTGTATATGTGTGTGTGTGTGTGTGTGCGTGTGTGTGTATAGAAGAGAGCATTGTGTGTGCTTGTGGAAGCTCAAGGGTGACTTCTAGAATCATCCTGGACAGCTCTACCTCCTTTTTGCTTCAATCTGGGGTTTCCCAGACCCCACCTTCCAGGACCAGAAGTGCAGCCTCCCATCGTTTCCACCAGGCGTTTTTACATGAAATCTGCGATCTGAACTCGGGTCCTTCTGCTCGCAAGGCAGAGGTTTAACCCCTGAGCCGCCTCTCCAGCCCTTGACTTCTCTTTTTAATGAATCTCCATGTCAAACTTTCACACTGTGATGCATTCACTCCATTCCTTTCCTCTGCAGACCAGCCACCCCTCCCCCAAGAGGCCACTTATGGGAGGGTTTATTTTGAGCGTAGTTGGAGGGGATTCCGACCGTCATGACTGACAGGGCGTGGCGGCAGGTGCCCACGGCACCCACAGTCAGCAAGCAGGGAGGTGAAGGCTGGTCCTCAGTTTGCTTTCTCGATTTGTATGGTCTGGAACCCAAGCCAGGGGATGACTCCGCCCACGTCCCCCTCGCAGGAGCAGTCCAGAGAGTCCTGGTGATCTACGTCGACAGTTGATATAAACCATGCCTGTGCCCAGGGCCCAGCACAGCTGCCCCCCATACCTCTCCTACCCGCACTGTACTTCCCCCGGCCTCTCTCCCCTGCCCTGCCCTTCTGAGCGCCACAAGCCGGGGGTCACACCAGGGGGCCCTAGAGAGTGGGCCCTTCATTCATCAGCCTGCTGTCAGACGCAAGAGACTGGCTGGCTCCGGCTCCAGACACCCCTCTCAGGGTCCCTTGAGGATGGCCGCCTGGCAGGAGTGAGGCCAGTGTACCTGCCCTCGAGGGGCGCAGTGGGCTTTGTGGGGAGGCAGCTCGCCCGCAGCACGCGGGGCACAGCCGTGGCTGCAGCAGGCCGAAGGGACATTCTCAGCAGCCAGAGCACCGGGTCAGAATGCCCCAGGGAATCCTCAGTCCCGGCCAGAAGTCTGAGTCTCCCCGGCCGCTGTACGTGTCTGCATTCTCGCTGCGGGCATGTCCGCCCTCCTCCTGCTCGGACTGGATCCCTCCTGAGGACGAGCCGACTGCTGCCCTTGCAACTCAGCAGTCCTGTCTGTGTGCGCAAGGGTCACGTCCCCTTCGCAAAGATTGTAGCGCCAATAACCGAGGGACAATTACACGAACACCCTAGGTCCACACATCCATCGCTCTGTGCTCACGTGTGGCGGTAACGCTGACTCTCAACTGGACAGGATTCAGAGCCACCGAGGGGCTGGCGCCCTGGGCATGTCGGTGAGGGAGCTTCTCACTTGGGGTAAGGTGGGAAGATCCACCTTAAGGCTGGGCGGCGTCTCTCATGGGCAGAGTCTCAGTCTGGATAAAAAGGAGAAAGCGAGCGGCCATCCCTACCTGCTTCCTGGCTGCAGACGCCAGCGGCCAACCTCCTCACGCTCCTGCCAATAGGACGCTCCTGCTGTGCTGGCTAGAATTGCCAAACCGACCCCTGGCCCATGGCGCCAGCGACCTCCAGGCCAAGCGAAGGGGATTCTCTAGATGAAGGCTGGCTCTGAGCGTGCCTGAGAGAGGCTGTGTGGATCGCATCAGTTGACGTGAGAAGATCCGCCATTCCCTGGGCTGAGGGGCCTGGTTGCGCCTGGCACACACTTGCACGTGCGCGCGCATTCATGTTGGGCTCTGTGCATGCGCACGTTCATGCTGCTCTCTGTTCTTGGCGCCACAATGCAACCAGCTGCTTCAAGCTCCTGCGGCTGGGGCTTCCCGCAGTGATGGATGCTAACTTGGAATAAGCCCTTTCTCCCTTAAGTTTACTTCTTGTCAGGCACTTTATCATAACAGATAAGCAACTGAGACACCTTCCTAAGTCTGTATTTGAGGGGTCCAGTGGGCTTGGGGGAGGGCACCCCCTCCATCAGCACATTGTGGATAGCTGACAGAATAGACTGTACCCTCGAACTCTGGCCAGAACAAGCCCTCCCTCCCTCCTCCCTCCTCCTCCCTCCTCCCCCTCCCCTCCTCCCTCATCCTCCCCCTCCCTCCTCTCCCCTTTTACCTCCTCCCCCTCTCTCCTCCTCTCTCCTCCCCCTCACTCCTCCCTCCTCCCCCTTCCCTTTCCCTCCTCCCCCCCCTTCCCTCTTCTCCTCCTCCCTTCCTCCCTCCCCGTTCCATCCTCCCCTTCCCTCTCCCCCCCCCCCTTCCCCCTCCCTCCTCCCCTTCCCTCGTCCTCCTCCCCTTCCCTCTTCCCTCCTCCCTTCCCTCTTTCCCTCCTCCCCTTCCCTCCTCCCTCCCTCTTCCCTCCTCCCCTCCCTCTTTCCCTCCTCCCCTTCCTCCTCCCTTCCCTCTTCCCTCCCTCCTCCCCTTCCCTCCCCCCTTCCTCTCCCTCCTCCCCTTCCTCTCCCCCTCCCCTCCCTCCTCCCCTTCCCTCTCCCTCCTCCTCCTCCCTCCTCCCTCCCTCCTCCTCCTCCCTCTCCCCCTCACTCCCCTCCCCCTCCCCCTCCCCCCCCCTCCCCTCCTCCCTCCTCCGTCCTCCCCTTCCTCCCTTCCTCCTCCATCCCTGTCCCTTCTCATCAGGCACTTGTCACAGCCGATGCAGCCTCCCAGCATCTGTCCCAAGCCACTAGCTTATGATGTAAGAGAATGAAGCCCAGTGCTCAGGAGAAGGGTGTGACTCCCGTGGGACATCAACATTCAAACCAGAAGGGACACGGTCCTGTGAGCAAGTTGGCTCAGGTCTGGGGAAGCCCCCGGATGTGCGGCTGAGGAGGAAGACGCATGGGTGCATCGGGAAATGGGGTGACAGTCTCGTCCAGGTGTCGGCTTGGTGGAACAGGTCAGTGTGAACTGGGGCGGGTCTGGATCCCCTGAGGGTAGGTGGCTGGCAGGTCCTCACACCATCCGAGCCTCCCAGTCTTGGGTAGTGGGACCGGCCCAGATGGGCCCACCATGGCTCTGTGATAGACCCTCCATTTCCTCCCAGCCAGAGCTAGCTTCTGTCCTTGGTGTTCGGAAATTGGCCCTTCCTTTCGGGGGGATAGCTCCGTCTCTGCCACTGCATCTCCCCACCTTGTAGCCACACTCCTTGGGCACACCGGTCACCTGAGGCTAGGACAGGTCGCGTCCCTTGGCCTGTCTGTGTCTCTGGAAACTGGCCAGAAAGGGACGGGTTAGCCGACCACTCAGCCGTTTCCTCCACAAGCCAGCACCTCCCCCCCCAGCCTCCCCCCTCCATCTGCCCAGGCAGGTGCACTGGGGTTGTTTTGTTTCCTCCTGAGTGCGCGTGTGCCCGCACCTGCCCGCCTCGTGGCGCTTCTGCAGGCCCCTCCCCCACCGCTGGCCCCGAGCTCAGCGAGGAGCCCTGGCAGACGCCGCCTTGCTCCACAAGAACCCATTGGCCAAGCCCCATCGCCCATCCACCATCCAGCTTATAGCAAATGGTGCACCTGACCTATACATAGACCGGCCATGCCCTGCACGTGCCGGGGTGAGTGGAGGCCCCGGGGCAGACGCCCTGGAGTCTGTCTGTGTGACACAGTCACAACGCACCTCACCCTAGGGGATTCACTCCTCGGGCCCCTGCAAGAATCCGGACAGTTAGATGGTTGTTGTCCAGCCCTGTGGGCGGTAAGCCCGTCCCCCTCCCCGTCACTCTGCAGTCCTTCTCCGTCCCCCAAAGCAGCAGCTGTCCAGGCGCCTGCCCCTCCCCGCCTTCCTGCCTTCTGCGGAAGCTCAAATTGGCTCTTACAGAAGCAGGCCGACCCTCGCAGAATAACATGGCCAGGTCCACGGGGCAGCTGGCTCGGCCACACATTGGCACCTCACACTGAGCCACGATGGATACCAAGCTTGGGCGGCTCACAGGGCCTCAGGCAGAGAGCTCCTGCAGCCTCTGTGTAGAAAGCTGGATGCTTGGGGCCATCTTCGCTGGGCCATGGGGCTTCCTGAGCCTTCTAAATGCCCCAAAGCAGGACACTTTGAAGACTGAGAAGTGGGCTGGGAGAGTGGTGGGCACTGCTCAGCGGTACAGCCCGACAGGCTGGCCCGTCCTGCGGGGGAGCTGAGCTGGACGCTGGACAAAGGCAGACAGCAAGGACCTCATCTAAGGTGGTGGTCAGCAAACCTGACCCTCAGGACACGAGGTCTGGCATGAGGGCCACAGCTGACGAATGACCAGGGACATGCCTGGGGTGCCAGACACACCTGCAGGATGGGTACTGCGCAGCTGCAGGAGACCTGCCTGCACAGACACCCAGCTGCATCGACGCGCTCCTGTAGAGATGCCCCCACACGGGTGTCCACCGGCACGATATGCACTTGTCAGATGTGCACCGGGAAGATGCCACGTGCGGCGCGTGCCCACCTGTGAGATGTTCACCTGGCAGATGCCCACATGCGTGACTCCCGCCCGCAAGAGGCTCAGGCTTCCCGCCCACACACCGGGGAAAGCAGCAGCTGGCTCAGAGCCCACCACTACCCACGTGCAGTTCACCCACCGCACTCAGATGAGGGTAGCGTCTCCCTGAAAACAGAGGTTTGCATCTCGCAAGTCTCCTCGAAGAGCGGGCGGCGTGGGAAAGGAGCAGCAGGGACCAGGACCAGCCGCTGCCAGCACGTCCAGCATCTAGCCATCGTGCCAGCAGCTCAGGAATCCTCAGCTTGTGTGGGCAAAGCCACCCGTGAGCCACGTTCCACCTCAGGGGTGGGGCAGGGACAGCCAGCCCACAGCCAGGGCAGGAAAACCTCTGTCCAGGAAAAGAGCCGCCATCCCTGATGGGAGCGGGTTGCACTGAGTTAGGAAACACGAGAAGAGACCCCCTCCCATGCTCTGCGTGCGATTGATGGTGGCTCTGTCTGTGTGGCTGGCAAGCCAGTCCTATCAGCCCCCCTGCACACCTACCCAGAACCTCCCTGCACCCCCACCCTGCACACGTCCTCTAACACACCCCAGCAGCACTCCCCTTCCCTCCAACACACACCCCCAGCACACCTCTTCCTCCCCCCCCAGCTCCCTCCCCCAGCACATCTCCCCCACCCTGGAGAAGTGTCTCAGTGCGTCCATCCACGCTGGCCAGCCCTCTGGGAGTCTGTTGGTGGTTCTCTGACACCCAGCTCTCCAGCCAGGCACCCTCCACAGCAGTAGGTGTGATGTCGGGCTCCTCCTCGTTATCCACCTCAGGGCAAATGGATGAGTAAGGCGTGCAGTAGTCATCTTGTGTTTGCTTCAACGGGTCACCAAGGAAAGCAGGACCATCGGGCAACCGCTGCCATTGAAGACGCCGCGCCTCGTGAATTCACTGTTGCTCAGTAAATCTTGATGTGGAAGGACGCAAGCATGTTCATCTGTGTTTCTGACACAGCACATCTGTTCTGGCGTGAATCATGTAGAGGGGAAAGTGCTGAATGAACAGCTGATGAATGAATGTGGTGGGAAAAGTGCTGGAAGACGTGAATGTGAATGAGCAACTCATGAATGAACGTCTTGTCAGTGAATGAGTAGGCAGAGGATTTCATCAGACCGTCTTGTGAGACAGGAAATACAGGAAATGTGCTGGATTTTGGGCTCACAAGGACAAACTGGGGGCCCTCATTGGATTGCGTTATAGAACAAGAAAAAGGTACTTTGTTTCCTTTCCTGTTTCTTGTTTGTTTTGCTTTCCAACTGATGGAGATTCTTTATCCAATAAGCTGCTGTCACTGAGCCACAAGATTTGCTTATCCAGAGCTGAGAACTGACTTCTGAGGAAACAGTCCAGCTCTGGGACTCCCCAAGCACGGGGCAGGTGGGGGCAGCACAGGCGCAGAGCCAGCGTGGCGAGGTCCTTCAAAACTGAACCTGGTGCCCTGTATCCACTCGCTACTGCTGTGCTACCTGGCACACTCCCGTGGGGCCCTGGGAAGCTGCCGGCGGGTTCCTGCAGTCCCTGGGGCAGAGGGTCCGAGAGGGCACTTAGGTCCTGGTAGAGGACGTGTGCGGAGGTGCCCCCCATGTGCCTCTGTGACCGGGTCACGCAGAGGCTCCTGGCTGCAGCATCGGCTAAGAGCAGCTGTACCCTGCGCTACCTTGAGTGTGAGGTCCGCCTTCCCCACGCAGCTCTGCCGACTTCCGCCCGGTGATCCCTTGTGGCCGCAGCCTGAGTCAGAAGAGCTCGCCCCAGCTCCGTCACACCAGGGGCAGACGGAGCGCTCCTGTCAGAGGCCACCAGTGCCATCGCTGTTCCCCGGGGTCCTGCAGGGCCCAGCACGGGGCGCGCTCCCGGGAGACCACGGGCGATACGAGACGCTCGTGGGAGCTTCACTGCCGTGTGCTTTGCTTCCTTGAAGTCCTCCCGTAACCGCCAGGGATGGAACCTGGATAAAGACTCTCAGGTTCCAGGGCACCTGGGGTCTGAGCTGGCCGTGGACTCCACCCAGGGTGGGTAGCACCCAGGGGCCATGTGGCACAGCAGGTGTGTCTGACACAGGGACCCTGGACAGAGCCCTGCGGGGGTAACTGTCTGTCTGTTGGCACCGTGAACTGGGCTTCTGCTTCTCTAAGGGGCCGCTGCGCTCGTCCTGCCTGTCACGGTGTTGGTGTAGGAGGAGAATGTGCCTGCATCTGCGTGCAGCTGGGGAGGCTCCATGGAGGAGGCCGTTGGCGTGAACGTAGTGTGGACTCCCGAAAGAGGCAGGGGGGGGGGCACAGCTGCAGCAGAGGAGGGCTTGCTCAGAGGCAGGCCAGCCAGGAGAGGTGCCTGTCTCCCCTCTTCCTTCTTCGTCCGTTCAGAAACACGGGGCTCACACACAAGTCCAGGGCACCTGGGCAAGGAGAGGGGTAGTCCGGGACCAACAGAGACTCTGAGGTCTGGATTGGACACAGTCTCTTCAGTGGGCCCCTTGGCCAGGCATCTCCATCTCTTTCCTCTGTGTGGATGCTGCCTGGCCAGCGCTCAGCGCCCACTGAGCACTTCAGAGTCATCCTCGCAGGGACCTCCGCAGAGGCTGTGCTCGGGGATGCCAGCTGGCACCAGAGAGAGGGCTGCCCCCTGCCTCGGAGCTGCCCTTGCACTGACGCGGGGACTTGCAGCTCATGCCGTCCCCACCTTCACCCTCTGCTCTGAACTGGGTGCTGCGGCTGGGGGACCCCCACAGAAAGGTCTGTCGTGCTTGGATCCTGGGGTAGCAAAAGTGCCACTTCCTCTTCTCGAATGCTGAGCAGACAGGAACCCAGCGTCTGCTGCTCTTTCCTTTTCAGAGTCTGACGTGCAGATCTCAAGCCTGAGGCAGATGTTGGCTTTGACCCACAAAGAACGTCCAAGGCACACGAAGCCGGTCACAGCTGGCAGCCTGTGGTGCCGTTCCCCAGGCCAGAATCCTAGCACGAGACAGTTCTTTGGAGGATGCCCGCTAGTCCGAGAGTCAAGTCCCTGCTGCGGCATTGCGTGGGCACCAAGCTTGTGGCTTCCGATGTTTTACCCAGATTGGTCACAAGGAAGAAATCAGATCCCTGCCAACTCCCCCACAGCTCTGGGGGGGGGGACCCTCTGGCCTGCAGCTGGGGGGGGTGAGGCTTCCATGCAGGAGAGCTCCGTTCGCTTGTAGCTCTTCCTGTCTTGCACGCATAGGCCTTATCTGCTGGAGACCTCAGTCCTTGGACAGGCTGATGGTGCCCGACCTGCCCACCCTGAGGCGTGCTGCACATGCGCCTGCCCCTGCAGCAGCCCAGACGCCTGCCCTCCCTCCCGCTGCACCTGCTCCATGCCTTTTCCTCCCTGTCCCCTCCCCCTCCAGGCACCAAGAGAGGAGAGTACATCTCCTTCCTGAGCAGGCCGTGCTGAGGCTTGGAGGACGCGCTCCCAACTTAAAGTTAGCCGGTGGTGAATGGAGAGGCCAGCCTGTCGCCAAAGCACAAGCTGGGTGCCTGGCTCAGGATAGGCACCTGGATCTCATGCCTCTGAAAGCCTGGGGTGCTCAGTGTCCTTGTGCACATGGCCCCGGGACCCCCGGGCTGGCTGCCGCCGGCTGACCGCAGGTTTAGTCCCTTGAAGTGTGTGATGCGGGTTTATCCACCACAGTTCGGCGAGTAGCACTGAGAGAACTACCTTCCATCTTCCAGCCTCCCAAGTCACAACCCAGCCACCAGAGAGCCGGCATCACTGTGGCCAGCCTAATGGCGGTCTCTAGTGCCGTGCGGGAGTTGGCTAGCAGCCTACAGCAGTGCGTAGCTGCGGACGGCCACATCTGTCCAGGGTGCTGGGGCAGGTCATGTCACAACGTCTGGACCTCCTTCGTCTGTCACAGTTAGCAGGTATACAGGGGCCTCGCATCCTGGACCCCAGCGCTGTGAGGAGACCGCAAGGTCCTCCAGCACCTGATGCCCGCAGCATCCCTGATCCTGCTTCTTTCCCAAGACACTCGAGGCACCTGTTACGCACGGGCCCCGCAGTTCACCTCCCGCGCTACCCTTACACCCTGCAGCTCCGGCCCCAGTGCTGCTGTGGGCAGCTGCCTGTGGACACTGCAGCCCCTTCTCTAAGCGCTGCCGTGGGCAGCAGATGAGCTTGGCTTTGGTGCCTGAAGTCGTAATTGGCGACTTTCCAGCTGATCTGGTGTGACGCTGGCATCGCCCCTCACCTTCCCTATCGCCTCAGGTGTGACAGCCCCAGGGGTGACACGGCTCTACCAGAACACAATGTCCCCCAACGGTGGTATGTTCAACCTTCCTGAGGACAGAGATGCCACATTGTAGGAGGGAGGCCTGGGGCTGCCAGACATTCCGAGGGAGTCTGACCCAGTGCGCATGTGTGTGTGCCCATCTGTGTGTGTTCTGTGTGTGAGCATGTGCAGTGTGACCATTGCAGCAGAGGGACCCTGGCTTGCTCTCACTCTCTGGGTTCAGGGAGTGTATGTGTGTGTTGGAGGGTTGCTTGAATCTAGTGAAGACAGTAGTATTCCAGTCTCCTCCTGTGGTCTTAGCAGCGTCCTCAGAGTACTGGGTGAGCCCCATAGCCTACAGCAGCCCACTGAGATGGGACAGGTCTCTCTGCCTCAAAGCAGCCTGAGGTCGTGCCCACGGACCAGTGGGCAGAGGCCAGAGCTCTAGCACAGCTCGAGCTGTGCTCAAGAGTGGGCAGAGCTCAGCTCAGGGAGAGGATCGTGTGGCTTCCTTGGCAAGTGGAGGTGGAAATGAACAGAGTGACTAAGAAATGCCATGCACGAGGGGCGAAGGCAGGGGTCTGGCTGACTCTCAGCTTTATGCTCCGAGGTGGGGCTGATGATTTTAAGGAAGCGCCACAGTCCACTTGTTCCCAGAAACACCTGTAGGAATGTGAATGGGGGTGTGTGGAGGGGAGGGGAGACTGGGATTAGGACCAAGACTGCCCAGAGGGCCAAGGCCTCTTCTCTATCCCAGGGAGCTGGGGATATGGAGGAGACCCCCCCCCACAGAGGTGGGAGCACTGGGGCCTCTAATCTTGGTGGGATCTCAGGAACACACAAGGCCACGTCTCCTTGAGTTCCAGGCACCCTCTGGGCTGTGGTGGTGTAAGGGGCTACTGAAGGTGAGACCCTGCCTTCTGAGTACGGGATGCCCGCGAGAAGCAGACGAGCCACAGGCCAGTAAGCAGAAACTGACTTCCCACGCCCACACTGATCAGAGAAGACTGAAGTAGCAACGCTACCTCGGGCCGGGGGCGTCCGTCCACGCGTGGGAAGGTGACCACGAAAGCCAGGGACTTTCCCATGGCCTTCTTGGGGCCTTTTTAGTGAAGCCTCTATAGGAGGGGGGAGGTTGTTACCTCTGGCTTCCACATCCGAAAATAACAAGCCCAAAGGTGACCTGACTGCCCAGGTCTCCCGTGGGGCAAAGCTGCCCCTGCACAGACAGTATCTCCCGAGACAGTGCCCACGCCTCGGACACAACGTTGGCAAAACCACCAGACGCACAGTGCACATCTGTATTCCAGTCTGACACTGCAAACAGCAAGGCTGGGGCAGAAGGTACCAGAGGTTACAGGGCGCGTCTGGGGAATGCTGGCGTGCGGGGTCTCTCCGGGCTCCAGGGGGCAGGGACAGCCCAAGTCACCACGGGGCCTGCTGGAATCAGCGGGGGACGACAACTGGAGAGTCCAGGGTCCGGGCAGAGCCCGCAGAGGCACGCTGACAGGGTTCCCTACACCTAACCTGTGGGCACTGCGTGCTTGGTGCCCGGCGCCCGACTGGGGTGCAGAGCTGGGTTTCCGGATGAAGGTCTCTCTGCTGGCTGCCACGCCCACTGACGCCCCCTCTCCAGTACCTGCTCAGCAGGGCTGGAGGCTGGGTTAGTCTTCTGTCTTGGGGTCCTTTCAGATCACGGGGAGCAGGCGCCGGCCAGCCCCCCGACTTCCCACCCCAGTGTCTCCTGTGTTTCTCTGCAGTAAACTGCCTAATGCTTTCTGTGAAAAGCTGGGGAGCTCTTGACACGCATTCAAAAGCCCTTGTGAAGGTTCGGAGGGCAGAGAACCAGGTCCCATCACGCCGCCGTGCCCAGCCCATCACTCCGCCGTGCCCAGCCCGACGCCAGCGTCCTGTCCTCAGCCCCGACCAGAGCGGGGCGCCCTGACACAGGCGCATCCGCACCAGCGAACCCACGTCACCAGCAGACAGATCCTGACTGTCCAGGGCGCACAGGCTCTGGGTGGGAGGGAGGGTGAGCGCTTGGGGTCAGGCGCTCTGTCCCAAAGGGCGTGAGCGCCCTTTCCAGACCTCCTGGGAACAAAACTTGGATAGGTTCTGGGCGGCAACACACCAGAGCTCGGGAGGCCTCGGCCACAGCGGAACACCTCCCCCTTCCTGGAGGACCTATGGCGTTAAGAAACTGCAAGTTGAGGTCTTCATGACCAAGGGGGGGTCTCGAGGAAGATGGGACAGGTGCTGAGGCAGGTAAGGGCGGTGGGGATGCCCTCCTCCTTGTGGGGTTCCGTTGAAGAGCCTGAGGCTGGCAGGAGACGTGCATATCCACCGGGCAGTGCAGCCCAAGGCCTCTGATGATCACGGCGAAGCCGAGTCTGCAAACTGGCAAGCCACAAGTCTCTGGAGCGTGTCCCCTCCCACTGCAAGGCCAGGGGCCACCACAGACTCCCGAGCCCAGCCATGCAGGTTTCTACTGGGAGCTCCAAGGTAGCTCAGGGTCAAGGACCCGGCAGGAGGTCCAGCGCGGTTCTCAGCGTGGTCCGGCTCCTGTATCGCACGCACACAACAGCCTCGGGCTCCGAGGGGCAGACGGCCTGTTGTCCTTGATGTCACGAGGCGCGTCACACAGTCTGTTCTCACGCTGTGTCCGTCATCCACTGAGGGGCATCGCACAGAAACCCTGTCCACATCCTGAGCAGAATCCTGTCAATCATGGTCTTGAGCGAGGGAGGAGGGAGAGAGGGTGGGAGGAGGGAGAGGAAGGTGAGCCCGTGTCTGTCTCCGGCCAGTGCTCGCCACGGGCCGCCCAGCCGTTCTCTCTTTGGAGGCAGATTTCCTCCCAGGACTAGGTGGGTGAGGACGAGGGGCCTGGCTGCTCCAGCACTGACTCGGCAGGCCCAGGCGGTCAGTGAGTTTGCAGCAAGTGGTCTGACCCTGACTGGCATGACCTTTGGGGGTCTCCTGCGGTCCGGCCACTGAAACTGGTTCACCTGAGTGAACAGACAATAGCACACTGTGGGGACCATACACCCCACCCCTAAAGCGCAAAAACAAGATTCAGGAGGTGTAGTCACCACCGAAGCAGCAAAGCCCCTTGCCGTCGGGACCACTTCTGGGTGGGCAACCAAAACCTGCCTGGACGACTTCCCTAGTGCGGACATAAATCCGCACCTGCCGTTGCTCCCAAGACTCTGCCCCTGCTCTGGACACTTTGGGGTACACGTTTACAACCAGGCACCTCCACACCAGAGCCACCGCACAGAAGCTAGTGGGGGCTGCATTGCCCTAGAGAGCGGAAGGACCCGATGTGATCTTAAGTGGTGGATGCCAGCTCCATGCCAGGAGCTATCAAAGGTGCCGGAGAGTAGGGGGGAACAGGGGACAGTGCCTGGCGTCATCAGGTTGGCACTGGGGTGTTGAGAGGTTGGAGGGGGCCCCTAACCTGTTCTCCCCAGGCACACTCACCTGTGAGCTCTTGGTCCCGTCCTGGCGCCACAGCCTGGGCACCTGGGGGTGAAGCAGAGGTTGAGGGGGGCACAGGGGTAAGGGGTGTGCTCTTGACGGCAGTGAAGCCTGCTGTCCACCTCAAGCTCTTGCTCTGGGGAGAGGGTCCCCACTAGGGGCTCCCAGGCCATCCTGCGCTGGAGGTGGGATGGCTTTTAAGGGTCAGCTGTGTGAGGACTTTACGATGCTCTGTGTCCGGACTTGGGGCCCCTCACAACCTGAACAGATCAGGCAGATCCCACGAGACTCCGGGTGTCAGCCAAAGGCTGAGAAGACAAGGGGGCACTGCAGGCGGCAGGGCCCAGCCCTGAGCGGACTCTCGGTCTACTGGGCTCCCTTCACCCCACCCACTTCTCTGGCCTCTGCCTGGCCATGGGTCCTGCACGGAGGCCCCCAGAACTTTCTCATCTCCACACCTGCTGACATATCATCTAATCACCTCCAGAGCTTCAATTCTGACACTCGGGTTTAAAGCTGGAGAGATAGCTCAGGGGTTAAGACTCTGCCTCGCAAGCAGGAAGTCCTGAGTTTGGGCCCTAGGTCCCATGTAAAGATGCCAGACAGTATGGGGGGCCTACACTGCTGGCCCTGGTGGGTGGAGCCTGGGAAATCCCAGAGCAAAGCAAAAGGAGGTAGAAACAATCTAGGATGATTCCTGAAATCACCCTTGGTCCTCCACAAGGACGTACGGTGCCCTCTGATTGATACAACACACACACACACACACACAGCAGTAATAATAAAATAAATAAAACGGAATCTCAAGTGAAATCAGCATTTTTCAGAGGATGGGTCGCTGTAAGAAGCAAGTGCTCAGCCCAACACAATGACCAGTGGATGCTTGCAGCCAGCCCCTGCACACCTGTGTACGCGCTGCGGGGTCTCCTGCTTCTCCACAGCCAGAGAACAGCAGCAATGGCCGCCACCGACAGGACAGCGAGGACGCTGCAGAGCACGGCGTTGTTCTCCACATGGGGACTCCCCGGGCTTTCTGTGAACTTGTCACTGTTTCCACTGGAAGCTTCTACAAGAAAGAGGAAAACAGACTGTGGCCGTGGCTCAGTTGGGAAGCGCCTGCCTGGCACGCATGGAAGTCCTCGGGTTGACCCCCGAGCCCCGGCCTGGGCAGGTGGTACACACGGCTGTAATCCCAGAACCAAAGAAGTGAACGAAAGTCACGAGTTCAAGGTTTTCCTTAGCCACACTGGGGGTTTGAGGCCAGCTTGGACTACACAAGACCAAAGGGGTGTGTGTTGTGTGGGGGGGTAACCCAACACTTAAAGGGTTTGGGTTTTTTTTTTATTATTATTATTATTATTTATTCAATTGTGCGTGTGTGGGTGTGTGTGTAGAACCACGGGCAAATTCGGGAACCACCATGGACACCTCCACCTCCTCCTTGTTTCCTCTGCCCTGGGATTCACAGGCTCCGCCCTACCAGGACCAGAAACGCAGGCCGCCCGCCTCCTTCCCCCCCTATACCCTTTTCCTCCTGGCGTCCATACGTGGGGTCTAGGATCCAAATTCAGGACCTTCAGCCTGCAAGGCAGAGGCTTAACTCCTGAGCCCCTCTCCAGCCCCCGGGGGTTTCTTTATCCACAGGAAAGTGGTTCTACCCAAGAGTTTTTACATGAGATCTGAACTCAGGTCTTTTTGTTCGCGAGAAGGCTTTGACCCCTAAGCCGTCTCTCCAGCCCTGTGTTGGCTTTTTAAGTGGGTGCTGGGGCTGATGGGCCTGGGTCTCACCTGCCTGGTGGCCACTGTTGAGGGTCTGGCCGAGGAGCACGTTTTCGACGCAGCAGCCGACATTCACATAGGAAGTCCACGGGATCCTCAGGGTGCTGACCACGTCATACAGGCCCCTCTCGTTCAAGGAGACCGAGAGGTTCTGCAGAGCCACGTCCAGCCGGCTGTCGTCAGTCCTGTTGACCCAGTAGACGTTGGGCCTCGGATATCCATCCGTGGACCTGCAGGTGAGGACGACCTCCTGGCCCTGGGAAGGGGCGCTGGGGGTGCTGACGACAGGCACACTGAAGTTTGCTGTGGGTAAGGGAGACAGTGATGAGGGGCTGGCCTGGCAGAGGCAGGCGCCCGTCGGAGCAACCGCACTCGTGCTCCTTGGAGCTGAACTCCCGGAGTGCCACTAAAATCTTCAGTCGGGGCTGGAGAGGTGGCTCAGGGGTTAAGCCTCTGCCTTGCAGGCTGAAGGTCCTGAGTTCAGATCCTAGACCCCACGTATAGACGCCGGGCGGAAGCGGGGGCGGCCTGCGTTTCTGGTCCTGGTAGGGCGGAGCCTGTGAATCCGGGGCAGAGTAAACAAGGAGGAGGTGGAGGCGTCCATGGTGGTTCCCGAATTCACCTGTGGTTCTACACACACCACACACACATACACACGCACACATGCACAATTGAATAATAATAATAATAGTAAAAAAAAATTAAAATCTTCAGTCAACTCGACTGGACTGAGATCACCGAAGGGACTGGGCTGTACCCGGCACGGCTGGGAGGAGGCCCCAGGTGATCAACTGAAGGAGGTGGTCCAGGCCTGAATGTAGCAAAGAAGGGGGGCCGAGGGCCTGCACCCTGCCACGCGCTCCTGCCATGAACTGAGGCCCACGATCCCTCTTCCACCTTTTTCTTTCTGAGACAGGATCTCTAATCTAGCCCAGAGCTCACTGATGGGGCTAGTCTAACCAGCTGATTTGCCCTGGCAATTCCCAGTCTCTGCCTTCTAAGGCTAGAATTACAGGTCGGCCACCACGGTCATGGTCACCTGGCATTTTACATGGACTCTGGGGATCTGAACTCTGATCCTTTTGCTTGCGCGGCAAGTGCGTTAGTCACTGAGCCATCTCCCCAGCCCACGCCTAGCCCTTCCACCTGGGTGCTAGGAACTGAATTCAGGTTCTCATCAAGCACTTGACTGACATCTTCCCATTCCCTGCCCCATTTTAACTCATTTTTTAAAATCGACTTTGAGCTGGAAAGTTGAAGGCTCAGATGGCAAGATAGGCAGTGCCGTGCCCCCGCGCGCCTGGGTTACGGACTTCTCTGGCAGCTGCATGGGTCTCCTGCACAGAAGCTACCCCAGAGACCGTCTCTCTTCATCGGCCTCGACCGCGGCTCTCTTGGGCCTCTCTGGAGCACACGGGCCGGGCGGAACCGGCTCTGTGCTTCGAGGGTCTCACCTGCCACGCGCAGCTGGACCACCTCTTCCAGCGTCTTCCCCAAGTTCATGGACTTCCTGAACACCAGGCACTTGAACTCCTGGGCGTCCTGTGGGGTGACGTTCTGCAGGTACAGAGAGAAGTCGCCCTGCTTCATGAGGTCCTGCGACAAGTGGGCCCGGTTCTTGTACCGGTCGTCCTCCTGGCCCGAGGAGTTCTCAGGGAAGTAGTACGTTACCACGATGTCAGAGTCTTGGATTTGCCAGTAGACGTACAGGTCGTTCAAGTCAAAGCGGCTTCTGTTGGGGTGCACGCAGCTGAGCCTCACGTCGCTCCCCACCATGGCGCTGACTTCCTTGGCTTTGCATTCTGCAGCGATTCAGAAGAGACAGCGGGTCGATTCTCATCCCTGTCCCGACTCACCACCGTAAGAAAGGAACACATCACTGAGGCTCTCCGTCCAGGACAGGCAAGGTCCTGCAACGGCTCCATCTCCTGCCAATGCCAGTCCCTCTGGCTATGACAGTGCCCTCCCTGCTCCGGGCTCTTTCCAAAGATGGTGGCTTCCAAAGAGACCAAAGAGACAGGAAGTCCCCCCCGGAAGGGCATTTCTCTGACCCCAAACAAGACCCAGAACAGAAATGCAGAGTTAGTAATTCCCTCTGTGAGTTTCAAGCCTGCACATGAAGCCTGACATCAGGAACGAGCTTTGTCCAAAGGGCTGCTGGGAAAGTGGAAGCCAAGTTAGCAGGGCAGCCCTGAGGCCCTGGACAGCCCTGAGGCCCTGGGCAGCCCTGACGCCCTGGGCAGCCCTGAGGCCCTGGGCAGCCCTGAGGCCCTGGGCAGCCCTGAGGCCCTGGGCAGCCCTGATGGGCTGGAGCTGGTACTTGCACCCAGCCTAAGGAGCTGCAACTTACCAGCATGCAGGTTACTGAGCAGCAGCAAGAACAAGCCAGGTCTGCAAAAGAACCAGAAAGGCAGATGAGGAGGGCGGGTCCTCCAAACAGGAGCAGGAGGCAGGGACGCTGCTAGAACCGTCCCTACCCTGGTTGCAAGTCCCCCAAGCCTAGAAGGGCAGTGAGAGCCGCTGTCCAGTGGGCCTGCCCTGCCCCATGACCCAGGCTTCCGGGGCCAGCAGGGAGCCACACCTGATGTACCGGTTCACGCAGGACCCCGAGGTAGGCGCCCATGAGGGACCTCAGAACCCAAGCCAAATGCTGGCCGTCAGGCACCGCGACCCTAGTGATGTCCCCGCTCCCCTGTCCCTGGAGAATCACAGGATACCCAGGCACAAGGCCTCAGTCGGCCATCAGGGAGAACATAGGATGCCCATAGTACAAACGCCTGAAGGATGTTTTGAAAAAAAAAATCCAGGTGCACAACCGCCCGGGCACTTCCCCTGCCCAGTTTGGAGGGGTTCCCAGCAGGGGGAGACGCCCTGTTAGGGCGGTGGGCAGCAGCGGCGTTTGAAGTCAGGCATATCCGTTTTCTGGGAAATCAGCCCATTCAGGGAGAAGGGCGGCGGCAAGCAAGCCAGTGGCCCGCGGACCTTGTGCGTCTTCGCTGCCTGCGGCTCCGCTCCTGCCCTTCCTCTGCCGGAGTTGCGCCCACGCCGCCCACGCGTTCCCCGTCCCGGGACTCCCGCCCCGCGCCGCCCCCTGCCGTTCACCACCCGGCAAGGGACCGCGCTCTTTCCGAAGCTGCGCCTTCAGGTGAGCTGGGGTCGGGCCGGGGCTGCGGCGCTGCCCGCGGGCCCAGCTGTGGGCTGGACCCGGCTCCAGATCGCCGGTCCTCGCTCTTGCTTCACACCCGCTGGACGCGCCCGCGGCCGGACTCACCTTAGCATGGTGGACAAGAAGACCTCGGACTGCGGGACCCGGGAGCGCGGAGACCTCGGGCCGCGGGACCGGAGAACGCGGAGACCTCGGGCCGCGGGACCGGGGAGCGCGGAGACCTCTGGCCGCGGGAATCCGGAGCGCGGAGACCTCGGGTCGTGTGACCCTAGAGCGCGGGGACCTCGGGCCGCGGGAATCCGGAGCGCGGAGACCTAGGATCGTCGGGTCCTGGTACGCGGAGCCCCGGAGTCAGGCCCTGGCGTGCAGAGGCCGTGGGATCTCAGCGCTGAGAGCTCCGGCCGCGGGAGACCAGCTGCAGCTACTCCCGCCCCGAGCGCGCGGCGCGCCGACTGGGTGCAGCCCAGATCCCCGCCCTCGGCCGGTCCCTCCCCTGACCGCCCCTGACCTGGAGGAGGCGGGGAGCAGCGGAGCCGGCGGAAGGTCCCACACAGGCTCCTGCTAACACCCTACTTTGGGCAGAGCCGAGGTCTTTCTGTCCATGGGGCGGGGACACGGGCTCGAGGAAGTCCGGGGCGGGCACCGAGGGAGAGCAACCCGAGGTGCTACGGAAAGCAAGGTGCCAGGCGGTGGTGGAGGGCGTGTGGACGGCGTGTGGGCTAGGGGTCCAAGCCCTACTCCATAGAGGATGAATCTGGGTCCCAAGCCCCCAACCATGCTGAGCCAGGTGTTTGGCTCTCCCGCGTGCGAGGGCGGCACCTGGAGAGTCTCCAGGTCCGTAGTGGAACCCAACCTAAAGATTAGGAATGAATGATGGAGGCAGGAAGGACCGAGGGCAGGCAGGTGGCCTCCACCCAGTCCCCTGTGGTGCTCACCGAAGGGCCTGGGGTCGCCACCACGAAAGGCCCTGCTGAGAATACGATCCACTTTCCTTCTCCAAAGCTGCTGGGACCCTGCACTTCTGTGTCCCAATGCCAGCTGCGCCTGGTCAAGGGAAAGCGGGGCTGGGCCTGGAGGCCTGGACCAAAGGGCCGCTGATCTCTTTCCTGGCCCCCAACCTGCTCACTGCCAGCCGGTTGACTCCACCTTCATCCCCTTCCAGGCCGCCTGGGTAGGTACCAGGAAGGCTAGGGGGTGGGGCCAGGAGGGAGTCCTTCCGCGTGGAGGCAGACACAGAAACGGCCCAGGGAGTTGGACAGCATCCTATTCCCAGCGCCTGGACTCAGATCTACAGGCCCGATTCCCCCGGGAGCAAAGAAGAGGGGTGGGTCCTGTCACTGAACGCTGGACCCAGCAGCAGACTCAGCCTTGGAGGAGTCAGAAGACTGGAACCCACCCTAGTGCTGAAAAACAGAGGGCAGGAAGCTCCCCTGATCCCAGACAACCTGGCAGAATGTAATGAAAGTCAACAAAGGCTTAGTGGGCCCCAGCGCGAGACGTCACGGGAGAGGTATGATCCAGTCAGAACAAGGTGCATTGCTAGTCAGAGGCCCCGGCTGGGTGTGTCAGCCAAAGCTGGCTGATTGACGACAGATTCCAACTTTAAAGCATGTGTCTGTTCTTTGAAGGGACTCAGAGAGCCGGAGGGGGGATGCTGGTGACCTGGTTCCTCCCCCTGGGTTGGCAGCTGAGCAGTGCGGTGCCCACTCCTGTGTACCAACTCCACAGACCAGGGGCCCTTCCTTAGGTCCAGGAGGCAATCTGGCCACTAGCCCTAGGCTGCCTCTGATTGGATGGGCACAGCGAGGCACCCGCCTCTAGACCTGCCACTGAGCTGCACCTATTGACACCTGTCCCCACCTCCACATGACTGTCCCTTCCCCCATCTTTCTTGCCAGGCTAGTGGCTCAATCATGGCATGTGGCTTGGTGGCTTCATGGCAAAGTTGGCAGGATCTGGGCCTTTTCTTGAGATTCCAGAAACTACCTGCTGCTCTCTAAGCAGAAGGACCTGCTGTGGTCCCTCATCCAGCTGAGCTGGAAGGGCACATTAGGCGGGACTTGTCGGCTTCAAAGAAAGAGGAAGTGACTTGACATGTCCCTGTGGGCAGCAGCCTGGCGCTTCAGGCCCATACTCCTGGCTGCCTTGCTTCCAGTTCCTGGTGTTTCTCGGGCAAGGTCTGACCTCTGGGCTCAGCCCTGTGGTCACATGACCACATGCAGCCAATGACCACATATAGTCAGGGCCCCCTCATAAAGTCTTGATGCCCACTTAGCTGGGCAAAACTTCCCCATCTCAGTCTAACGGCACCCATAAAAACCTTCTGGCCACACTAGGTGACGTGCACAGGCTGCAAGGATTCAGTGGGCAACCTTTTTGGTCTGTGTGGAGGAGTCATTATTCAGTTGACCACAAGGGATAGCAGACAGGGACTGAGCAGTGGGGGCTCACTCCACTGTTTCCGTGTGAGTAGGTGGAGGGCATGTTTCAGTGGCACAAAGACCCTCAGTGGAGGATCACCCTGCAGTCCCACAAGGTGCTCAAGGTTAGCCCCAATATCCTCCGTGGGCTCCTGTCAAGTCACACAGTAGACTACTCATGCGGGGCCATGGTCGGCTTGTCCTTGGATGGGTACAGCTGGGCCGTGCCATCCCCCAGGGCTCTGGCCACCCTGTCTGGTCAGAGGCAGTCACAGGCTCACACTCAGATTCTGCTCCCTTCACCTGGGCAAGCAGAGTCTTACCTAACCAAGATGGTCCCATCTCCACCTCGGTGTGTCCAGGCCAGCGCTTGCTTTGGTTGAGTCAGCCCAGGACACTGGACTCCAGGGCTGCTCTTGGGTATGGATCGAGGGACGGGTCCTTAACAAGCCCCACTTTAATCTTGATTGCTCTCAAAGCATCCTGCAGATGATGGGGTCCCACTTGGGGCCCAGGCTGTGCAAGTGTGTCTAGTCCCCCAGGCACTGTCCACCCACTCATCTCACGTGTTGTGAAACTGGCCAGTCTGTGCTTTTTGGCAGGTTTAGCCTCGAACTGTTCAGGGGCATAAGGAACCCACTTTTGCAGGCGATTTTGCAATTAGAAGTCACATGGTATGTTCATCAGGTTTCCTGTGCAACATGAAGGGGTTTGGTTTCAACCAACGCAAACAGCAGTGCATATGGGGGTTAGGGGAGGACCAGCTATGTATACACGGCACATGTATGTGGTGTTCAGCCATTCACACAGAGCAAACATGACCAATAACTGCCTTATATTTTAAACTTTACAACAGGATCACCAAGGCTTTCAGGAAATACTCATGGACAGTAAGGTCAGGGATTTGTCCACAGCAGCTGGGATTGCACCCCCCCCCCACCCCGCCCTGCCCCGCCCCGTCCCGCTCCACCACCGAGAGACATAGAAGGGATCTGCATCTTAGGAACCAACAGATGAGACTCAGCACTGAATAACCCAAAGGAAAGTAAGCAAACAGAAAAATCTGTGGGAGCAAAAGGCCAAAGAGAGTGGCCTTTGTTCTAGGAAAGCCTCCTGTCTTCACAGTATAGGGATGCATGTTTAAAGAGGAAGTGAGTTCTGAGGAAAATACTTGAAATACTCTCTCAGGGGGAGAAAGCAATTCTTCACCCCCGGGGCCAGTCCCTGGGCTGCCAGCTTGGCTCTGGCTCTGACTTGAGACTGAAGGGACAGCTCCTCTTCCGGTGTCAAGGCCACGTGCTTGCTGCAAGGAGAGAACCTCGTTAGGAACCAGGTGTGCACAGCAGTGGGGAGCCTTGTGCGGCACCAGGAAGACCACTCTTGGGACATCCTTGCCGGCTTCCGGTGTGGCCTCCCACCTGCCCCCTTGAGGAACCACCAAGGAGGGCCTAAGACCACCTTTGATCCAGCCCAGATGTCCCCCTCCATGTGAAGAGGCCCAGGAGCCCCCCAGGAGTGGGCGGTGACCATTCTGTGGCCCACACAGAGGATGGCAGGGGCCGTCAGGCAGCCATGCCCCTCCCCGCAGCGTTCTAAGATGTGGTGCCTGGTACCCTTTTCCCATGTGCCCGGCCCTCACTGGAGATGGAGAACATCTATTGGCTGCCTGGGCTGGTGAAAGTCATGAGCAGGATACCAGAATGCACTGCCCACCCCTCCCCCCTTGTCTTCACACTTAGGGAAGACAGAGGCCACCTGGAGGCAGAGGGCATGTGGGCTGCCCCGGGACCTGGCAGAGCTCACTGTGCTGGAGACAAACACTGTCGGGCTCCCTCCTGGTCCCCCAGCCCTCAACTGTACCTGGTGGGCCTGGCCTTAAGGGGCCCACAGTACCTTGGTCAAAAAGGGATGAGGCTGGACCGAAAAAGAACCCCAACCTGTAAGATGCCCCTAGGCGGGACGGGACGGCCTCTTGCAGCATGTGCACTAGGGCTGCTGGGCCACAGGGAAATCAGAGGCAAGCTTCCCTGTCGCTGAACAAAGGGTGACTGTGTCTGCTAGGCAGGCGGCTGGCAAGAGCCTGGCTGCTTTGAGTCTCACTGTCCCGCCCCTGCTGGGCCACCAGCCACAGCACCTATGGAGCTGGGGGGCGGGTAGAGTGGCTAGACACAGTGACCGTGTTTGGAAATTATCTCCCCCCTCAGTCCTGCCTCAACCAGAGTCTGAGAGTGTCTAGCCAGACAAGGGCACTGGCAGACAGGCTGCGAGACTGGACAGTGTCTGGGAGCCGGGAGAATGCTGGAATGGGGGTGGTGGTGGGAAGAAGTTTCCAGAAACTCATTGTGGGGCAGGAGAAGACATGACTTAGCAGTCTCAGATAGTTCCAGCTGGCCAGCCCACGTGCACATCTGTGAGCAGGTGGCATGCAAGTGTGTGGGCACGTGAATGACTGGGGTAGTAAGTGTTGGCCCGTGTGTGAGTGAACTGCTGTGGGCGTGTGGGTGTGAGCACAGAAGGCTGCAGGTCACAGGAACGCAAGGTCCTGAGAAGGCGGCCACTGAACCGGTGTGGGCCTGAGTGTGAGCGTGGAAGGCTGCAGGCCACAGGAACACAGGGTCAGGAGTGGATGTCGGAACCTGAGTGCTGAGTGCACGGGGCAGCCCAGACTCCCGTGTGCTCGAGGCCGCATCGCCCCAAAGGCTGGCCAAGGGTGCACAGGCTCCGCCTTACTAAGGAACCTCATTTCCTCTGCACCCGAGTCTTCAGTATTACCCCCCAGTAGATACCTCTTCACGGCTGGGATGTTGGTCCACACGCGTACAGCATTCTGCAGGACTCTGCCACGGGTGTCCTGCAGGGTCACAGGCTCCGTCTGCAGGAGGAAGGGGTTGTGAGTTGACATCAAACTCAACCTCTTCCCCATGGGAAGAGGACTTCGGCTGGCCATGCCTCCAAAGAGGAACTGTAACACTTCACTCCACAAGTACAGGAATCTGGGACACTCTTGTATCAACTCTAGAAAACTGATTTTCCAGACTTCAGAAACTTAGCAAAATTCACCTGTCTTCACAGCTGGACTTCCACAGCCTTCAGACAAGCAGCGGCACTATGAGATGCAGTTTCAGAGAATTCTGCAACGGCTCAAATGAACCCAGAACCCGAACGAAGGACAAAGAGCCCACAGAAAAGTAAACAGCAGACCAATCCCTTTGCCAAGCCAGCTCAAAAACAGCCAATGCAATGTATCCGCAGGTATGAGATGCACTGAAGGAATGTAAGGGGGCTCATTCCCAGGAAATCTAACCGCATCCTATGGCCAGAAGGGAAATCTACTTAATCAGTTCACAGACATTAAACACAAGAATTGTTACCCAACTATTGTTGATAAAAGTTTAAGTGTGTGCGCGGAGGGGGTGGGGAAAGACAACCCAAGCTTGTTCAACATGCCAGAATGCATCTACGGCAGCCTGAGGCCTGGATATGTGAAGACCAGATATGAGGCACGCTGCCCGGGCTAACGCTGAGTCCATCGCTCAAGCACTGGCATCTCCAGATAGGAGAAAGACCCCAGGAACGAAATGAGAAGGACGGCATCCCGTTTGCCAAAGACCTGGTGAAACGCTCCCACAACCAGTCCGTTGCAAGCCCAACAGCAAGCCAGCGAGGTTGCAGGGTTGAGTAGAAGCAGGAAGATAACCTCTCCAGGACACAAACCAACAGGAGGTACATGCAGCTGTAACTACGCCCCACCCGCTGCTGTGGGGGTGTGGGCCAGACCCCTGGAGGCTATCACCCTTCCAGGTGGAGATCTGGAGTTGATTCTCCCTGAAATCAGCTAGAATCCCTTGATAATGCAACTCCTGCCCCTGGATTGCCTGTTTGCTTCAGAGGCACCTGGTGAACCCCCTGGTCCCCACGAGCTCTTCCGGGCACCACGTTTTCTCCCTTCTCCTGTGCCGGGCCTTCGCCACACCTCACTTGCCAGGGACATGCATCCCTGATGCGCCAGCCAAACCAGTCCTGGAAGATTCAGCCTGAGCCCAGCTGGCTCTGCTGCTGGTCACGATTCACGCGGATGGAAAGAACAGCAAGGCTGGCGCGAGCGCGTGCGCACCTATAGAGCGAGCACATGCGCGCGCGTGGGCGTCCAGAGCGAGCGCGTGCTAGCCATGGTGAGCGCATGTGCATGTGGGTCTGTAGCACGAGCTCACACACACGCGCCTACAGCAGGAGCCCATGCGATGCGGAGCTGGGCCGTGGGAGCATGCGCAGAGCGTAGGCACGCGCATGCGCGCAGCGAGCTCCCCCCACCTCAAAGAACCGGGTTGCGGTGCTCTGGTCTTCCTCATTCATCAGCAGATTGTCCAGGAACATCCAGAAGAAGGGCCGCTGGCTGCTTGGGCTTGGCTGCGCGTACTGCAGGATCCGGTAGAACTGAAACAGGTACCAGCCTGCAGGAGGGAAGGACGGGCCAGGCATGAGGCCCCGCACAGGCGCTAGGCAGGGCCGGGGCTCCTCTGGGAGGGAGGGACGGGAATCTGCGCCCCCATCACGGTGGCCGCCAAACTGCACACTGAGTGGGCGTGGTCTCCAGTGTCAGGGACAGCCCCCAAAGAAAGTTTAAAAATGCAGACTTTTGGTTTCTGTCCCAGGTTAGGTGGTATGAGCAGAGGGGACAGTAGCAGTGGCAGGTTGGAGGTCAGCACTCCCGAGCCCACACTGGCGGCTCGCAACTTACCAGGACAGTGTTCACGGGAGGAGCCCGGGGGTTTCGTGGAGCCAAACACAAGGTCAAAGGGGCCCCACTTCTCCACCTAGAGACATACATGGCTATTAAAGGGAAGGCTCTCCCCCCAGTAACCCACTGGGGGTCTCTTGTTTGCCCCGTGATGCAGGATGTGGAGGACACAGGCAGACAGCACTTCATCTCTGACCGCCTTCTGGACTGAGAACATTCTCTACTGACCAAGGCTCTTAGAGGCCGGCTGGGGGCTGCACAACCAGGCGCTCCCAACGGTCTCAGGCTTCTGTGTAGAAGAAACGAAGCGGCAGCTGGGGCCAGATGGCAGGGTGGATGCTCCCTGACGGCCATAAATAACCCTCAACACCAGGCAGGGTCGTTGGCTGGCCGAGGAGGAAGAGAATGAGGTGGGCAGGGCTAGCCCTGCCCAAGCAGACTGACAAGGAGCCCCCCTGGCCACAGGGCCCCTCTGCAAAGGGCTTCACCAGCAACGACCACTCTGGCCCGGGCATTTGCTTAAGTAAAGGTTCAGGCGTGGGCTCCTCAGTCCAGAACAGAACCTACTCCACTTCTCTCGGTCACAAAGTGGCCCAGCTCCACCTGACTCAGGGTCCTGCTGAGGGTCCTGAGGGAAACCTGCCTGGGGTCTGGCTAGAGGAAGGAGAGCAGGGGCTCAAAGACCAGCACCCCAACTGTCTGGATAAGGGGGCCAGAATGCACTCGCCATGGCTAGTGATCGCCCCTCCCCCTGCACGCTGGAGCAGCAGAGGGTCGCACCACAGGGACAAGACAACACCGCAAGTGTGCTACAGGACGTTTCCAAACAATGGGCAGCTGCTTGGGTCAACACCTGCAAGTGTGTAAGGGTGGGGCGGAGTGGGGTGAAGCCTGGGTTGGAGGCTTTCCTAGGCCAAATGACTGAACTTCTGCGCGATGGAGTTGTAGACCAAAGTCAGACCATCTTGGGGTTTTCTGTCCCTTTGAAAGTCATGCACCACCTGCCCCTATGTCTGCCCTAACGTCCTGTGGCTGTGAAACCTTAAGGTGCACCTGGGCAAGCGGCCAGCTTCCACTCATCCAGAACCTGGAACAGTTTTCCCCACTTTGCTGCAACTTGCCCGTTTAGCCCTGTCAATGCACCTTACAAAAACTTGTGACTTGTGACTTCCTTTGTTCTGTGGCGCTGTGCAGCACAGCATTTGGGGAAACCTAGATTTGTGCTCCCAGGCCGCGGCAGCTTGCATTTGGCTCTTAGAATAAACAATCTCTTGTTCCCTTAGAGGTGAGAGGTGGGTTCACGCCCATGGGTAGTAAGCTTAGTCATACCTCTTAAAGTCAGGCATCTGGCTGGTTGCCCAGCCAGGAGCTGATGGGAATGGGGAGCAAATCACCCCTTCCCCCACTTGGTGCAGGCAGAGCAGTGGTTAGTGTACTGGGGTGACTCATCCCGGGCCTAGAGCCTCCTCTGGCCTCTGGGTCCCTGACCTTCCATTTTGCCTCCCTCTGTGCCACCCTCCCCAGGGGGCCTCTGCAGCCCACCCGGCAGCCCACCCGGCCGCACACTCACATCTTTCCGCACCACGTGGGTCACGTCATCCAGAAACTTCAGTTTTCCTCCCTCGGAATCGGAACCACTTTCCAAAAAGCCCAGACCCCTCAGATCTGGAAGGACAGACAGGCTGGGCCCAGGGAGCAAGCGGCCTTGTCCCCTCAGGAATGCAGTCGTCCCGCCCCCACATGGGCTTCCGGGCTCCAGTGAGCAGCCTCATGTTTTTAATACCACAGGCCCAAGGGTAAGGGTTTTTTTGTCTGCTGACAAAAAACAAAGCAAGCAAATGCCACATGTGTTGATTCACGAAAATCAAGCAGTTTGTTGCATTTCTGGGCTGGGCTGTCACTTGCTGGTTAAGAAACCAGCCGACCGTGGCGTGCATGCTGGCCCACGCAGCACAGCTATACTGCAGCCCTGGCAAACGTGCAAGGGTGTGGTGGGGTGTCCTGGCTACTGCCCAGGACAGTCGCAGAGCATGTGGCATGTGTCTAGGGAGCACTGTGGGCTGCCTGCAGGGACTCAGGAACAGCCAGCCAGGCTGGGGGGCTCAGGTGCAAGGAAGGTACCTGGGGGTAGGAAGAGAGCATGTGGGGCAGAGTTGGGCAGCCCCGCCTCTCGCCAGCAATATTCCTTTCCCATCCACTGTTCCTCCAGCTCCTTCCCAAGCCCCGCCTCCTCTTCCTGAGGAAGGGTCCCTCCCTAGGTCCAGGCTGCTGCCCCCTGACCTCCCAGTCTTCTTTCTATGACCCCAGGTCTGAGAAGGTGCTTGGGTTTGGGTGGCTTCCTGCCCAGGAACAACCAGGCAGCTGGCACAGGGTTACTCCAGGCCCTTCGCTGTCACTCACCTTCCTTAATGCTCCAGAACAGGGTCAGCACCCGAACTGCCTCTCTCTTCCACACAGGCAGGGTTTTGTGTATTTCCAGAGGCTTGATCTAAAAGGAAAGGAGAAAACAGGATGACAGTGGGGGCTGCTGCAGTGGTGTAGCGAGCGCCACAAGTCAGTCCTGGTGGTCTCCCTAGGTGAGCAGAGATGCCCGCACCTCAGACCTGAGACTCGCTTGCCAAGGCCAGGAGGCCACTGACCAGCACTGCCCGCTGAAGGCCCCGCCCCCTCCAGGTCTGCTCTCCAGCCCTGACTTCCACATCTCTACAAAGAGAAAGTGGGAAGGGGGTCGCTGGAGTCAGATAATGGAGTCCTAGCAAGGAACAGGGAGAAAGAACCGCAGCCTGCCCTCTGCTGCCAGTCAGCTGTGCTACCAGGGGGCCAGAGACCGAGACCTAAACCTGGCACACTGTCCCAGGGTAGACCCAGGCTAGCTGCCTGTGCGGGGTAACAGGGACGCCAAGGCTCAGGAGCAGGTGACCGGCTGGACACAGGCTCCCAGCAGGAGCACGCCAGGGGCGTCTCCAGCGCTGCCCTTGGAGGCAGCAACATGCCTGCTGAGCGAGCACTCGGCGTGAGGTACGGGGCAGCAGGGACCCCTCTAGAGCAGAGGTCGGCAGACCTGCGGTCTTCTTCTATCTGCAGCGGGAAGTGGAGCTGTAGAACTGTTTCCGCTGGCTGCCGCTTCCCCCTTCCTGTCTGGAATTGGGGTGACAGAAGAGCTGGCTGCCTCTGAGAGCCTAGGGGGACCCATACCAGGCCACCAGCACACGGCCACCAGCACACGGTGGCGCCTACGCGCTCTGTGCACGCTCTGCATGTGGCTCCCACGGACACCACACTCCACCCAGGGCTCACCGGCTGCCTCTCCTGGGCTTCCCTGTCTGAGACCAGCGCACATTCCCAGGCTTTTAAGAAAATGATGGCTGGGAACTTAGTGGGTGTAGTGCTTGCCTGACAACACAAGGTCCTAGGTTCAATCCCCAGGACTGAAGTGGGAGGCGAGAGGATCAGGAGTTCAAGACCACCCTCTGCTACATAGAGGGTTGTAAGTCAGCCTGTCTTATGAGATCCTATTGCAATCTAACAAGAGGATCATGACAAGGGACGTTTGGACAAAAGCCTTGGTTGGCCCCATCATGTGATGGGTGTGTGGATTTGAGGCCGGCGGCCGTGGGATGTGGCGGTCCCCGGCCGATGCGCTTACCAACTCGTGGTTCCGTGAGGCCTTCAGTCCCAACTCACGGTCGTGGAAGAGCTTCAGGCGGTGACGCCAGTGTTTCCTCCTCTGCAGCAGCCCGCTGCGTGGGAAAGGCAGGCACAAGAAACACACCCAGCAACTCATGCCTTGGATGAGCTCCGAGGTCCCCGGGCCCACCAGGGAATCCACACATTCGAAGCAGTAGCACCTAGAGTGAAAACGAAAACCACCGTGACCCCAGACTCTCCACCTTGCTTTGGAGAGAACAAAGTCTTGCTCATGGAGCCTGACTCGGCTGTCTAAGCTGAGCAGAGCTGCGGGCTGGGAGGGGCTGGGGAACCGGCTTCGAGGCCTGAACCCACTGTGGAGCCAGCGCAAGTTGAAGGGCTTCCATCAAAAGCACTAGCTAGCTTGGGAGACAGACTGGAGGGAGGGGCTGTAAACGCAGGGGTGGCCACAGCTCAGGTCGCTGAGCAGCCCAAGGTCCCCAGCGAATAGGTAGCGTGCAGGCCCCCGCCCCTCTGCGCTTAGCAGGAGCAGTCTGGGCTGCTGCAGGCAGACCATTCTGGCGTGAGGCTTTGCCCTGCCCAGGCTGCCAGGAGGCGGGGGAGAGGGAGGTGTGTGGGAGACGGAGGCCTGCTGGGGGCGGCTCCTCACCGGGTGCAGTCGGGGCTCTCGCAGATAAACAGCGTGTCCCCCCAGCCGCAGATGGAGCAGTAACGCTGGCATCCGTCGTCGTCATACACGAAAAGGCTCTCCAGGAATTTGTCCTGCACAGAGGGCAAAAGCAGCTGTGCGTGCAGCCTGGCCCCACAGGGTGAAAGCCCCACTGTCTCCGTTTACCTTGCAGGGGGCACACATTCCTCCCTCGAACATGGGGTGCTCCGTGTACACCCGGAGGCCCCCGCAACAGAGGCAAATTGCTGAAGAGAAAGTGAAGAGGGAAAAGCGGGAGTTAACAGAGCAGCTCAGGGCGGATCCCAAAAACCTGGGGGCAGGAGGCCCAGGTCAGAAGATGCTGTGAGGGCCGGGGAGGCTCAGTTAGGCACTGCTTGCGAACCAAGCTCATGACCCCCACAAATGAATAAGCAAGTAGACATAAACTGGTAACTCAAAAGTAGAGCACTGGTTTAGTCTGTGCACAGCCCTGGGGCTTGCTCCCAGCACTCCATGAGAAAATTGCTTTTTCCTAAAATAACACTTAGTATGAGACTTCCAAACAGGGCAACTGGATGGACCCCCCAAGAAGCCTAGCTGACTTTGTACAGCCTTTGACAAAATGTTGTCAGAATAGCTATGGAAAGGCAAGGAATCCAGAACCTTCCAGAACCTCCTCTGTGAAGAGGTAGATCTCACGAGGAGGAGGGGGGGGGAGCGGCTTTTCCTTTCCGTTCTCCTTTCCCTTTCCTTTCCTGAAAGATCCCCAGACTGGCCCAGGCGGGCAGGTCTAGTCAAGGGTGACCTTGAACTTCAATTGTCAGCCTCACCCCTGAATGCAGGAATCACAAGCATGCATCCTCTTGCTCTTGGCTGGGAAGAGACCCTCCCACCCCCCAGGCTGCTAGGTGAGGATCCAGCCTGAGCCACGCCCAAGCCCAGAGTGTTCTGGAGGTGAAAATGCTGAGACGGGACGGAAAGGATAGCTGATGTAAAGAACAGAAGGATTCCAACCCCACACCTTGAACGAAATGGGGGGGGCAGCCCAAGGCTGAAAGGATGGTGGGTCCCCCTTCCGCAAACTCACTTTCTATGTCCCGCTGGTTCACCTTGACTTGGTACTCGATGCCATCTGTGGAGAGAATGTGGTACCTACTGGTTCTGCTCCCTATAGCAAGGCAAGCCTGTCTTCTGAAACACCAGGGCCCCAGGACTCCTCCCATGGGCCCCTTGCCCAGGATCTGAATGGCTCCAGAATCTTCCACATCCACGCTTAGGTTGGGGTCAGCATCAGGAGAGAGGTTTACTCTGTGGGGTAAGTCCTCACCTTTGCCCGAAGGAGGGAAGATGCCGGCACGTCTGCGCGTAGGAGGGAAGATGCAGGCACCTCTGCCCGTAGGAGGGAAGATACCGGAGTCCACCGGCCCTTCCTGTGTGTTGTACTTTGTCTTCAGACCTAGAACTCGACAGGGGGGAGGGGTCACCATGGGAGGCAGCACAGGCAGCTTATCATCCACCTGAGTACAGTGGTCAGGAGCCCGAACAGTCCAGCCAGGTCTCCTCCCCCCCCAGCCACAGATTAGGGGCAAGGATTGTAGTCAGTGAAGCCTTGTGTTTGATTGGGGAGGCCCCTCCCCCACCCAGCCCAAGCCACCATGTGGGCTTCAGTGGGCTAGTTCTTCACGAAGGACCAAGGAGCCAACATCCTGTCTCCCTGCTTTGGAACCTCAGGGATCCACGTTCCTTCTTCCTAGTATCTCCCAAAACCCACCAGGGACCCCGGGAGCACTGGAAGACTAAGGAGGAAGAGATGAGACTGGACAAGAAGGAAGGGCCAAAGGGTCTCACCGAGGTCAGTCCACTTTTCCTCCAGATGATCCTGGGAGTCAGAGCTAGAGCTGTCCACGGTCTCCAGGTTCTGGGGTCCAAGAGAGAAGGCAGCGCTGGGCTCTACAGATGACTCCAAGGAGCCCATGGTGTCTGCCTGCATGGAAGGAGCCACGTGCCAGAGGCGGCCCACCGCTCCTCAGCTTTAAGGGTGCAGCTGCAGGGCAGGGGCTTGGCGGGGCAACCCCTCCAGCAGTGAGGGATGATGGGAGGGAGGGGTAGGTGAAATGCTCAGGGTGGGGGCACTTGGGGCTCAGTGGAGAGTTGGGGGAGGGAGAGAATTGGAGGAGGGGAAAAGGGAGGCTTTGGGACCAATGGGCTAAGAGCTCAGTCCTGCGGAGGGGCTCTAAGGTGAGGGTGTGGGGCAGGCACTCAGGGGCGGGGCTTAGAGAGTCCAGCACGTGTCGGTGTGGGTGGGTCGGGGTGGGGGAGGGGAAGGACGTTTAGGGGCGGGGCTTTCAGAATACCAGGAAAGTTTGGGGGCTGGAAGGGGGTGGAAGTCGGGTGGGGGAGGGGAGGAAAGGGGGCTCAGTAAGATTGGGGTTCCAGAACTGGGATGTATCTGTCAGAGTGTGTGGGAGGGGGGTACCAAGAGCCAGAGCCCTGGCGAGGACCACAGAGGGGTGCGTGTTGGTTGGGCTGGGGGTTAAGGAGCTGGGCCCTGGGTTGGGGCAATGCTACAGGATGGTGAGGATGTGGTTGTCCCCGTGAGAGAAGGCTGTGTGGTTCTACTGCCGAGTGCCGGGTGAAATGTCTCCCCACTTTGACCTAAAGGGGAATTCATTCACTGCAGACAATCCCTTCGCTTACCGCGGCGACGCTTCACACCGTGCCCCAGGAATTAAAGAGCTGGGCACACGGTGGAAGCTTCTGGGGAGTCCAGCCCGACTGGACTGGATGCTGTGTCGGAGACCCCTGACTAGCGACTGGGGCCAGCACCCCGGGGAGGCGGAGGGCGAGGAGAAGGGCTCTTCCCCTTCTGGGAAACTCCGATTCTCCAGCGTCCTGGCCAGTCGGGGCAGCTGCCCCCTTGTCCAAATCCTGTCCCTAGAGCGGCCAGGGGCCCGAGAAGGAGGTTCTGAGACTGTCCCGGTCCTGAGGCGCTGGGAAGCGAGGGTCCTGGGAGCAACTCAAGTCTCCCCCAGAGAAGCAAGGCCCGGGCAGCCCCAGTTGGCCACAGCCACCACCTTGCAAAGCTTCTATCTCAGCCAGGAGGTCATTTTGCAAAGACCACACCCCAGTTTTCACTCTGCCCTCCTCTCACTGTAGAGATTCCGATCCCACCCAGGGTCTCTCGGCTGCTCTCCTCCCCTCGGGCCTCTCCCCCCAGGGCTGTTGTGGCTTCTCTCTATCTCTCTCTCTCCCTCCCTCCCCGTCCTCTCTGACCTTGAGCTTCTCCTGTTTAACACTCTCCCACCTCAAGGCTAAGCTACCGCTCTTCGCCCTCAGGCCCTCAGCTCTAAATGAACCCCTCTTCTGAAGTCTCTCCCTGTGTCTCAGCTCTAACTGAACCCCTCTTTCTGAAGTCTCTCCCTGTATCTCAGCTCTAACTGAACCTCTCTTTCTGAAGTCTCTCCCTGTGTCAGTTTCTCTTTATTCATGAGCCTCCACGTGGTGCCCACACATGGTCAGGATTGCTCCCCCCCCACCTAACATCACCCTCATGTATCTGCATCATCTACACGAGAGTATGTGTTACTATCTTAATCAATGGGAAAAGACAAATTTCCAAGTGTTTTTTTTTTTTTTTTTTAAAAGGACAAGGGGCTGAAGACGTGGTGCCGTCCGTAGGTTGAGGTGGTGCCGTCCATAGGTTGAGGTGGTGCCGTCCATAGGTTGAGGTGGTGCAGTGGGTAGGTTAACTGTTGAGCTCCTCTCTCTTGAATCTCGGGGCCAACACTCCCTGCCCACCTTAACCCACCGAGTAACCCGCCCCCCAGCACATGTGCGAACACTGAAACTGGGGAAATACTAGTTTTCATATTTGACATAGGATATACAATTCTATAGTTCAAGATTCAAAAGTCATTAACTCTCTCTTCTCTGGTTCTTTTTCTCTTTCTTTACTTTTTTTTCTTTTCTCCTCCTCCTCCTCTTTGACTTGAACTTCCGGGCCCGACTGCCCAATGCTTGGGTGGACACATGCGCCTGTATTATGGGATGCTGGCTATTGACCCAGGGCTGGCTTCCTGCTTGCTGGGCAGACAGTCTGCCCGCTGAGCTACAACACTTATGTTTGTCTTTTCCCATTGATTGAAGATATTAACACGTTCTCAAATAGGTGCTATAAATATTTTCATCCCCTTGGTAGTACATTTTATCTGTTTATTTTGGTTTCTTGAGCCAGGGTCTCTGTCGCTCCGGCTGGCCTCAGACTCACGGCATCCTCCTGCTTCTGGCTTCTGAGCCGTCCTGAGGCACCGGTCAGGTGATTAGCGCCATTTTAACTGTTTTGCAGCATCTTGCATAGACGTCTAGATGTCTCCCTGAGTCAGATCTGTGGCTCTTCTTCTTTCCACTCTTTTTTTTTTTTTTTTTTTAGAAAATTGCACATTTCTCTTCTTTTTTTTTTTTAAATATTTTTATTATTATTATTTATTCAATTGTGCGCATGTGCGTGTGTGTGTGCGCGCGGGCGTGTGTGTGTCTGTGTGTGTGTGTAGAACCACGGACGAATCTGCGAACCACCATGGACGCCTCCACCTCCTTCTGCCCCGGGATTCACAGGCTCCGCCCTACCAGGACCAGAAGCGCAGGCCGCCCCCGCTTCCACCTGGCGTCTATACATGGGATCTGGGATCCGAACTCAGGACCTTCCGCCTACAAGGCAGAGGCTTAACCCCTGAGCCACCTCTCCAGCCCTTCTTTCCACTCTTAGGAGGCCCCACCTTCCTTAATTGTGCTTTATCTTTCTTCATTCACCATTTAAATGTTTGCAGAATTTGCTTATGGGTTTTTTTTGTTTTTGTCTCTTTTGAGACAGGGTCTATTTTTCTCCTGAACTATTTATTTCAACATAAAAATGTCTTCTGTTATGTTACCTGCTTAACATAAGCATACCTACTTAGCACGTGAGAGCTACTGGGCTTCAGGCCCCATGACAGGCCTGGGCAGCGTGGACAGGCCTCCGCTGTGGCCAAGTCACCAGCACCTGACTCTGCCCTGCTCTCTCTGAGGGGCGTTTGGTGCTTTCCGCCAAACTGTCGGGGCCCCTCTTGGCCCTGACCCAAGTCACCTTCTCCTCTGCTGTCTACCTCAGGGACAGAGTGGGTGCCCCAGGCCACCCATGATGTGGTCACCCCTATAGCTTGAGGACAGCGAGGCTCTTAGGTGCAGCCCTCCAGCCCGCGCTGTAGACACCCAGGGTGGCGTAGACAGCCCTCCTGCCTGGGCTCAGCAGACACCCGGGGAGCCAGGTGGGGCCTGGGCTCTGGGGGCAACGAGGCCTTTCCACTCCGCTCGGCAGCTCCAGGCCACCTGCCCACGCGAACGGCCATGGAAAGCCCCACGTGGGGCGGAAAGTCCAAAATTCTACAGGCGCTTCTTTTCTGATCTCCCGCAGGAGGCGGGTGGAGCCTGCCCCTCGGTCAGGGCCCAGCCCTGGCAGGTGCAGTGCTGGGGGCTCGGTTCCTGAAGTCCTCAGTTCTCCTTCCTGACCCCCTCCAGCTGAGACAGGACATCAGGAGAGTGAGAGGCTGCTGGGAGAGGGTGCAGCTGTGTTGCCAGGGGGTCACCTCTGACCCCCTGGCTGCCTTGATCCCACAAGCCCGGGGCCCTTCAGTGCCCCTTGTGTCCTTGAGACCCCAGAGAGCCCTGAGGACATGCAAGGCCTGTGGCCTGCATCTGTTCTGCCAGGTCAGCAGAGAGACTCAGAACCTTCCAGACAGCTGGAGCCACATTTGACCTTGGGTTTCCCAGTAGCCCATGGGAGAGGACAGCGGGTGTGGCCTTTGGGAGCTGGTGACTTGCACCTCAGGAGTGGTCCTCGCAAAACACAAAGCTACGTCTCCATATCTGTGGAAAGCATAATGTCAGATGCGCACGCGCGCGCGCACACACACACACACACACACACATACACACACAGAGCCTCTGAGGTCACAGCTCCTCCCCCACTTTGCCAGCACCTGGTCGGTCACACACACACACACACACACACACACACACACACACACACGCAGCCTCTGAGGTCACAGCTCCTCCCCCACTTTGCCAGCACCTGGACACACACACACACACACACACACACACACACACGCAGCCTCTGAGGTCACAGCTCCTCCCCCACTTTGCCAGCACCTGGTCACACACACACACACAGACACACACACGCAGCCTCTGAGGTCACAGCTCCTCCCCCACTTTGCCAGCACCTGGTCACACACACACACACACACACACACACACACACACACATACACAACCTCTCCTCTGAGGTCACAGCTCCTCCCCACTTTGCCAGCACCTGGTCCTGGAGTTGACCACCTTAGCCCATCTCTGGCCCTGATCCATCCCTCCCTCCCTCCTGCTGGGTCCCACACACCTGCCACCTCACCATGCACACGCTTCCAGGGAGACCCTAGGGCAGGAGGCAGGAGGAGAGTGAGACCGACCCCAGTCAGGAGCAGACGCACGGCTTTCTCCCCAGGGCTACCCAAGGGACAGTGCTGGCTGCCCTAGGTCTGCCTCCCTTTCCCCACTTCAGTCCAAGGCTCCTCCCCCTGCACCCCTCTGCCCCAGCCCAGTGCTGCCCAAGCTCCGGGCACCTGCGTCTGCCCTGCCATCACCACCCATGGAGGGCAGATCAGCTGCCTAGCTCGGGCCTGACCATGCGCGAAAAGCCTTCGCCTCCTGGACCAGGCCCTGCTGGCGGGCTAGCCTGGGCTGGAGGCCCCGGGCCCTGCACTTGCTCGCACCTTGCTGGGACATCATTCCACCCACGTCCACCTGCGGCCTCTGCCTCTCTCTCCAGCTGCTGCAGGGCGGCTCTCAGTTTCTCCTGCCCTCCAGGGCGTACCACCAGGCTCGGTCAGGAGTTCTGAGACGGCTCTGTGGGCTGTGTGGAAGCGCAAGAGGCCACAGGTCCAAGGGGTCAGCCGCCTTCTGGACCCTGCTTGTTTCACTCCGACAGGCCCCGACTCAGGGTGCGCATTTGAGGAGACCACGGCTCACAGAACTGGAGGATCTGGGCAGCTCACAGCTAGGGAGGGCAGAGCTCAGAAGCCCACTGCGCCCAGCGTGCCCCGTGTGGTGCCATAGCAGCACTTGGGATGGCGGTCCCGGGCCCTCTGCCCCCGCTTCCTGCAGCCCAGATTCTGGGTCAGTGGGGTCTCGACCATCTTTCACAGCGGTTTCTTGTGGCAGTCAGGGTGCCCACACACGTGGGGGACCTAGTCTAGGGACGCTGCCCTGGCTTTCCACAGGGTCTCACTAAACCTGGAGCTTGGAACTCAGCCAGGCTCGCTGACTAGTCTCGGAGACGCTCCTGTGTCTTCCCCTCCGCCGGGCTCTCTGGCTTGGTTTTTCACGTGGAGGCTGGGGGTCCTCAAGCTGGCTCAGCAGCGACCCGCAGAGCCGTCTCTCCAGCCCGTCTTGGCTTTCGCGTGAACAGTCTTTCTGCGGGGAGGGGACAGACTCCCGCCGCCTGCACCCCAGCAGCCCCGCGCGGGCAGGAAGGTGGGCAGCGGCTGCGCCTTCTGCACCTGCCTCAGGCAACCTCTGCTCTGATTGGCTCGGGGTGAGTCAGCGCGCCCGGCTCGCTGTGGGCCGGGGGTATATAGAGCGGCCGGGCCGGCGAGGAGGGGTGCCCGGAGCAGCCGGCGGGACCGACACCGAGCCGCACCCGGCGCCCGCGGGCAGCAGGGGGCGCAGCCGGGCCCGCGGGGGGCCCATGGCAGGAGGCGACGGTTTGCTGCGCCGCCTGCTGCGGCTGCACCGCACCGAGATCGCAGTGGCTGTGGACAGCGCGTTCCCGCTGCTGCACGCGCTGGCCGACTACGACGTGGTCCCCGAGGACAAGTTCCAGGTGGGCCCCTGGCCCCGGGGCGGAGCTTGCCAGCCTCCCCAGTTCTATCCCCACAAGCCAGGGGCCTGGAGACCCCGAAAGATGGAAGCCCCCGCCTGCCGCAGCCCCCGCCTGCCGCAGCCCCCGTGTCACCAGTCACATGCTGTCGCCATAGGAGACCCTGCATTTGAAGGAGAAGGAGGGCTGCTCCCAGGCTTTCCACGCCCTGCTGTCCTGGCTCCTGACCCAAGACTCGGGGGTCATCCTAGACTTCTGGAGAGTTCTCTTCAAGGACTACAACCTGCAGCGGTACAGCCGGTTACAGAACATCCTGGACGGCTTCCCCAAAGGTGGGCACCAGCCCAAAGGTGGGCACAGCTGTGCTGGTCTGCTTCCCCAAAGGTGGGCCTGGGGCCTGCTGCTTCCAATCTCCTGGGCAACTCGGGCACCACTGTGAGGAGTGCAGAGGTGCAGGTGACCCTGGAATTCCAGGCCTGCCCCTCTTCAGAATTCCTACATTCCAAGAAGCAGAAGGCCCCAGCCGCCTTTCCCAAGGGTGCTGAGTTCTGGGTCACACCTCCCAAGGCCCTAAGATGGGGACCCTGCACTCTGATCTGGGGTACCTCCCAAGGCTCTAAGATGGGCACCCTGCTCTCTGATCTGGGGCACACCCCCCAGAAGGCCCTAAGATGGGGACCCTGCTCTCTGAGCTGCAGACGTGGACCTCAGCCAACCCCGGAAGGGGAGGAAGCCCCCTGCAGTCCCCAAGGCCTCAGTTCTACCAGCCAGACCCCCTACCAAGAGGAAGGCGCCAGAGGAGCCTCGATCTACCCCAACAACAATCCTGACCCCAAGGGGTACATCCAGCCCAGGTACCCAGGGAAGGAGGAGTCATTCAGAGTTGTGGTGCCCCCCTGCCCTTCCCCCCTCCTGAGATGGCCGCTGTCCTAACCACGCTGGCCACAGGGTAGGCCTGCAAATTCTCTATGGGCACGCAGAGGGGGTCTCTCACTGGTGAGGTAGGCAGGCGCCTTTGATTTCTTGTTTCTTGAGGAGGGAAACAGCCCGATAGACAGCATGAAATCACGGGTACTGGGGATCCTCGGAACCAGACCTCCCCGGGTGTCCACTCCACTCACCAGGCCCACCAGCAGCCCCTCAGCTCAGAGAGCGGAGCAAGGCTGTGTCCCCTTGCAGGATCCCACACGAAAACCAAAGCCCCCAAGAAGCCGGAGGACAACTTGGAGCCACAGCGCCTCCCATTGGGGAATAATGGTGAGGGGCCAGGGGAACAAGGGCTGGGGTGGCGGCTGGGCACTTATTGCCCTCTAGGAGTCTTGTCCTGGAGCTGGGGCCATGGTGGTCTAAGTCTCCCCCTCCTGGCCTTAGGTGGGTGGTCAAATCCAGGGAAGGGGGCTCCAATCTGCTCTTGCCGGTCTCCCCACCCACGCTGCCCTGCCTGTCTCCTCTCAGGCCCCTACCTGTGCCTATTCTAGTGTCCCCAACTTTCTGGCCAGCCCTGACACCCACCATGAGAAACCCATTCCTGTCCCTCAGCTGGATGCAGCCTAAACCTCCCCCTTCCCCAGGGGCCCTAGAACCGCACGCTGGGAACGCTGGGTCCCAGCACAACACGGGGCCCACGTCATGGTCATCCTGGCCCTGCACGCAGCTTCGCTCACAGTGCTGTCCTCACTGTACCATGCGTATGCACCTGCGCTCACACGCACACCTGCGCTCACACGCACACCTGCGCTCACACGCACACGTGCACTCACACATGCAGCTGCCTTTGCACGTCAACCTATGGGCAACCGTGCATGGCTGGGAGGTAGGGAGCATCTGCAGCTCCCGTCTCAGCACCTCCTGCCCAGCCTGGCATGGAGGGGGGCTCGGGAGCTGCCTCCCCAGCTGATGTGGAGGGGGGCTGGGGAGCTGTCTTCCCACCTGACGGCACCTACTTGGGCTGTGCCTTCCCCTAGGAATTCAGACCGTGTCGGCTTCAGTCCAGAGAGCTGTGGCTGTGTCCTCTGGGGATGTCCCAGGAGCCCGCGGGGCTGTGGAGGGGATCCTCATCCAGCAGGTGTTTGAGTCAGGTAGACACGTGCGGGAGATCTTTGAGGGGGCCCACGCCGCTCTGGTGGAAGGAGGGGATCCCAGAGCAGCTGTGACTGTCCCAGGTAGCCAGTGTCCCGTGAGACGTCCTGATGGCGCTGGATCAGATGGGGGGCAGAGGGCTCCCCACGTCCCAGCATGGGATGGCCCCCTCCACATTGGTGGGCTGCTGCGGAAGCCCCGTTTAGTGCTGCTCTGGTTCTCTTGGTTCACCGTCCACCTAGGATGGCCCGTTACTTCCCTACCTCACACCCCTCTGCCCCCCCCTCCCCTGCACCACCTGCAGCCGGGTCCCTCCCATGATAGGGGCAGGTCCTGGGCCAGGCTCCACTTACAATCACATAGCTTGCCAAGTAAGCCAGCAGCCCACCGCGTGCAGCAGCCCATGGCCCCTGGACACAGCTGCAGAGGCAGAGCGGCTTCTGCCTGGACACTGGCCGGGAATGCCAGGGCCAGCCAGGATGGCCAGGGAACTGATGCCCACCTTGGCCTGGTCTCACCGCGGTGGTCTCAAGAACCCTGCATGAGTGTCTAGGAGCTGTGGCAACAAGGCTCCAAAGTGGAAGTGTGGGCAGGGCCACATCTCCCCAGAGGCCAGGAGGAGCCTTCCGACCCTTCTGTGGCCCGTGCTGGCTCCAGGCTGCAACTCATCTCCTTGTCTGTCTGTCTGTCCCCCTCTCTATTTTTCACATGTTGCATTCGAGCGATGTGTCTGGGTGGGCATGCTTGTGCCATGGTACATGTGGGGTTGGTTTGTGTGTTTCGGGGATTGAACTCGTTTCGTCAGGACTGCCCGGCAGCCCCTTTACCTCACATCTCACCGGCCTGGTTTCCTCTCTGCGAGGATCAGTTGAAGGTCCAATATGACCTCACTCTAACCAATCACATTTCCAAAGACGGTGGTCTTCAAGCGAGGTCCTGTTGTGAGCTTCTAAATTGACCTCTCGCCAGAGGTTCTCTTGGCTGGGGTGGGTCGGGGTGGGGGGCAGCAGGCCGCAGGAGGTGTGTGGGTCCCGGCCCAGTACTCCTCTCCTCCCAGGGGGCTCCAAGAAGTGCATCCAGGTTGGGGGTGAGTTTTACACTCCCAGCAAGCATGAAGACCCCAGCAGCAGCTCGAAGAGCAAGACCCGGGGCAGTGCTGGCCTGAAGCCTGTGGTCCGAGCCAAGGGAGCCGCTGGCCCCGTAAGCGCTGGGCTGCTGGGGGCCCTGTGCTGCTGGGGGGCCCTGCCCAGCCCCCCCCCCCCACAGCAGCTGTTCCGCTGTGGGCCAGGATCTGGGTCTGGGGTCTGGGAGCTGCCATGCGCCTCCCTTTTCCCTCCTAGGGTGGAGGTGAGACAAGGGGCCAGCAAAGCAGGGTCCCCGTCCTTCCGGCCCTCCCCGGTGAGCCCCAAGTCCACCAGGTAAGCCCTGGGGACTGAGAACCAGCCCCCCAGGTCTGTCCACCGCCTCAGCCCCTCGTACTGGGCCCTTAGTTGCCCAGAGCACTAAGATCTGTGCCTGCCCTTCCTCCCTCTCTGTCCTCTTCTTCCTCGTCTTCCTGCTCCTCCTCGTCCTCCTCCTCCTCCTCCTTGTCCTTCTCCTCCTCCTCGGGGCCGTGTTTTAAGTAAGTCGGAGCAGTTGAGTTTCCCCAGGTCTTTAAAGCTATACATCTACTCAGCCTCACTGACTGTGTTGCTCAGCTGAGCAGTGTGGGGAGGGGCTGCTAAGGCCACAGCTCGAGGGTCCCTGGAGACTTCCTCACAGTGAGGCTGCGCTCCAGGGTCCCTGGGGAGTTCCTCACAGTGAGGCTGTGCTCCAGGGTCCCTGGGGACTTCCTCACAGTGAGGCTGTGCTTGAGGGTCCCTGGGGACTTCCTCACAGTGAGGCTGTGCTCCAGGGTCCCTGGGGACTTCCTCACAGTGAGGCTGTGCTCCAGGGTCCCTGGGGACTCCCTGGCTCCCCGCGCAGTGCGACTGTGTTTGCTGCCGTGGACCACAGATCCCTGCCGCTTGGCACTCTGCTGTCCTGGGCACCCGGGGTGAAGGTCCAGTGTGCTCTGCCCTGAAATGAGCCCCGGCTGTTGGGATCCTGGGCAGCTGCCCCCACGAGCTCTTGGACAGCTGCCCAGAGCACCACAGTCGCTCTCCACAGCCCTGCGTTCTGGGGACCACCAGAGGAGTCAGTGTCTAGAACCCCGAGACACAGTGGCCACCATCCAGGCAAACACATAAGCAGGGGTCTTCTGGGAGGGGCAACAGGGGGCTCCACAGGCCCACCCACGAGGAAGGTGGGGCACAGCCTAGAGAGGTGCCTGGCGCCCAGCACGTCTTCCTCAGAGGGTCGCCTAGCAGGTCTGCGTGGCCACTAACTAGAGGCACAGGTGGACAGGCTGCAGCGGGCACAGAGGTCATCAGGGGGCGTGAGAGTCGGGTCCTGGACAGGACATGCAGGACTCTTCTGGGACGAGCTCTCAGGCGGGTGCTGCGCCCCATTCTGGTCTGCTTGGGCTCCTTGCCTGGTCAGAAGAACGAGGACGAGTGTGCGGTGTGCAGGGACGGCGGCGAGCTCATCTGCTGTGACGGCTGCCCCCGGGCCTTCCACCTGGCCTGCCTGTGCCCACCGCTGCAGGAGATCCCCAGGTGAGCCGAGCTCCCCACGCCCTGCTGCTTCTGCCGGGACACCCTGATTCATGCCCCCCGCCCCCCGCTCAGTGGTCCTGAAGGAAGACCTCCCTGCATAGAAGCCTCAACCCACAGGCGGGAAGTGGGGCCCGTGTGGGAAGCCTTGGCGGGCTCTGGGTGCGAACAGAGCAGGGTTCTCAGGCAACACGGCCCACCCAGCCAGCAGCTTCTGAGGGCAGCTGCAGCCCAAGCCCCCGCCAGGGCAGAGGTGGCCATGCTGGGCCTTTTATCTCGGTGCCCAGCCCAGCTCCTGCAGCCTGGGTCTCCTGATTCCTGTTCCCAGATGGGGCCACAGAGCTGTACCCCTCACCCCCTCCTGGGCTCTCTCCGCAGCTGGTCCCGAAAGTCTGAGAGGTGGGAGGAGGCCTGGGTGGGATTCAGAGGCTGAGGCTGTGGCCTGCACTTGGCCCCTCACTCCCTCTTCATCCCTCCTCCCCTGCGCTGCCTCCCATTCTGCTGCTCTGTCTGTGGGAACGTGGGGGGCTGGGTGGAGAGGTCACTGAGGGAGATCAGGCCTGAGACAGGTGGACGCACGGTACTGAAGGACACGGAGAGCCCTTGGGGGGGGGGTCAGAGGCACCAGGAGACCTGGCTCTGGCTGGGGTTGCCCTCCAAGGTTAACACGCCACATTCTGCTCTGCCGCCCTGGGGCAGCTTACCATCCTGGCTGGTTCTGTTTGCCAGCTGCGGGAAGAGCATGGTGTCACGGAGCCTTCTCAGGCCGCCTGTGCCCAGGGGGCGGGGGTCTGAGGCGCTGGCAGGCCCGTGACTGTCGGCTCTGTTCTCAGTGGCATCTGGAGGTGTTCTTGCTGTCTGCAGGGCAGAGTCCAGCCAAGCTTGTCTCAGGCTGAGGAGCCCCGGCCCCCAAACCTACCCGTAGAGACCCCGGTATGCCAGGGCTGCGTCACCCCCTTCCTTCTCTCTGCCTCCTGTGGCCCCACCTCCTGACTGCTCCTGGGGGTCCCATCTACCCCAGCTCTGGCAGCTCCGCCTTCCAGCCCAGCTCTCCACATCCTGGCCTTCCTGGTCTCCTGCAGGGCCCTGGCTTACCTTGCTCTTCCTCCTCTGACGGGGCCTCCCCATGCGGGCACTGCCGACGTTTCGCACCAGCACTGGCTGCTTTCTGCTTCTGCTAGGGCTGTGGCCACCCCAGGAACTGTCCACTCCGGGGCCACAGGTTCAAAACCAGGGGAAGGGTTGAAGTCCCTGTGGAAAGCCAGACCCCAGAGAGGGATCCCTCCCACCACGGCAGCCCGGCTCCCAGGAGCTGCCGGACAGCGTGCTGTGGCCCCTGAGATCCGACCCTTGAGTTCCAGGTCGTCCCGGGGCTGAAGTCAGCTGCAGAGGAAGCCAGGGGCCTGTCCAAGGAGCCCCCAAGCAGGATGGACCCCGCCCTCACCTACGCACACCTGCTAGCCCCATCTGCAGGCGCCCTGCTGGAGCCCCCCGCCCTGCACCCCTTGCCGAATGCTGGCACTGAGGGGCAGCAGGTGAGCGGGGGACCCTGGTACTGGGGTGCTGACTTCAGGAGTTCAGGACCCACAGGCGGGGGGTGCATTCAAAGCAGAAGAGCGAATCATGGTCCCGAGGGGCCAGCCTTGCACGGCCGCTACCTGGACCCAGAGCTGGGGACAGAGAGAACTCTTCCGGGGGGAGCAGAGCTGGCAGGGGCACAGGGAGGACTCTTCTAGGAGTGGAGCTGGCAAGGAAGGGGGCACATTGCGAAGCAGGGGGCTGTGGCTGTGAGATTCACTGAGGAGGAAGGAAGTGGAGGGGACACTCAGATGTGGGGGAGGGAGCTGTTCTGGGGGGAGCACTCTGTGATGGGAAGGATCTTCTACATGGCTTTTAGCAGAAACACAGATTCTCTGACGCTCCTCAAACCTATCTGGGCAGTGTCACTGCCCACAATCCCCTTCCTCACCCCCATCATGCAGTGGAAGGAGCATCTCCCTCCAAGGCCAGACGGCTCGCCCGCCAAGCTGCGAGCTGCAGTTCCCTGCCCACGTCCTCCAGCACTAACAGGGCTGAGCAGCTGCTGAGCAAGGCGGCTGGGGCTGGCGCGGAGGCTGGGCTTTTCCCATTGTGCCACAGCCAACCATAACTTTCCCTGCACACACCCTGGTTTCCTGGGCTGGCACTGCCTGCCGATCTGGCATCGTGGAGACCCCAGGGTCTGTCACCAGCCACGGTACACGGTCACCCTCCCGCAGGGTCCGGCCCCAGGAGCACGGTGTGGCGTGTGTGGGGATGGCACAGACGCACTGCGGTGCGCGCACTGCGCTGCCGCCTTCCACTGGCATTGCCACTTCCCAGGGGGCGCTGCGCGGCCGGGGTGAGTCAGGGGCTGATGGCCCAGGACGGGGAGGAAATGCCCACCCCACCCCACCCCACCAGGCCGTGGCAAGCTCTCCCCACTCTGCTAGGCCTGGCCTAAGATGCAAGTCCTGCTCCGGGGGCCCGGCCCCGGCCCCCAGGGAGGGAGCGCCTGGCGTGTCACACCCAGCTCCTGGACCTGTGCAGGTCAGTGAATGGACAGCCAAGGTGGCCTCTGTGGGGATGGGGGTCATCCCGGGGAGACTGGAGCCCCCCTCACGGGCCCATGCCATGACCAATGATTGTGTCCACTTTTCAGTTACCTGTAGACGGGCTGTGTTTGGTCAGGTCAATCTATTTAAAGGAAACTCCCTAAGAAGCAATGAGCTCCACGCTGATTTCTCTATAGACCCCGGAACCCCAACCCCGAGGACTCAGGGTGCTTTTCTGTGCCATGGGTAGGGATGGGGGAGACAGAGGCCCCAGGCCGGGAGCGAGCCCAGGTGCCGGCCCTGCTGACTCCAGGAGTCATCCCTCTGCCCCAGTTTTTCATGGAATGGACCCTCGCCCGCCCAAGGCCCCAGAAGGGCGCAGCAACCGGGCCAGCCAGCTTTCCTCTGCTTGCTCTCCCTCCTGCTGAAGCACATCGCTCTGTGCCCCAGGGTGGGGGGGACAGAACTCAGTGTACAGACCTCACAGCAGGACCAACAGCAAGGCCCACCTGTCCACACAGCCTCTTCTTGATTCTAGAAAGGTCTCTCACGAACCATCCTTTACACACCCCTAGCGCCAAGCCCCAGCCAGACCTGCTCCACGCCTTCCCGGCTCGCTCCCACGAGCAGAATCCTGGCACCAGTGCGCTCCAGTGCAGACTCCACTCCACAAGGCTCTCAGCCTTGCGGGCCAGCCTGCTGCTCGGGGCGCTCCCTCAGGAGAGCGGGGGCGTGCAGCTGCGGGCCAGCCCTTTGGGCAAGCTCTCTGGTCTCATGCGATGCAGCACCCCACGGTCTCTCCCCTCCCCACAGGACCTGGGCCCACAGTGACCTGGGATTCAGATGACTGGCTGCAGCTAGACACACTTTCCCCTCTGGGCCTCAGATTCCAGAATGAAGCCCCTGCTAGTTCTCCCCAGAAAGCCACAGGCAGTGTACATAGACAGGCCTGGGGGTCTTCAGCAGGAAGCAGCTTTCTGCCACCCGAGAGGCTGCGTGCCAGTCCACTCTGTGCTGAGACGCACGTCTGCTGCCTCTGGGAGCCCCAGTTCAGCATGTTCCTGGCTCAGCCGACTCTTTCCCATTTTGGATTCCAGGTAGGGAATGGCTCTACTAGTCACGAGACCACTGTGCACAGGGATGACTTGGAAACTCTCCTGAATGAGGTAACTGCCCCCTGGCCCAGCTGTGCCTGCTGCTTCCCACTGCCCCCCCACCGTGGGAAGAAGAGTTGGTGAGGGGGTGGCCCCTCCACTTGATCTCTTGGGGGGCTTCTCACTTGCCTCTCTTGAGTCAGATCTCTGCATCTTAAGACGGCCAGGTAGGAGCTGCTGTGGTGTCCAGATCACCGGCATTCCAAAGACAGACGCCAGAGGACTGTGTGATCGGTCCAGCCTGGGCTATATAGTGAGACCCTATCTCAAAAAGAGGAAAAAATGAGACTTGAGAAGCCAGTGGTTTCCAGAGCCCCAACTACGGACACAGGACTTGCCTCCCCCAGCTGTTCGCCTGTCCCCATCAGTGACCAGTTTGCATTTGGGGCCAACTGACCAATGAGCAGGTCCTGCCTTGGGCACAGTGCCCACACGGGCAGGCCCCGCACGGGCAGGCTGTGGAGGCAGGAGAGCACCGAGCGATGTGACCCTGGCTGTAGCTCTCAGGAAGGCAGATGCTTGAAAACATGAGGACCCCTGAGGACTCCCCAGTCCTGAAGGGGTATCTGACTCCTGAGCAGGGCGGAGGGGATGATGAAGGAAGCTGCCAAGTTGTGCTCACAAGTCACCATGGAGGAGCACTAGGCAAGGAGTCCTTCCCTTGCCAACGTGGCCCATGGGGCCTTGGGTCTCAGCCTTACGCCTTTGTAGTGGGCAGTCAGGGGAGTGATGCCCTTAGGCCAGGATGTCCACTGCCCCTGGACACGTGAGGAGGGGGCGGCTCCGCAGGGGGGCAGCCACCTGAGCCCCATCGTCTTTCCCCAGCACTCTTTCGATGGCATCCTGCAGTGGGCCATTCAGAGCATGTCGCGTCCACTGGCCGAGACGCCACCCTTCTCCTGACTTCGGGCAACCAGGATGAATCAGGAGGTCAAGCGAGTCACCTGCTGCAACGGCTCCGAGGGTTACAGGGTCACAGCCATCCGCACCCCAAGAGCTGGAGAGTTCCAAGCGTTGCCGGTGCCCAGCTTGCAGACGCCTCCCTCTTGTGGGGACACAGGGTGTGCTAGTTTCGATTGTGTTGCTGTGTGATAAAATGCCCTGGCAGAGCAAGTTGAGGAATTGAAGGTTTGTTCCCGCTTATAGTCCGGGGGGGATGAAGCCCATCAAGACAAGAAGGACATGGGGCGGGGCCGGGAGGCTGGGGGCTCCTGTCATATTCACACTTAGGAAGGAGAGCACAAGAGAGAATGAGAGAGAATGTGTTGTGTGTGTGTGAGAGAGAGAGAGAATGAGAGAGGATGTGTGTGTGAGAGAGAGAGAGAGAATGAGAGGATGTGTGTGTGAGAGAGAGAATGAGAGGATGTGTGTGTGAGAGAAAGAGAATGAGAGAGGATGTGTGTGTGAGAGAGAGAGAATGAGAGAGGATGTGTGTGTGTGAGAGAGAGAATGAGAGAGGATGTGTGTATGTGAGAGAGGATGTGTGTATGTGTGAGAGAGAATGAGAGAGGATGTGTGTGTGTGAGAGAGAGTGAGAGAGGATGTGTGTGTGTGTGAGAGAGAATGAGAGAGGATGTGTGTGTGTGAGAGAGAGAGAGAATGAGAGAGGATGTGTGTGTGTGTGTGAGAGAGAATGAGAGGATGTGTGTGTGTGAGAGAGAGAGAATGAGAGAGGATGTGTGTGTGTGTGTGTGAGAGAGAGAGAGAGAGAGAGAATGAGAGGATGTGTGTGAGAGAGAATGAGAGAGGATGTGTGTGTGTGTGAGAGAGAATGAGAGAGGATGTACGTGTGTGAGAGAGAATGAGAGGATGTGTGTGTGTGTGTGAGAGAGAATGAGAGGATGTGTGTGTGTGTGAGAGAGAGAATGAGAGAGGATGTGTGTGTGTGTCTGTGTGTGAGAGAGAATGAGAGAGGATGTGTGTGTGAGAGAGAGAATGAGAGAGGATGTGTGTGTGTCTGTGTGTGAGAGAGAATGAGAGAGGATGTGTGTGTGAGAGAGAGAATGAGAGAGGATGTGTGTATGTGAGAGAGAGAATGAGAGATGTGTGTGTGTGAGAGAGGATGTGTGTATGTGTGAAAGAGGATGTGTGTGTGTGTGTGTGAGAGAGAGAGAGTGAGAGAGGATGTGTGAGAGAGAATGAGAGAGGATGTGTATGTGTGAGAGAGAGAATGAGAGATGTGTGTGTGTGAGAGAGGATGTGTGTATGTGTGAGAGAGAGTGAAAGAGGATGTGTGTGAGAGAAAGAATGAGAGAGGATGAGTGTGTGTGAGAGAAAGAATGAGAGAGGATGTGTGTGTGAGAGAGAATGAGAGAGGATGTGTGTGTGAGAGAGAGAGAGAACAGGATGTAGAGCTGGGCTTTTAACCAACCCCCCCCATGGACTACTTCCAGCAAGGTTTCCCCATCATCCTCAGGAGCGCCACCACCAGGGACCAAGTGTTCAAATGCACACCCAAGGGGCTGAGGCATTTCGCATTTGAGCCCAGCACAGGCCCCTCTGGTGCCCTGAAATCACAGCCGCTGGCTTTCGAGAGTGTTTTGGGGAGGCGTGTCCACCTCCAGGCTCCTGCAGCTGACCAGGTGGGAAGGAAGGGAGAGGAATGCTGGGCTCAGTTAGCACACTGAGCAGTGCTCCCCCGGAGCAAAGTCCGGGCCCTCATGACCCCACAGGCCCACTTTGGCTGCTCTTTCAGGGGCCTGAGGCTTCCTGGATCCACTGGTCTTGATGCCACACTGATGGGTTGATGCCACGCTGACGGGCCGACGCCACACTAAGGGGTCGATGGCACGCTGACAATGGTTGATGCCATTTCTGCCATCATCGCAGGTCTTCCCCTGTGGTGTTCTGAGGGACTGAGAGGGAGCATTCATTCTTAACAATCAGCTCATGTACCACACAGTGTTGCTGTAAATGCCAGTGTGTAGAGATTGCTCTGGGGTTCAGTTGTGAGAGTGAAGACCTGTATTTCCAAGTCAGCAGTGTTGATGCGCGCCCGCGGTCCACAGTGGGGTGTGTGCCCGCGATCCACAGTGGGGTGCATGGCTGTAATCCACAGTGGGGTGCGCGCCCGCGGTCCACAGTGGGGTACGTGCCTGTGGTCATTGCTTGGGGGATTGAATCAGGAGGATCAGGTTTCTGAAAAACCCACAAACAAAGAAGATTAATTTCTACTCTGTCTGAATGAGATTGTTGTAAAGATATAAAAACACACATGTGGCCCTGGAGAGATGCCCCAGGGGTTCACACTCTGCCTCACAAACCAAAGGTCCTGAATTGGGATCTCAAGTCCCATAAAAATGTCAGGCAGAATCAGTGGCGGCTGCACCTCCAGCCCTGGTGGGCGGAGCCTGGGAAATCCCAGAGGGAAGCAAGAAGGAGGTGGAAGCAATCCAGGATGATTCCCAAAGTCACCCTTGTTCCTCCACAGGGACACACAGTGCCCTCTCTCTCTCTCTCTCACACACACACACACACACACACACACAATAAACAGGTAGATAGATAGATAGATAGATAGATAGATAGATAGATAGATAGATAAAAATAAAAAGTTTAAACACAGATGGGATTCTCCAATGGGAGTGACCTACTGACTACCCTAGTCCCATCTTCCTCTGCAAGTGCAGTCACGCTCCAAAGTAGTAGGGTCAGGGCTTCAATGTATGTTTTGGGGGACAAAGATTCTGGGAACCACACTCCACTTTGTTTGATGAGTTCTTTTTTTAGTTTTATTTATTTACCTGAGAGAGAGAGAGCAAGAGGGCTTCCAGAGATGAACTTGGGTCTTGCGGTTTGTAGCAGGTACCCACCGAGTTATCTCCCTGACCCTCTGCTGAGTTCTTGACTTGGCCTTGAACTTGGCCTCTATCCTTGACCCACCTAGTCCAGCTGGGTCTGGTTCGCAGATTCCACACCTGGAAGTCCAGTCACCCCCAGCTGGTGAGAGTCCTCGTCCCCGCCCTGGGCCGTGACCGCCCTGACTGCCCAGCAGTGGGTGTGTGCTCAGCCCGTCTTGCCTCCTTCCCATCTGGAAGGCTCCTCCCTCATCTTCCCCCAGTCCCCTGTGTGTGCGCTGACATTGCTCCCCGTCTCTCCCCCTCGCGGCATCTTGGTCTCAGCATGTGTGTCTTGCACGCTTGTTCATACACGCCATGACAGGGCCAGCAGCCCCCCTGCAGGAGGCGGCCCCGAGCCTGGGACAGTCCGCGCTCTGGGCTCGGTGCGGCCTTGAGGTTGCAGGTGGTGCTGTCAGGGTCTCTGCGAGGACGCAGGTGAAGAATGTGGAGGACGCTGATTCCGCTGTGCTTAGACTAAGTCTGCCCCAAACCTCCCACTCCGACTAGCAGAGCAGCAGGCGGAGGGGCTCTCAGCGGGTTCTCCGGGAGGTAGCATGGTGTAGACCCGCTTCTCTTAACCCACGCCCGGGCCTGTCTGGGCTTCGGTATGTGCCCAGGGATGGGAGGACTTGCACCTTGGGTGGGCTGCTACTTCACGGGGTGCTCAGGTGGGAGAGTGGGGTGCAGCTCCTGCGGCTCTTCCTGCGGACCCTTCCACAATGTATTAGTCCTGCTGGCGGTCGCTCTCGCCCCCACCCTAAGGGAACCTCAGCATGGGACCGTGAGCTGGATGAAGAGCAGCGTCTTGCTGGGGTCCCTCCAGGCCACCCGCCAAGGCCGCACGCCTTGTAATGAGAGCCCAGCACCACCAGGGGGAGACTGATCAGTGGTGAAGCTTTGAAAATACTCGGAATGATCAGGATTGAGAGAATGTTTGAGCAATAACTTTGTATCCTTAAAAAAAAAACAACAAAACTTTGTATCCTCAGACTGGAGTGTTAGCCACAGGATGTGTGCGGGCTGAAGGCGGACCAAGAAGTAACTGTTTCCTTTCCTTTAGATGCAGGCTTTTGTATCCCAGGGTGACCTTGGCTCCTGATCCTGGGCTCACCTGAGGGGTGGGACTGCAGGTGTGTTGTGTGCCTAACGGGAGAGTGAGCTTCTCATGAATATATGCAAATGAAGATATTTCTCAACTGTATATATACATATAGATTTATATAGAGAGATATTTCTCATATCTACATCTTATAGATGTAAAGAGAAAAACAGGTGAAGAAGACAAGGGCGTTGTAAGAGATTACAGGTGATTTTTCCTTTGCAAATGTACTATTAATATTTTTATTTCTTTTATGTGTGTATGTGCGTGCGTGTGTGCATGTGTGTATCATTGGGCACTGTGTGTCCCTGTGGAGGAAGGACCAAGGGTGACTTCAGGAATCATCCTGGATTGCTTCTACCTCCTTCTTGCTTTGCTCTGGGATTTCCCAGGCTCCGTCCATCAGGGCCAGAAGTACAGAACTCCACCATTTCCACCTGGCCTTTTTGATGTGGGACCTGGGATCCAAACTTAGGATCTTGTGCTTTTGAGACAGAGTTTTAACCCCTGAGCTGTCTCCCCAGCCCTGCAAACTTACTATTATTCTTATTCATTGGGTGGAGTAAAAACAGGGTCTCCTGCAGCCCAGCTGGGCTTGGACTCACATGGCTTCAAGGATGGCTTCCTGGTCCTCCTGCTCTCCCTGCCACGTGCTGTGATCACAAGTGTTCAGGGTTAGGTCGGGCGGGTGAAACGTATGGGGGGTGACTTGGACCATATGTGGATCCCAAGTGGAGGCCAGGAAGAAAGAGAAACTGACACAGGGGGAGACTTAAGAAAAAGGAGTTCATTTAGAGCTGAGGGCCTGGTTGCCAAGGGAGCCCTAGTTTGGCCTTAAAGTGGGAAAGCCTTAGAACAGAAGAGAAGCTGAAGGTCAGAGAGGACAGGGAGAGGGCCGCCAATGTTGCAGGTTCTCTGGGGTCTTATGTGTCCGGTTCTTGTGTTCAGGAGTTGAAGATTGAAACCAGGACAGTCGTAGAGGATTACTGTTGAATTTATTAGAGGAGAGAAAGAATGGAACTCGGGGACATGGACTCTGTGAGGGGTAAGAGAGCCCAGAAGAACTCATGGAGTCCAGACATGGATTCTATGAGGGGCAAAGAAACCAAAGATGGCTGCAAGGGTCAGGGGTGTTTATAGGGCTGGGTGGGTCAGGAAAGGTGGCTTTTCCTCATGGTTGGCTCCAGCTTCTGCTAACCCGATCTTGGTCCTCTACATCTCACAGGTCATACTGGGGGGGATTTGATCTTGTCTCTGACCTCCAGTGGGCTTATCTGCAAAGGAGAACTAATCTCCTTATCCTTTCATGAACAAAGGATTTGGGAAAGACCCTGATTTATCTCTGTGAAGATTAGAGTCAGTTCCTCTGGGTAGGGCGTGTTCCTTCAGAGAAACCCCAGCCAGGGATGACCTTCCGAGACCTTCAGAAGCGCCCCAGCATGGCCCATTCCAAAGGTGCCTGACTGACCTCTTGTGCACACTAGCACACGTGGCCGTCTCTCACACACCCAGAAATCTCACGGGGAGAGTCTGGAAAGCACAAGAGGGAAGGTCGGGAAGGCTGCCGTCCCAGGGAAGAGCCGCTCTCCTGTGCAGCCTCAGTGCCCAGCGTGGATTTCCAAAACCAGCTCCATTCACCAAGGCCCCTGGGGTTTTTAAAGGGAAAAGACATTCTGAAAGTTCTAGAAAGATGCAGGGCCAGAATGGCTCCTTGCCAGCAGGGCCGGGAACACACGCGTGAGTGCAGTGTGAATACACATGGTGGGGAGGGTGCAGAGGCCACACCCCACTCTGAGGCATGAAGCGGGGGAACGTGGGGGCTGGTGAGCTCCATGGAACAGATTAGACTGCAGATCCCAGATGGCTCCCAGCCCCTGGGGGGCGCCCAGGCTGCTCGGAGCGCTGCCGCCTCACCTGCACATGTGACGCGAGCTTCATAGCACCCTACGTGTAAGACAAAGCACAGCTGGGTTCAGGACTGGAACCTGGGTCAGCAGCGTTGAGCCAAGTTCCGAGCCCCGGTCCCCCCAGGCTGCCCGCCACAGCCCCGCCCACTGAGACCCAACTGCTTGGCTGTGGGCTCTAGGCAGCTGCAGGTCTGTGCTGCAGCAGGTCCTGCCCGGTCCTTTGGTTGCTTTTATGTCTCCAGGTTCCTGTGTTCGGGAGTTGAAGATTGAAACCAGAGCATGTGGAGAGGACTAAGGCAGAGTTTATTAGAGAAAAATTGCCTAAAAGGATTAGAGGAGAGAAAGAAAAGAAAGGAACTCACAGGCTCAAGACATGGAGTCCCGGGGCTAGAGAAGTGGCTCAGGGGTTAAGCCTCTGCCTTGCAGGCAGGAGGTCCTGAGTTCGGATCCTAGACCCCACATATAGACGCCGGGCAGAAGCGGGGGCGGCCTGCGTTTCCTACGTTTCTGGTCCTGGTAGGGCGGAGCCTGTGAATCCCCGGGCAGAGTAAACAAGGAGGAGGTGGAGGTGGTCCACAGTGATTACCGAATTCGTCCAGTGGTTCTACACACACACACATACACACGTGCGCGCATACACACACAACTGAATAAGTAATAATAAAAAAAAAAAAAGACATGGAGTCCCATGAGGGATAAGAAAGCCAAACGTGGCTGCCAGGGTCGGGGGCATTTACAGGGTCAGGCCCAGGAGAAGTGGCTTTTCCTCACTGATTAGCTCCAGTTTTTGCAAACCTGATTGGAAAGGTTAGTTCTCTGCATCTCATTGGTCTGTTCATATTGGGGCCCGACCCAGTTGATCTTGAGGCAGACCTCTTGATCCAGTTTATCTGCAAAGGAGAGCTCATCTCCACATCCTTGCGTGAACATGTTGCGGGGTCCGAAAATCCACCCAATGAGGCACAGACTACGAGCTCTGTCAAAGCTCACAGACCCCCGGCTACAGGAGAGCCTTTCCTTCGGTCCTTGAAAAATAGTCCAGCCTCATCTGGGGGAACCCCAGAATTATGGGTTTGTGGGGAGTCATCCAATGATTCATCATAGACCAAAAGTTAGAATTAATAACTGAGAGGCTTTGTTAGCGAAAGAGAGACAGCGAGAGAGAGAGAGAGAGAGAGAGAGAGAGAGAGAGAGAGAGAGAGAGAGACGGGGGCGGTACCAGGGCTTACACACTGGGGCAGAGTGATGCGTGTGCAGCAGCCTGGAATGACAGCTCTACACAGTTCTTATACACAAGGGACAGAGGAGGTTGCATGCTCGCCAAAACAGTTCAGCAGGCAGCATTTACAGCCTTGTCGGCATGCAGGCCTGCGGGCTTCTTGCAGGCCCTCTGGCCAATGGCACTCCATTGGGGAACTTCCGAGAACAGCAGGGCAGTGGGCATTTTTATTGCCTGCCAGCAATTTCTCAGGCCGAAGAAATGTCACTTTAAGATTTTTCCTTTTATGCATCCCCTGCACAGAGGGTTGGGGGAAGTCGGTGACCTTGTCTCTGTGGAGGATTAGAGTCAGCTCCTCCATAGTAATGGGGTGTGTTCTTTCAGGGTCACCCTACTGCAGGGATGACCTTGGAAGACAACAGGACCCTGTTCTAAAACTGCCTACTGCTGAACTTGACCCGTGTCCCAGGACCTGGGGCTGGTGATTTTGAAAGAGGGCACAGATGTTTCCATTCGGGCTCTTCCAGGGGTGAAATTTCTACCCTTTCATCCCGCATGTGGGCCAGGTTTAGTAGCTGGCTTCTGCCTGCAGGGGAGTTGCTAGAGCCCCAGGGCTACCCACTGGTTCTGGACAGCACAGACATTGCTGGCAGCAACTTGGGGGAGGGAGGGTCCAGCCTTCCGTTCCAACCTTGAGCTCAGAGAGACAGACACACTCAGCAAGGGAAACCCAGCAAGCTCCTTTCCCCGTGGGCCTCAGGGGTCCGAAGCCTCCAAGGGAGCCCCCGGGGCAGGGAGGCTGTGGGGTTGGCGTGCCCCTCTTGTGGGAGGCCCCAAGTGCTACTGGTTGAGTGCTGAAGTTTGTGGCCACGGCCACTGGCTGCCATCGCTGTCGGCCGCAGGGAGGCGATCGGTGCCTGCACCTCACTCTGGTCCGGAGCTGTTACGGGGTCCAGAAGGCCACCCAATGAGGCACAGACAATGAGCTCGACTGAAAAGGATGTTTATTGAAAGTGGGTCGAACAGAACTGAAGCCTCAGGACTCCACCTATGTTCAGACCTCAGAACCTTAGGACTCCAGCACTCCATCAGAGTTCGGGACCTCATGTTGGAGCCCCAAGTAAAGGCGGGGGGCAGGTCTTACAGCAGTTTCTAAGTTGGTACGTGCTGCCCAGCTAGTGACTCAAGTTGGTATGTGCTGCCAGTCAAGCTGGCAGTTTCAGATTGTGGTCTCAGTTGGAAACTCGGATAAGGGTGAGGGGAGGGGTGAAAACCTTGAGTGGTGGTCCTGCTGACCCAAGGCTGCAAGTACGAAACCAAGTGGTCAACAGATAGTGAGAGCGAGTTCTGATTATCTTTACGCATAAGCAGTTTACAGAAGCCAAGGAGCAGTTAGTCTAAGGTCAACATTTTTCCACAGCACATTTTCTATAGCACACTGCACACAACAGTGGGGTCTTCCTTTTTCTAGGCCACAGAGCCTCATCTCACGGGTCCAGCGTTGGCCTTTCCTTGCCTGGCAGCCTTGCCTCAGACATTTCAATATTTAAACATGGTGAAAATCGCATAATGTGGATGGATCGACGCAACCAGTTTTGAGCTCATTTCAGGGTGAGCTGAATGCATCCGTGTCGGGCACCATCTTGTCTCCCAACTCCAGACTGAAGCTGGGTCCATGCCACCTACCGCCTCCCCTCCCAGCTGCAGGCACCTTCCATCTGTGTCTGAATGTGATTGCCCTAGGTACCCCAGGGGAGTGGGGGCACGTGAGGTTGCCTTTGTATGTCTGATTTGTTTCTCCGAGCATGCTCTCTTCAAGGCTCACCCATTTTAGAGCATGCATGAGAATTCCCATCCTTTTTAGGACTGAACAGCATTCTATTGCACAATGGGTCACTTTGCACGATCCACTCATCCATCCACAGCACAAGTGGTGATCCCCCTTTTGGCTGTGTGGATAGGACTATGACAAACAGGTGCGTAGGATACCTGGGACCTTGCATTATCTTTGAGTACAGACTTAGAGTAAGCTTCTGCATTGCACCCTAATTCTACCTTTGCTTTTTTTTTTTTGAATAAATCTTTTTTTATTATTATTTATTCAATTGTGCGCGTGTATGTGTGTGTGCGTGCATGTGTGTGTGTGTGTGTGTACAACCACGGATGAATTCGGGAACCACCATGGACGCCTCCACCTCCTCCTTGTTTACTCTGCCCCGGGATTCACAGGCTCCGCCCTACCAGGACCAGAAATGCAGGCCGCCCCCGCTTCTGCCTGGCGTCTATACGTGGGGTCTAGGATCCGAACTCAGGACCTTCTGCCTGCAAGGCGGAGGCTTAACCCCTGAGCCACCTCTCCAGCCCCTCTACCTTTGCTTTTTGAGGAACCACTCTTGAGTTTTCCACAGTAGCTATCCCATACACAGCCCCCTCCCATCAGTGTGCAAGGCTTCCAGCTGCACTACATCCTGGTCACTCTATTGATGGCAACCATTCTTCTAAGAACTCTCTCTCTCTCTCTCTCTCTCATACATCTGATTACAAGTAAGCAATGACAAGAAATGTCAGCTCAGGGGCCACGTGTGAGGCAACAACACATCAGTGTGCTGAAAACTACTTGGTCTGAGTGTACACTTTTTTTGTGGCTTGTGTGTGGGGCTGGTATCTATGTGTGTATATTTCTGTGTGCAGAACAGGGCACTCTATGTGCCCATGGAGGCCCAAAGGGTGACTTTGGGATTCATGCTGAATTGTTGTACCTTCTTATTGCTTTGCCTGGTATTTCCCAGGCTCTGCCTTCCAGAGCCAAACTGCAGGCCACCACCACATCTGCCCGCAGGCCACCACCACATCTGCCCGCAGGCCACCACCACATCTGCCCGCAGGCCACCACCACATCTGCCCGCAGGCCACCACCACATCTGCCCGCAGGCCACCACCACATCTGCCCGCAGGCCACCACCACATCTGCCCGCAGGCCACCACCACATCTGCCCGCAGGCCACCACCACATCTGCCCGCAGGCCACCAGCGTTTTTATGTGATTCAAGCTCCACACTCAGGTCCTGCCGTCTCCAGCACCCTGAGCGTACATTACTATTATTCTATTCTGTTCTGTTCCCTGTGTTTAACCCATCACAGAAGAGCGAGGGTGCCAGGCTCAGAGCCATCCCCGCAGCATCCTCCCTCTCTGGTCCACACTGCCCCCCCAACTCTCCAACACATGGGCCATTCCTCTGCAAATGCATTTGGTAGAATACAGCAAGTGTGGAAGAAACAGCACGAATCATAGGTAGTGGGACCAGCGGGCGGAGTCTAAACTCTCCATGCCAGACTCACTCAGATGCCCCCCAGACTCCCCCCCCCCCCCGCAGGGGTGATGACCACAGTTTCTGCATTTCAGTTTACAGGGGGCAGTGGCGACCAGGTACCCGACCAGGCAGCAGAGGAATGTTAAGAATGCGCACCAGAGGCCACACCTGGGCACCAGGCAGGCCTAGGATCTCAGCCAAAGGCCGGGAAGTGGTCTTAGGTTTCACTTCGTAGGAACTTCAGACAAACTGCGGTCCAGCCCAGGCCTGAGATTACCGTGGCGGGTGGCTGAGGAACCCGAGTACGCTCCTGGGGACCCCCGGGCCTGGGCACGGCTGAGCAGACCCTGGTGGACAGTTGAGGGTGCCACGTCCAGCCGCCCCTGCAGCCTCCAGCCGCCCCTGCAGCCTCCAGCCGCCCCTGCAGCCTCCAGCCGCCCCTGCAGCCTCCAGCCGCCCCTGCAGCCTCCAGCCGCCCCTGCAGCCTCCAGCCGCCCCTGCAGCCTCCAGCCGCCCCTGCAGCCTCCAGCCGCCCCTGCAGCCTCCAGCCGCCCCTGCAGCCTCCAGCCGCCCCTGCAGCCTGGCGACCGGGTCCCGGGTCCTGAGCGATAGGGCCAGGGCGGCACTGGGGGCGGAGCCGGGCCGGCCGGGGCGGGGCGGGCGCGCTGGCGCTGCGCGACGCGGGGCGGAGACCGGCGACAGCGACCTGCAGGCCGAGCGCGGCGGAGGGCAGCGCGGGCTCCGGGTCTCTGCTGCCGCCATGGCCACCGTGGACCTGGAGAAGCTGCGGATGTCGGGGGCCGGCAAGGCCATCGGGGTGCTGACCAGCGGCGGCGACGCGCAAGGCAGGAGGGGCGCGAGCCGCGCGGCGGGAGGGGCGGGGGTCGGGTTCTGCTTGTCCTCGGACCCCTCTGCGCTCGCCCACGTCCCGAGACGGGGATCGGAGCGGGCTCCGTCGCGGCGCCCCGCGGCCCGGGGTCCCCGTCTTCAGACTCCGCCCCGGGTCGCCGGCGTACGTGCGGCGGGCCACGGTCCTCCGCTCGCCCCGCCCGCGCGCCGCCAGGCCCGCCCGCAGGGGGTGTGTCGGTGTGGCGCTCAGACCCCGGTTCTCAGCTGCCTCTTTCCGGGCGACACGCGTCCGACCTGTGCCTCCCAGAGGCCACGCGGAGCCCGCTAGGCAGTGCCCCGCGACCCCGATCCTGGAAGGACCGGGAACCCCTTGTTCAACCACGCCCTAGGTGGGGGAAGGAGGTGCGTGAGGAGGGAACTATCCTGGGGTGTTGGACGACTTTGGGGTGTTATTTAGGAAAATCCTCTTCTCGCTGCTGCAATGCCGGGCACCTGCCCAGGATCTTGGCAAGTTTCAGCTGGCCTCCCCTCAGCCCCTCTCCTGGTGGCCCGGGTCTGACTGCTGTATCCAGAGCCCCTGGCCTGAGAGGGCCATACCGGTCCCCTGCTTTGTCTAACCGCATAACAGTGCCCCACACTCTGACCCAGGAGGGGAGGGGCTAAGGAAGGCATGGGGCAAGTCTCTAGGGACCGGGCAACCCCTTGAGTCCCTGCAGCTGGGCTTGGTCCATTTTGAAATTTCCAGAGAGTTCTCAGAACATAGTTGAGAAAACACAGATGTGCAGTCCCCACATAAGCCTCACTGCCCCTACCCGGGAGCAGGGGAAGAAAAGGTGGGCTTTACAAGCAGGGACACAAGCCCAGGAAGGCGGAAGGCCACGTGACCTCAGATCCCCGAGCCTGGCTGCGGCTGCCAGTCAGCCTGCTCTTCCACAGGGGCATTCAGTGGCTGGGCAGCAGTGTTCCTAGGGCATGGCCCAGGGCTGGGGCTGAGCCTCGTCAAAGGCCAGTGCTGGTCAGTGACCTTAGAGTGCAGCATCCAGGAGAGGCCCTGGGTGGGCCCCCCTTGCCCACCAGAGAGGTCAGTGAAATCCTGAATTGGCTCTAGCAAGCACGAGTGGTCCAGCCCAAGTCTCTGCCCAGCAAGGCAGTCGTATCCGCGGGATGGACACATCAAGAGGTCTCTGGCTGAGGCGTTGCTGGAAGACGGGGCACAGTGGAGGCGAGAGTGGGTGAAACCCACTTGGGTTTTGTTTGGGCTGCAGGGGAAGATGTTCACAAACCCCCAGTCTCCAAGGAGGGCCAGTGTCACTGGGCAAGGGAGAAAGCAGCCGGCATCAGGGCTGAATGGACCTTGTGTTGCGGAAGTTCTAGAAGCAACTGCAAGCCAGCTCTGTGATCTGACCCAAGCTCTACCCCCGGCCCCTGTTTCTCCTGTGAGAAGGTTTCGTCCTTCCCTTCTAGCCAGCCAGGAAGGTCTGTCCTCCGCAGGCCTGGGCCTCCCTTCCTGTCGGCTGCAGTCCTGTTAGCCAGCTGAGGAAAGCCTGCCTTTACAGATGTATTCTCCATCAGAGCAGTGTATGTACAAGTATCTGAAAGTCAGCCTGGCCGGCCCCCTGGGCTGCACCCCAGTCTGTCCCTGGCGTGGACACTTCAATTCTCTGACCGTCTTTTCCAGCTCCTTCCCTGTGGTCAGGGTAGACTGTGATTTCCTGCGTTGCCAGTGACTACTTTGTGCCCCCCCCATCACTGGGTCTGGCTTGTGCGCAGGCCGTTTGCTGATGAGGATCCTCTCTCATCTCCTGGTAGCTCCGTCTCTAGAAGGCTTCGTTTTCCTGGAGATCGTAGCTCTGCAGTTACTTCCACAGCAAGTGCATCTTCCTTCAGCTTGTTTGGCCCTGACCAGGGTCGGCTGCTGTCAGCTGACAGACAACTGCTGGCCCTCCCACTAGGGCTGCTCCCTGCCAGGTTTATTTTGAGGAAGAAAAGCAGATTAAAGGGCAATTGAAATCCTTTCAGTGGGGTGTGGCGGCTCAGCCTGTCATCCCAGTGGCAGGAGGATTGCCCCAAGTTCTAGGCCAACCTGGCTGTAAAAGTGTAGTAGTCACTTTCTCGGGGTTCCCAGGGCATCTGCTCCCCTGGGGCACTCCTGGCAAGGGCACCCTCCCAGCAGTCAGCGCGGCTTCCGTGCTGTGGCAACCTTGCTCTCTGGGTGCCGCGACTCAGCTGGGTTTGGCTGCTGTACTGTCCCTGGGAGTCAATGTGGGTTTTGTCTGTGTCTGTCCTGTCCCCCACTAGGCTGGCCGGCCAGATGGCCAGGAGATGCAGCCTGTCCCTGGAGCCACAAGTAGGCCTGGGACTCGTGGCTAAACAGTGTCCTTGGTTTCCATAAACCCCTCCTTCCTACCCCCCCCAGGGTCTGGGTCTCTCTCTGTTTGGGGCCTGCTGAGCTTGTGTAAAGGTGGAGGTCCATGAGAACAGGACAGAGAGCTCTGGGGGAGCATAGTTTGGCCTAAGGTTAGAGCATTTGGAGCGGAAGGAAAGCTTACAGAAGGAAGAGACAAGCCAGGCAGCTGCTTGCTGGGAGCGACCTCTGAAACATCCGCAAAGAAGGGTAACCTTTCCTGCCTTTCCAGTGTGGTGGGAAATTTTGCATCAGGGGACACAGATATGTGCCAGGGGTCAGGTAAATCTGACCTGGGGGCGAAGGCTGCCCTAAGTCCCAGGGGCCAGGCTTGGCTTCTGTGAGATGCAGCCCCGGGGGCTGCGTGCCAATGGGGGGGCAGGAGGGAAGCCTGGTTGTTAGCTCCTTGCAGTTCCTATGCAGGTCAAGGCAGGAGAGGGTAGGAGCCCAGCCCATGCCCAAGCTTGCACTGGGGTTCCTCTTCGACTCCCAGCTCTCTGGGGGTCCAGGAGCACCCCACCTTGCATTCAGTCTTAGTAACAATCCATCTGCTTGGGGCGGGGACAGTTGCTGTGGATGGACCAGTGGAGCTGGCTTGGAGGGATGTGGACCTTTGGGGTCCCCGCTGCCCCTGTAACTCTGCCAGCTCCTGAGGTCTGGGTGGCCTTTTGCCAGAGACCCAGACTTTGAGCTTCTGCTTTGGAGAGCTGCTCGCTGTACCCCAAGGACCGGCGAGGGTCCTGGCTCTGCCCGTTCCTGCTGGGCCTTCCCCTTGGGTCCTGGTTTCTCTTGTGGCCCACGGCTTGTCTGCTGTGTGCCACGTGGGTCCTGCACATCAGCCAGGTGTGTGGGGGTGCTGCCCGATGGGGTGCGATGGGGTGCTTCCTCCAGGCCTGGGCATCATCAGAACTGTCTTTGCTGAGGGCCCCAAGCTGTGCTCTGGGGACGCGTGTGTGAGGGATACAAATCTCATGAGGGCCACATGCCCTCCCAGGACTAGGGCGCCCCAGCAGATAACAGGCGGGGCCCTCAGCTCGGGGGCCCCCAGGGCCATGGCTTCCTCTAGGGGCACACACTTTCCCAGGGGCAGGACAGGGGCCGCGGGGGTAGAAGCAGGGGTGGGGGGGACAGTCCTTGGGCAGAGCAGCACCATCTGACCAGGCGTCACAGGTGCCCCAAGTTCTTCCTCCTGAGGATGGGGCATTTGCGCCTGTTGGGCCGTGGGTCCTAGGAAGGGGCCGGCAGGGCAGGAGCGGCGTTTCCTGGGGGCCGCTTCCTTCTCGCCCACATTCGCTTTTCCAGGGAACTCTGCACTGTCTGAACCTTAGTGCCATGGGCCCCGGAGTCCGGGAGGGTGCATGTGTGTGCGTGTGTGTGTGTGTGTGTGTGCGTGTGTGCGTGTGTGTGCGTGTGCGTGCGTGTGCGTGTGTGTGTGCGTGTGTGTGTGTGTGTGTGTGTGTGTGAGACCCTTCTGTGCCTCTGTGCTCTGCTCAGCGGCCCCTGAGACTCGGGGAAGTAGTGTCCCCTGTGCCCCCCACGGGTGTCCCTGGGCACCGTCCAGCTGCCATTCTGACCTGCAGGGGACCAGCCCTGCCCTCTGTTCTGCCACCCCCTCCTTTCACCCTCACTGTGGGACCTCAGGGCTCCCATAGTCAGCACCTGTGTTCGCCGAGCCCAGGGACCCCCGTTCCCATGGTTGGGGAGCGCAAGCCAGGGAGTGGGAGCGGAAGGGGCCAGCCTCTGGGCGCAGCAGCAGGGTTCACATCTGGGCGCAAACTTCTGGCCCTGAGCCCACTGGGTTGGGGTGCTGTGGGGGGTCCAGCAGTGCCAGACTGGACTCACGGTTGTTCTGACTCCCTGCAGGTATGAATGCCGCCGTCAGGGCTGTGACTCGTATGGGCATATACGTGGGGGCCAAAGTCTTCCTCATCTACGAGGTAAGGCTGCGTCGTGACAGGGAGGCCTGTAGAGGTCATGTGTATGTGCGAAGGGGCAACAGACACCTCCACCGAGGCACCTGTGGAGAGGTGTCCTGTGGTGGGGTACGTGCCCTGGAGACCTGTTAGCTTTGTGAGGGACAGAACAGGCCGCACTGTCTGGCCTAGTCATTAGTCTGTCATGATGGTAGGTGGGTGGGAACGAAGGGGCTTCCTTGCCCCAGTCCCTGCTTTGGGTTTGGGGCTGAAACCACATCCCCCTTTCTCTCCTCCCTCTTCCTTTCTTCCCCTCTCTCTCCCCCTCCTGCAAGGAAATCCTTGAATGGGCTTTGTGGCTAATTTGTTCTTACTTTTTATATACAATGTAGCTCCAGCTCTGCTCTCTTACGGTCCCGCTCCTTCCTTCACTCTGGGTGTGTCCCTTCCCCTTTGCCCAGGTTACAGAGGGCCTTGCCCAGCCCTGCCCTACAGAGGCGGGGGAGATGGGGACAGGAAGGAGGGAGAGAGGAGACAGAGGCGGAGGTGGGGGGGCTCACAGCGGAGCCAGGCTTCTCTCACTGTGAGCACAGGCTCGGGCGTGGAGGGGCTGGACCCCTGCAGACCCTCAGCAGAATCCCAGGGATCCAAGCTAACACAGGAGCTGGCAGGCGCCTCAGGAAACGGCCTCCAGGAGACGGGGCGGGGGGGGGGGCAGGAGACGGGGGCGGGGTCCAAGCGGATGAAAGGTCCTAGTTTCCCGTTAGGTGGGATGGGGAGTCTCCTTGGCAGGGATGTTGGGACACAAAGCTGACATGTTCAGCATGTGGGCATCACGTTGCTTTGTCCGCGATGGCCAGCATTGGACCTTTGGGCTCAGAGTCCAGAGGGAGGCTCTCTGGGAGCTGCGGAGAGGAGCTGGACTTTGAGCCTGCCCGCTGTGACAGGGCAGGGAGGGACGGGACTCCTGACCCCAAGCAGGACATGTGGCTCCTTTTCCCCAAGAGATTCTTGACTTCCACAGAGAGGAATCTCGGGATGAGTCAGTGCGAAGCGGGCGGACCATGTGGCTGAGCGCGTGAGCTAGTCCCTCACCGTGTCTGTGGCGAGCCTGCCCCCTCTCAGGCCAGTACTGCCCTGCTGGGGAGGAGGCGGGGAGGACCGGGAGCGCAGAGCTGGGCTGGACCACCCGGCATGCGCCGTGCATCTTCTTCTCGCTGGGGCTGGGCTGGTGGTCTTTGGAGGGCTGCATGGAGAAGGCCGTTCCTCTCGTCTTCACCTGTTTGTAAAGACCCCATCCCACGTCCAGTGTGAAGAACGGCAGAGCCCTGTGTGGCCGAGGCCCTGGGCAGCTGGCCGTGTGATGCCAGCGTCAGGTCGGCAGAGAAGCTGAGCCCCGTGAGGGCGTCCACAGCCTCCGGTACCAGAACCCTGCACCGCCCAGCGCTGTGGTGCGGACCTCGGAATCCCCCGGCTTTGCTCCACTCTGGGGCGTAATGTACCCAGTGGCACCATGGGACGTTGTTCTCTGTGGCTGTCCACATGTCCACGGCATTCATGAGTTCCCCCTTGGGGGTGCCCCTTCCCAGAAAGCATGCTGGTCTCCTTGGGGAGATGTACTTATCTTGAAACTGCAGGCCTTCCACGTGCCCGCAAGTGGAGAGGGGCCGTCCTAGGGTGTCCTGGAGCAAGAATGCCCACAGCCCTGGCAGCAGCAAGAATGCCCACAGCCCTGGCAGCAGCAAGGCTGCCCTAGCGAGATCATTTCCCCTGAGCTCAGGGTTCCCTCGCCCCATCAGCAGCCCACCAGAGGTTCCCCTGAGAGTTCTCCTTGCTGTCTTGTCTGTCCATTCTGGGTTATATGAGCTTAACTTGGGGGGGGGTCTCACCTGGTGGCTGCAGGCACCATAAGCACTTGGTGTGTGCCTATCCTCACAAGGAGACTTCTGCCGATCAGAGCATGTCAGAGCCCTGTGTGCACCCTCAGGGATGGGGTGGCAGGACTTGCACTTGGGCCTGGGCCTTCCTTGCCAGTGAGGATTGTGGCTCTGGCCATAACGAGCTGCTGCCTCACGCTGGTCCCCTTTGGTTTCAGGGCTACGAGGGCCTGGTGGAAGGAGGTGAGAACATTAAGCCGGCCAACTGGCTCAGCGTCTCCAACATTATCCAGCTGGTGAGTCTGTCCACCAGGCAGCCCTTCCTGCTCTGGGAGCATGCGGACACGCGTGGGTGTGCGCACAGGGACATGTGAGCTCACATGGGGTGCACACAGGGACATGTGGACACATGGGTGTGCACAGGACACGTGGACTCACATGTGTATAATCACGTTCCACAGCACACACACATACTCTGCCTGGACTCAGCTCCAGAGTGATGTGGCTACTCTGGTTGGTGGGGTCTTGACTATGGGTTCACCAAGCCTGAGACTGACGGGCAGGACCAGGGCTGCTGTGAGTGGAGACAGGGTGGGTTTGGCTCTGCCTGCCCGTAGTGCCACTGAGCTTCCATTGCCTGGTGGCCTTAGAAGTGTGGTGGAGAATAGGCATTTTGTCCCATGGTGCACTGGGGGGGGGGCATGCTGGTCTCAGAGCACCGTGTGTCAGCGCTGTGGGCTGTGACTGGGGCCTGGGAGCCTGGGAGCCTGGGGGGAGGGGTGGCTCAGGCAGAAACCAGGCTAGTTATTGAAGGAAAGTGGGGATTCCAGCTGGAACTGGCCAGCTGATTCCTCCTGGCCAGCTCCCCAGTGGGTGCACAGTGACTGTGTGTACATGCACATATATGTGTGCATATGTGGGTGTGTGCACGCATATATGGGTGTGCACGCATACCCACGAGTACGTGTGTGCACATATATGTGTGCATATGTGGGTGTGTGCGTGCATATATGGGTGTGCATGCATACCCACGAGTACGTGTGTGCACATATATGTGTGCATATATGGGTGTGCATGCATACCCACGAGTACGTGTGTGCACATATATGTGTGCATATATGGGTGTGCATGCATACCCACGAGTACGTGTGTGCACATATATGTGTGCATATATGGGTGTGCGCATATATGGGTGTGCATGCATACCCACGAGTACATGTGTGCACATATATGTGTGCATATATGGGTGTGCGCATATATGGGTGTGCATGCATACCCACGAGTACGTGTGTGCACATATATGTGCATATGTGGGTGTGTGCGTGCATATATGGGTGTGCATGCATACCCACGAGTACGTGTGTGCACATATATGTGTGCATATATGGGTGTGCGCATATATGGGTGTGCATGCATACCCACGAGTACATGTGTGCACATATATGTGTGCATATGTGGGTGTGTGCGTGCATATATGGGTGTGCATGCATACCCACGAGTACGTGTGTGCACATATATGTGTGCATATATGGGTGTGCATGCATACCCACGAGTACGTGTGTGCACATATATGTGTGCATATATGGGTGTGCATGCATACCCACGAGTACGTGTGTGCACATATATGTGTGCATATATGGGTGTGCGCATATATGGGTGTGCATGCATACCCACGAGTACATGTGTGCACATATATGTGTGCATATATGGGTGTGCGCATATATGGGTGTGCATGCATACCCACGAGTACGTGTGTGCACATATATGTGTGCATATGTGGGTGTGTGCGTGCATATATGGGTGTGCATGCATACCCACGAGTACGTGTGTGCACATATATGTGTGCATGCGTATGCATGCGTACCCATGTATATGTGTGTGTGCATATATATGTGTGTGTGTCATAGTTGGGCACAGGTGTCAACTTGACAGTTGAGGGTTTGAGCTCTGGGCACATTTGTGGAGAATTAGTAGTTGAGTTAAGTTCAGCGCGAACCTGCAGGAGATTGTCTAGCTGCTGGGGAAGGCCCAGCCCATGGTGGGTGGGACTAGGCCCTGGAATAAATCACAGAGAGCTGGTTGAGAGAGTCGGCATCCTTCTGTTCACTTGGCCAGACGTGCTCGTCTGGCAAGCAAGGATTGTCCATCTCTCAGCCGTTATGTGGTGATGGTGTGGCCAGTTCCCTCGGCCCTGGTGTTGGTGTGTGCTCTCTTGAGAACTGTAACCAGACTGTCGTAAGGAAATAAACCCCTCGTTCCGTAAGCCGTTTGATGGTCATTTATCAGCAACCATGCAGAACTGCAACAATGTGTGTGTATATATGCGTGCATATGTATATATGTGCATGCGTGCATACGTAGAGATGTGTGTGCATGTGCTCCTATGTGTGTGTGTGTCACTATGCACACATATGTACCCATGTGTATCTATATGTATGTATCTGATTTATGTGTACATGTACCTGTGTGTGTAACTGTGTAGCTGTATGTGTGTCTGTGTGCACGTGTGTAAGAGCATGTGAATGCTTACCTGTATGTATGTGTGTATCACATGTGTACCTGTGTATGTGTACATGTATGTGTGTATGTCTGTACATGTGCATGTTCACGTGCACACATGTTCACGTGCACACATGTTCACATGTACGCGAGCACTTTTCAATTCTAAGCCTTCTTGCTCTGTACCTCATGGAAACGTCCCAGCCTGAAGCCCTATGCTTGAGAGGAAAGACTCAAAGAGTGGGGGTGTCACTGGCTTGTTACATGGTTTTCTTGAGACCCCCCTGGACTTCTCCCTCTCAGTCTGTGGGGTCAATCTGCTCCCCTGTTGGCATCCCTCCATTGCCCCTGCTGCCCCTGGGCCTGTTGGCATCCCTCCATTGCCCCTGCTGCCCCTGGGCCTGTTGGCATCCCTCCATTGTCCCTGCTGCCCCTGGGCCTGCTGGCATCCCTCCATTGCCCCTGCTGCCCCTGGGCCTGTTGGCATCCCTCCATTGTCCCTGATGCCCCTGAGCCTGTTGGCATCCCTCCATTGTCCCTGCTGCCCCTGGGCCTGCTGGCATCTCGCCTGAAAGGCCAGGCCTCTTCTGCACAGGGTGGCACCATCATCGGCAGTGCCCGCTGCAAGGCCTTCACCACTCGAGAGGGACGCTTGGCAGCGGCCTACAACTTGGTCCAGCGTGGCATCACCAACCTGTGTGTCATCGGTGGGGACGGCAGCCTCACGGGAGCCAACATCTTCCGCAGCGAGTGGGGCGGCCTGCTGGAGGAGCTGGTGAAGGAAGGTGGGTCATGTGGAGCTGCGGGGGTCGCATGGAGCTGCGGGCGCCTCCTGGGTCCAGCGCCCTGCATGGCTCAGAGCAGGTGGGAAGTCCAGCTTCCTGGCGTGGACAGAGGCTGGCCTTTGCTGGGGGTCAGGGGCAGCTTGCATTGTGCCAGGCGTGGGGCTGTTTGCCCATGCTAAAGCCAACTGAGCTGAAGCACCCAGCACTGAGGAGCCCGGCCCAAGAGAGCAGGTGCCTGGCACGGAGGAGCCTGGACGCGCCCGTCGCTCCGGCTGGCGTGCTCCCGTCGCTCCGGCTGGCGTGCTCCCGTCGCTCTGGCGCGGCGTGCTCCCGTCGCTCCAGCATCGCTCCGGCTGGCGTGCTCCCGTCGCTCCGGCTGGCGTGCTCCCGTCGCTCCGGCTGGCGTGCTCTTGCTGCATGAGGTCTCTATGAGTTCCAGGACGGTCTGGATGTTTGAGTCATAGAGAGTCAGTTTGTGGAGTGGTAACTACAGTTTGGGTGACATTAGGCAGATGGTCTGGGCTGGAGAGATGGCGCAGAGGTTATACTTCTGCCTGGCAAGCAGAAGGACCAGAGTTCAAATCCCAGATCCCATGTAAAAAATGCCAGGCAGAAATGACAGTGACCTGTACTTTGGGCCTTGGAAGGCGGAGCAAAGCAAAAAAGAAGTAGAGCAGTCCAGGATGATTCCGAAATCCCTCTTGGGCCTCCACAGGCCACACAGGGCTTCTGACACACACACACACACACACATACACGCACACACACACACACACACACACATACACGCCATGATAAATAAGTACATACGTGTTTAGACAGGTCCAAGTGGCCTTAGAAGACCTATTAGGACTCCGTGTTCCCCTCAGACCCGGAGGCTCTTCCCACTGGGCACCAGGCTCCCGGGAGGGGCTGGGCCCAGGGTCCTGCTTCGGCTGCACACCTGGTGGGGAAGGTGCTTGTCCCAGGGGGGCTTCGGGCCCTCACCAGGCTTCCGTTTTCCTGTCCAGGGAAGATCTCGGAGTCCACAGCGCAGACCTACGCGCACCTGAACATCGCGGGACTGGTGGGCTCCATCGACAACGACTTCTGCGGCACCGACATGACCATTGGCACCGACTCGGCCCTGCACCGCATCATGGAGGTCATCGACGCCATCACCACCACCGCTCAGAGGTCAGCGGGCCTCAGCCGGCCTCAGCAGGTGTCAGCGGGCCTCAGCCGGCCTGTGTGCCCGCACTGCAGGGGTCCATCCCCCCTGTGGTGGTGAGATGTGGGCTCGGCCACTCCGCAGGGCAGGTGTGCGCTGGCCAGAGTCCTGTCATTGCAGTTTCACCCCTTCTCCCCTCGGCCGCAGCTCTCGGCTGGGAGCGGCGTTTACGGCAGCTCTGATCTCGCCAGGCCAGCACGGGGCATCAGTCACACAGGCCCCTAGGGACTGCCTCCCTCAGGACAGGGGCTCACCTGCAGGGGGTTCTTTATCTCCAGCCAGGGAAGACGCAGGCTTGGACCAGTTCCTTGCTCTTGGTTCAGCCAAAAGATGGGTCAGAGCCAGCCTGAAGGTTGGCAGGTGTCTTCTGGCCCTGGGCACGAGGAGAAGGGCGCTGTCCTTGCCTGGCCGCTCTTGGGCTGGTTGGATGGGCTGGGCCGTGTGGCCCACATGCCTGGGTTGGCATCCACCTGTTCCCTTCCACAGTCACCAGAGGACTTTCGTGCTGGAGGTGATGGGACGACACTGCGGGTGAGGAGTCAGCCGGGTGGGCGGGCACCACGGAGCTGCTGGGGACGGGGTGGGCATGCGGCACGCGTGGTGCTCTTGTAACGCTGTGATTGCGAGAGAATGCGGGCCTTGGGCAGTGGAGCGGGGAGACAGAATGAGGGTCCTGAGCAGTCCCCCGCCCCGACTTCCAGGTACCTGGCTCTGGTGTCTGCCCTGGCCTCAGGGGCCGACTGGCTGTTCATCCCCGAGTCGCCCCCTGAGGATGGCTGGGAGAACTTCATGTGCGAGAGGCTGGGCGAGGTAAGTGGTCCGTGGGGTCTTCTTGTAAGCCAGAGCTCAAAGCAGTGGCCAGCAGGGTAGGTGGTCCTAGGCCAGGCAGCAGGTCCGGGGGTGAGGAGCTGGGAGGATTATGTCCTGAGGGTTAAGACAGGGAGATGGTGTCCGAGGTGTTTGTGGTGTATGTGGAAGATAGCAAGAGGAGTCTAGGAGGCGAGGCCCCTGTGTTAGAGCTGACCCTAGACCCAAAGACTCGGGGGGGAGGAGGTGGGGATGGGGGGCTGTGGCATACAGCAGGGTCACCTATAGATGTTCAGGTCCCCGTGTGGGACGGGCTGGTCAGGGTGACGACTGGCAGGTCCCCAGGGTCCACTCGCAGTGTCTCTCATTTGCTTGGCTCTGGCCCTTTGACTGTGTTCTTGGGAAGTCCACTATAAGGGAGGTGGCCATGTGACCCGCCATGGGCAGGGCAGTCTCTGTCCCGGGAAGGTCATACCTTCTCCCAGGGGTTGCTCAGCGTGCTCAGGGCCATGGAGCCTCCCTGGGTCATAGCCCAGCTTCTGGAACCTTCCAAGTGACGTCATAGGCAGGGCAGAGGTGAGACCCAGTGGGGAAGGCTGATCTGCCCCTGGGTGGAGGCTTCCCTGTGCTGAGGTGGTGGGTGGAGTCTTCCCTGAGCTGCAATGGGGGGCGCTGGGGGGTGTCCCTCTGGCTACCTCAGCCTTGCTTTTTTCCCTGAGCTCAGGGCTGGGCGCAGCCAATACCCGGGGTCTGCTCTCCGCGGCCGGCGGAAGCAGCTGCACCTCAGTTTCCCCCTGAAGATGCAGATATTCTTAGCTCCTCTGCCTGGGGGCCAGGAGAACCGAGGGAGGCCCAGCTCCTGCTCCTCACCCGCAGCCTTGATCCTGGGTGTCGGGCTCCCTGCCAGCGCCCCCTCCTCCATGCAGCCCTCCAGTGCCCTCCCTCTCGCCCAAGGCTTCCTGAGGCTCTTGGGGTCACGCTGAGGCTTTTGGGGTCACGGTGATCTTTCTGACTTTCACATCACAGTGAGTCCCTCAGGAATGCGTTGGGTCATTGGACAGATAGAAAGTGCCTCATGACGACTAGATCAGTGGGCGTGACGGGCACCGAGCACGTGCTGGTGCCCGGCCTCATGGGTCCCCTCGTGCCATCTGTGGCCCACCCAAAGGCTCCAGAGCTCGGGTATCCGGAGACGCCTGTTTGGTGGCCAGTCCTAGAAGGGTCTCCATTGAAGAGGCAGTGATGGCGTGAGTGGGTGCAGCCCCCGTGTGCAGAGAGAGAGAGAGAGAGAGAGAGAGAGAGAGAGAGCACTCCCCACAAACAGGGAGAGAGAGAGAGAGAGCACTCCCCATGAACAGAGAGAGAGAGAGAGCACTCCTCATGTACATAGAGAGAGAGAGAGAGCACTCCCCACGAACAGAGAGAGAGAGAGAGCACTCCTCATGTACAGAGAGTAGATAGAGACACTCCGAGAGAGAGAGAGCAAAATCCTCCTTAACAGAGAGAGAGAGAGAGATCACTCCCTCATGTTACATAGAGAGAGAGGAGGAGAGCACTCCTCCCAGACAGAGAGAGAGAGAGCGACCCCTGAGAGGAGAGGAGAGACACTTCCCACGAACAGAGAG